>JAIUCV010000775.1:0-342401 GCA_026724425.1 Erythrophleum ivorense | reverse complement strand
AAAACCGGATTTGAAATCTTGATTGAATAACACTGGATTGTAATTCAGTTTCAGTTCATTTCAAATACAACATCCAATAACACCCTCTTAATCTCAAAAAAAAAAATTATATACTAAAATAATCAAAAGAAAATTTATAGCCAAACCAATCAAGAATTTGAATGGTAAATAAATGTACATTACCTTATAGAAACAAATCGAACTATGTCAACTCTAATGAGAAAAAAAGACAAGATCCCATGATCGGTTTGGTTTTACAATTATGCAATTTGTTATTTTTTGTAATTATTCTAAGAAACTAAAATATTCTCTCTAAGACGTGTCTGCTAATTGGTAAAAGATGAATTTTTTTTTTGCTAAATATGCATTTTCGTGTGAAGATATATGGAACAATAACACTGTTAACTATTAAAAGATAAGATTCCATATCTAACACGGTTTCACAGTTCTGCTATTTAACACTTCAATTTTGTTTGAACTGGTTTACCATTCTAACAATCTTTCTCTTTAAGTTTTTGTTTTACTAATTATTTTTTAGTTAAACAGAGAATGTAATTAAAAATGGCATAGTGAATCTGAATCAGCTGATGATTAACTAAAAATGGCATTTGACAAAAGACCTGAACAAAGTTTGTTACTCTAATAAGACAATGAACTAGGCTAATAACACAACCAAAGCTATAGAATATATAAATCTTGGTCGAATTGAACCAAACCGCAGAACTATGTAACTCTTCTCTCCTAAAAGCCGATTAAAACCGTAGAGGCAAAGACCTTTCTTCACTTCTTTTGAAGTATAAGCATCCCCACAAAGGCGATTCCACGAGTGCACCAACCAATGAGAAGCAATATCATTATACACAGATTCCATTTATTTATGTCGTAGCCATTCTTCATAAGCGATCCACATCGAGTAATCATCCATACTCCATAGTACCTGAAAACCCAAAAAGCAAAACCAGATGATACATGAATCAAGATGAGCTTTCAAGCAGAGAAAAAGGTTAAAGCTTTTGTTTTCATTACTTTTGAGCATTTCCAATCACAAATGCCTCCAAAGCCCACTTTGGATAACATAAATCAGCTATGATCTTCATAGCTTCACTATTCTTCGGTTGAGTTGCAACAAGTGTTAAAACGACTGGAAGAAGAACAGAAAACTGCAATTAAAAAACCCAAAAAGTTTGTCAGTTTAAACTAGTCAGAGAGTATATCATTCTTCTTCCAAGAATAAACCAAAAATGAAAACTCACCAGCTGAGCAGAGCCTGGTTGGAGGAAGATAGCCAACGCATAAGCAATACCAGTCACACAATACACAAGGCAGACCAAAACGATATAGTTATCGAAAAACGTGGATCTCGGGTTCGTGAAGAAGTAGAACATGGAGAGATAAACCAATGGCTTGACAAGTGTGTTGAAACAGTCTATTGTATCTTTAGCAAGGAAACAAGCAAAACTACTCATCCCTGAAGCACTTTCTCTCCAGTAATGCAATTTGTCTAGTGAGAATGACCTTAGCGCTGCTATCTTGCAAAGAAGAGCTGACAGAAGAAACAAAAGACCAATAAGAAATATGAAGAAACTTGCTCAGAAACTTGTATATAGAGAAGGAAGTTTCCAACTTACAAACGGCGATGATAGTGTAGATATAACCAGGTGCTCCAAAGCTATCATCACTTGCTTTGATCAGTGATCCTAAACAAGCTCCAGCTAGCAACAAGATCAAAAAGTCTGTTGCTTGTAATTTAGCTTCTCTCATTCGTTGCTTAGCTATCCTGCAATCAAGAACATTACTCCTCTTTATTCGAACATCCAAGAACCAATTGGTTGATCATAAGAAGGTTGTGGAGACTGTTGAAAACTATACCTTCCAAGGAAATATTTGTATTGCAGCCATATAGTAGGTGTTCTTCTGTAAGATAAATCTCTGGACTTCAAGAAGTTATGTCGTATTTTATCACGACGCAACCTGAAATTACTCTTCACATCTCCCCACAGCTCTCTGACAAAGGTTTGCTCTGCATTACCGTTCGAAACATTCACAACGTCTGGATTCGTTTCATGCTCAGCAGCACTACTGTTGTTGCTCCGCATATCCATTGGAACTGAGTACCCTTTGTGAAGCATCCACCTTTGAGGAAGCTCTTTGTAGCCAACGTCAGAGTTCCAGTTTGAAATCACAATCCCTTCCAACACGTCTATGTAATAGTCAGGAGGGTTGATACGTTCTGGTACATTGATTCCAAGGCCCGAGAAGTATTTTTCAACGTTGTTGACTGATCCGTGGTAAACAGTAAGGCCGCCTTTCGCCAGAAGTACTAGATCATTGAACATTTTGAACAAAGTGTAACTGCAATCAAGAAAACATTGACACTTCAAGAACATTTCCTCTAAAACCAAAGTTTGTTTTCAAGATACTACATACCTTGGTTGGTGAACAACCATGCAAATATTGACTCCCTCAAGAGCTTCATGCCGAAGTGCTCTAAGAAGAAGCTGTGATGAAGCACTATCCAAGCCAGAAGTAGGCTCGTCCAAGAACAGAATCGAAGGCTCCATGACCATTTCCAAACCGACATTCACTCGTTTCCTCTGCCCTCCTGAGATCCCTCGCTTCTCCACAGTACCAACTAAAGAGCTCCTCACAGCTTGTAGCCCCAAAGAGTCGATGATTCTCTCAACCACAAGAACTTTTTCGGCCTTCGATAGACCCGCAGGTAATCTACATTTAGCATGGAACCAAAGATTTTCTTCAACTGTCAAGTTTCCATGGACAACGTCGTCTTGAGGCACAAAACCAATGATTTTCTTGTATGAATGGATTGATAACTGCTTCCCGTTTATAAGAATCAAACCACTCAGTTTGCAACCAACTGCTTTCCCAGCCAAAGCAGAGAGAAGACTTGTCTTCCCTGCTCCTGAAGGACCCATCACAGCTGTTATACGCCCTGGTTTCATGCTTCCAGTGACACATCTCAACAGATGCTTACCATTAGATTTCAAGGTAAGAGTTAAATCTGTGAAAGAAAGCTCCATGAGAGGCCTCTTCCTCATCTCAGAATAAGTAGCCATGTTAACTATTCCTGAAAAGGTAAGGTTTCTATTCTCATGCTCCATGGCTTTCTCCTTCTCGATCCTATCATACGCATACTTGAAGATCTGGCTCTGTGAATTCTTGATTTTATGTCCTTTAGCTACACTCTTTCTCTCTGGTTCAAGACTTGCTCTTTCATTACTTTTAGCAGCTGCATCATCCTGGACCTCAAAGCTAGATTTGGCAGCAGAGGAACTCGCAGGACTTGAGTATTTGGACAAGTCTAAATCTTCATCTACCTCAGAAGAGTCCTCACGAGCCAACATCTTGTGAGTGTCCCCATCATCATTGGATTTTTTACCTGAAAATGTCCGAGTTATCTGCGCACGGAGCTCACTTACATGCTTTATAGCAGCACCTCTAGCATCTTTCCATCTCTGATGAGCTTTCGCTTTCTTCACCGCGGCTTCCCTTGACTTCGCCTGCCTCCTCTCCCTCGTTGTTAGGATTTGATCAGAACAGTTGTATATAATGAGTAGAATAGTAATTACTGCGAACTGCACAAAACACATTGAAAAGCCTCTCTCTTTAAGTGAAACGCTTTCATCATTATTATAACTGGAAAAAAGAAACTTACAATAACCATAACACCAAATGCCTGCATGTTCTGATTTGCTGTGTTGGGATTGCAAGAAGTTAGCTTAAAACAAGCTGCATGAACAAGAAGTTATTAGTAGTGAAGAGACTAGTAGATGAAAATGGTAATGTGACAACAAACAATCAACTTACGTTTCTCAGAAGTAGAACCCATTCGGCAGTAGTGCCTGAATAAACATAAAAAAAGTAACCAGTTATCAGCTGAATCATTAGCATAGTAACAAAAGATTAAGGATAATTTGCCATGATGGAACAGAGTTTGAAGGGACAAAAAAATGAATACCCTTGATCACAAGGAAATTTTTGAGTTGTGGTTGGACAAAATGATCCAGCAGAACAGAATACTTCGCCGCTGCTTTTGATATCAGCCCATACATTTGCACCTCCACAAGTGTGGTTTGGTCGTCCTGGTGGTAACTGATAAGTATACCTACAGTTGTTGAAAGTCTGACATCTTTATTCCACAATTATGTTTCATATTAGTATCTTATCTAAGATGAGATAGATAAACAAAACTTACGGCTCACACAAGCTTGTTTTCTTGTTAAGAGTAGCTAAAGGACAATGAGCGCCAAGAGGGCAAGCTTTTCAAAACACAACACAAATTAAAGAAGTAGTGTTAGACCACGTAGCATATGAAAGAAGCTTGCTTAGATAACAATTAATGAAAAGATCTCGAAGCTACTTACGTATCATACAAGTGAGGCCACGGGGGCAGAAGAAGCCTTCACAGCAAGGCATACAGTTTGTTCTTCTTTCTGGAAAATCTTTCGAGTTTTGGAAGTCGATTTGCTTGGTTTGATCGACACTGCATCCCCATCCAGGTTCACAACCGGAGACCCATGAAGTCAAGTTGCAATTTACATTCGGTTGCAAGTTGCTCGGGATACTCGATGTATTGAAGAAAGCATTGAAATGGAACTTCATCTCTGCTGCTGTGCAGATACGTTGACCAATATTACCTGTTCCAAACCATAAAGTCACAAATGTTGTACATAAAAATGCAAACTTTAAAGAAACACACACAAAGGTATGAAATGTAATCGCTCTTTTCACCTATTGACAACCACCAAACTAGTAAGCTGTTTGATTCCTACTGAGTAAAAAAGTCTGTACCTCGAGTTTTCTGAATGCAAGAAGACACGAATTCCAAGTTGGTGGAGAAATTAAAAGCTCTATTCCAATCAGCATCCCTGAGAACAGAAGGATGGCTCTGAGAAACATATCTCAAGACTTTTGTAAACTAAGAGAACACCTTTCATCTAAAGCACCTTAAAAGTTATAAGCAAATAAAGATAACACTGCATTCAAAGATATCTAAGATCCAAGAAACGAAAGTTCCACTGCAAGAAGATATAGTTTTAAGAGTAAGAAGACTAACGGGTCTTTGACGCAGAACTTTGCTCTTGCACCGAACTCGCGATAAAGATCAGCAGTGTTATTGGCGAGCCTACGGTAGACCAACTGTGTAAGGAGGGGAAGAACAGCTGGATTTCCGAACTCACTGGTGTCTTCAAATTGACCATAACCAACATAACAAACCAAGCAAAGGACTAAGATCACCAATCTTAGATTAGATCCATGTTTGAGCCAGTTTCCTCTGTTCACACTCATCTTGAGATTGACCAATAGCCTTAAAAGAAGACACCAAAGGAAATGTAGCCAAATTAGATGCAAAACTAACGAACAAAAAGTAGCTTAATTTGTCAAAAAGAGAGGTTTTTTTTCATTTCTTTTAAATGGAATTTTTGAGACATTGTGATTGGAAGAGGAGGGAAGAAACGTGAAGGAAGTTGGAGAAACGATGGTGGAAAAATACTAAAATGGTGATCTTGGCATTGTGTGGCGATGAACGTGACGAACAATGTGTGAAACGGCTCAATCTTAATTTTTTCAAATAATTTTTAATCAGTTGTTGAGCTTGATTTTGGATTTAGTTAGCAGAAAGCAACATTAGTTACATGACACAGATTGTGTTCAAATTAAGAACGAGAATTTAAGAACTTTTAAGAATTTGAAAACCCAGAAACTCAAAAGTCTTTTTTTTTTTTTTTACTTCTTTCAGATCACATCGAAATTCATAACGAAACAGAGCAAGTTTTCAACTTTTTCACTTCAATTACAGAGCACAAAGCACTATAGTGAAATTAAGATCAACGGGAAAAAAAAACGTACATGTGACTTCTTTAAGGCATTTAGTTCATTAATTGGGAGCTGAGGAATCCATGAAAACTGAAGTTGCTATGTTCTTGGTGAAGCTTGTTCTGAAGTTGTAATCTACAAAGCTTGAGATTTGCAAGTTTAATATGCCATCATTGACCTCGACAAGTAGAAGAAGACGAAGGAGGAAGAAGAAGAGAAAGATAGTGCGTTGAATGATTCATTAGGACAAAACACATGTAGACAGACCTAAGTTATAATTACAGTTAACAAATTAAGAAAAGAGTAATAATCTTTTCGGTTGATTAAGGAAACTATATATTTTCTTTCTAATTTTTAGTCAAAACTTTCTATAAGTATAATTGTAGTGTGGCAATTCTTTGGTAGCTTTTAATTTCACAAACAAAAATTCTTAGGTAGGTACAGATTATCTTATAATTATGACTAGTGGAGAATCCATGCGTTTGCGCGGTGGTATATTACACTTTTGTAAAAAAAAAAAATAGTTTAATAAATTTTCACATGTCAATATTGTAGGTAATACAATCCTAACAATGAAATGCATAATATTAAATATCATATCATAACTTTTAGCATAATTTTTAACCGTGATTATTAAAGTTATAGATATTAGTTAGAATGCCAATTTCAGGTTGTGTGTGATCGTTGTAGTTAATATAATAAGATTAAATTATCTAACTTATTTTAATAGTTTTTATGATTTTACGACATTTTACTTTGTTATTATTTTTTACATTTTTTTAACCGTAACCGAAAAATATCAGGTAAAATTTGGTTCTCTATACTTACAGTCGAACATACCCGAACCTGAATGGACCTGACTCGATACCGAACCAAAATTCATCCGGTACTATATGGGTATAGAGACCAACTACCCGATAGACCCGGATCCGATCAATACCTACCCAAACCCGACCCGATCATCCACAAGCCTATAAGGGAGCATGTGAACCGATCAATTAACATATATTCGATTTCTGCTTTGACTGAATATCTTCCGGTTTATTTCAAGTTATTGTGCAAATTTGCATCTATTACCCAAGCAATCCGGGTCGGGTTTTTTATTTTCGGAACCACTGGTTTATTTTAAGTTATTATTCTTATATCCAAACAGTTTTTCTCTCATATTTTTGTATTCAAACAATTTTTCTCTTTTATTTTTGTATCCAAACATTATTGTAGAGAAATTGTTTACTGCTACATTTGGATACATTAATGTAGCAGTAAACAATCTATTTTCGTTTTTGTTGTTGTTTTCCATTCCAATTAGTAATCACAGAAAATTAAGGTACACAAAATTTTGTTCAGAAACTTAGAATTAGAGTAAAAGAGAAGAAGGAGAAGTATGAAGATGAGATGGGCGGCGGATGATTTCGGAGAGGAAAACAAAATATGTTAACTAAAATATTATTGTAGGGTTTTTGTTTTACTAAGAGAGATTCTCTTTAACATATTTTTAGTATGAAACAAAGTAAAAATGGCATGTGGGTTAAACCGGATTAACCCATGATTTAGAGGATTTTCCGGTTCGTAGTCCGGTCCGGTTTTAAAAATATTGGTTAGCATGATAACATTATCGTTAATTAGCGTGATAATATAAGTTAGCATGCTAATCGAAAAGTTATCTGATAATAATAACATTATCATTAGTTAGCGTGATAATATTAATTAGTTAGCGTGATAATATGTGTTAGCGTGTTAATCGAAAAGTTATCCGATAAATTATCATTAATATATTATTGTATGATAATGCATCAGTTAGCATGATAACATTGTCGTAGTTAGCATGATAATATTAGTTAGCGTGCTAATATTAGTTAGCGTGCTAATAGAATAATTATCCAATAAAATCAGTATAACCTGATGAATAATAAATTAATAGCATTTATGTAAATAAGTTGAAGCATATGGGCATTTTGGTTTTAAATAACAAATTTTGTCTCCTCAAAATCTAATTACTAGATTATCTTTCCAAATATTTCATTATGAAGTTATTTTAGTATATTGATTAAATTCTCCCTTTAAAATAATACAAGTGATTAAGAAAATTTTACAGTTAAAAAAATGTTTATCATAAAGTCTTTCTGGCTGATTAAGGATCATATATATTATCTTTCTAACTTTAGTCCAAATTTTCTGTAAGCATACTATTCAAAATACTAATACCAAAATGTCTTTTTTTTCTTTAGAAAACTAGAGTCATTTTTGACATTGTAATTCACTTTTTATTAATTTTTGGTCACCATTTTTCTTTAGTCAATTGCAGTTTGTAATCTTGTGACTTAAATTGTGATTGACTAAGGAAAATAATTGGTAAGATATTAATTTTTCCATGACTTTCATAAACGATAAGAGAGAAAATTCGGGTATGTCATCATATGTTGAAAATTCGTTCATACATATGTTTCAATCATCTGGTCCCCATGATATATTAACATTTTTTTGTCCAAATTTAGAAGACAGAAAAGGACAAAAAAGCTGATATCTGCAAACATCATAATTACTTCTATATGATCTGCAATTTTGGCAAAACCAAAATTCAACAATCAATTACATATGTGTTTTAAAAACTATATACCTCATAAACATTTATATTTATATCGATTATCTCTATACTATAATGTAGTGAAACTATCTATGTATGAAATTGGGAAATTATGACTTATGACTTATGAGTATGTTTGGCCCATCAATAAGCCCTTTGATTACTATTAGTGTCACTTTAACCTATTAGTAAGCCCAACTCGTAGCCCCACCAAATTCATAAAAACTATACACTATTACAGTATTTACTAGTTTACTACTACTAGTGGTACCATATGGCTACAAATATTCAATTTCATATTATTTACTGCAATGACCAAAAACGCCCTTCGCGCATCTCGAGACCTCGCCCGAAACGAAGTCACAACGGCCGGTGTAAATACTCGCTACTTGTAAGGGTAGTTTCGGTAAACGCCATTTTGAAACTCCCGATGCTTTGCTTTACTTTGCTGTGTCTTTGCCCTTTTCCGTCATTCACACAACTCTGTTCTTCTACTCGTTCTTCGTCCTCTGTCTCTCTCTCTCTCTCTGACCATTTCTCCTCCAACTCTCACTTTCTCTCTCATCAACCTCTTTCTCTCTCTCTCACTCTCTCCGCTTTCTTTTTTCCCCTCCTCGAGCTTTGGACGAATCTGTCCATTGCTTTGTAATTTTTTTAAGAGGCTAAAGAACAGAGGAATCTAATTTGGTGAGTGTTTATATTTTTTATCCCTTTATCAGATGTTTGTTTGTTAAACTTTCATGTGGGTTTCTGGTGAATGATTCGTTTCCATTATTGCGTTAATCTTTTTTTCTTTTCCATTTTAACTATTATTGCATTGGAAGGTTCATGTCGCTGGCCGTGGGCCTAATTTCCATTGTTGTTAGCTAATAACAATAATGTCGAAGTTTTTTGCATTAATTGTTTCTGTTCAGTTATTTATATCTAGTCGATTCTCGAAAAGACTTTTACTTCTCTTTAAGCTAAAAAAAAAAAGTTCAGATTTTTGTTCATCTTGTTTCTTTTCTCATCTCTCTTCTGTGTTTTTTCTCTCATTTCTTGAAGTTGATTTGTAATTTCGTTTGTATTGATATGGTCTGCAGGGTTTAAGCAGAGGTTTGTCTGTCAGATTCTTCAACTTTTTTTTCCTTCAGATTTACTCTACAATGAAGTGAGAGAACTTCAAAAATAATCAAAGAGAAAGCAGAAGAAAAACTTGGAACATTTACAAGGTACGACCTTGGACTTTATTAGTTTGTTTGTATGAGCTTCTGAAAATTTTGAAACTTTTGTTTGAAAAATCTGAATCTCAGGGATTTACTTGTTATGTTCACATTGAAAATTTCAGTTCTCATCATTGACATTCCTCTTCTTTTATAAGTCCTCTTGGTTAATTAAACCAAAGATTTCTGCTTGCAGATGAAAATGTCTTAAGGGTCTGTTTGTAGATGAGAAATGTAATGGGAGTCTGTTTGGTTTGCGTGTAGACCGCTGCTGCTAGTGCGATTAGAGTATAGAATCACAATGAGACATAGGTTGTGGGTCTTGTGTCTGCTCGTACTAAATGTGTTTGGTGGGTTTGTCAGGGTTTGAGGTTGTCTTGTTGTTTGAAATGGTTAAAAATCAGATTTTTACCCATACATTTGGTTTTAAGATTTGTACTGTTTTCACAATTTGCACTGTAGTCTATAATGATTGTACTGGTATCACATTAGGGTTATCTTATATGATTAATTCAGATTTGTTCTCTTTTAAAAATGTTTCTTTTTGAGAGATGTGAATATTTCTGCATTAAGTCATGTGTTTTTTGCAGAGATTATTTGGGTGCAATCTTTTCATTATTATTTGTTTGATTCTGTAGCAGCATATTTTGACTAAATTAGTCCCTAGAAATAAAAAAATATAGATTGGTATTCATTCTTGAAAAAATGTTATGCAGACAACTTGCATATTTTTTAAATTCCTTTCACTTTGAAAAATAGCATTTTCTGAGCATGATCACAACTCTTGATGAATATTTTAAAGCAGTATCCACTGTTTAAATATATATGTATAGATCTCTCTTTTGTAAATTAGATCACTACTAGTAAAGCATTCTTTTTTTTTACTCTGAGCTTTATTCATTCATATAGTTTTCACATAAAGCAAGTCCTATTTGGAGAATATCACATATAAAGAAGCTTATGGCCCCTTCATTAACGGTCCTTGATCCAAGTATTAAAGCTTGTTGCTCTTTTTTCTTTATGTATTACTACTCTCATTGATTCTTCATTTCTCTCCTCTCCTTTGCTTTTTGGTGTTTCGTGTTTCTTGTCTTATCTGCTACTCTGTTCTTGAAACTGTTGTCTCCTTGCTAAGCTCCTTTGTGATGAATCTGCAGATGGAAACTGTGAAACCTATGGTTGTTGGTAAACTCAGACGCAAGTTTGCTAAAGTTCTTAACATCCATAAGCTAACGGGTGGTGTTGCTCCAGAAGAGGAAATGAAGAAGATAAAGTACGAAACCAAGAACAACGCTAATCTGTCTCAATCTTTCTACAAGCTTGAGGAAGAGTACGAGAGAAGTCTGTCATTGGAAGCTCTCCTTGCAAAGCTGTTCGCTACGGTTTCTTCCATCAAAGCCGGTTATGCGCAGTTACAGCATTCTCAGTCTCCATACGACGCAATCGGGATTCAAAAAGCAGACAACTTGGTTGTCTCCGAGCTGAAGACTTTGTCTGAGCTGAAACAGAGTTTCTTGAAGAAACAGACTGATCCCAATCCCGAACGAACTCTGGTTCTCGCAGAGATTCAAGAGCTGAGGAGTCTATTGAAAACGTATGAGATCATGGGGAAGAAGCTCGAGTCTCAGTATAAGCTCAAAGACTCAGAGATTCTGTTCCTAAGAGAGAAGCTTGAAGAATCGACGAAACAGAACAAATTGACAGAGAAGAGACTTAACCAAAGCGGACAACTTTGCAACCCCTTGGACAATCTTCACCTATCAGCGCTAAATCCAACCCATTTCGTTACTTATCTGCATCACACAGTCAAATCAACCAGAGGATTCGTCAAGATACTGATCGAGCAAATGAAAGTCGCAGGATGGGATATTTCAATGGCTGCTGATTCGATCCATCCCGGTGTGTTCTATTACAAGGAAGATCACAAGTGTTTCACAATCGAACACTTTGTCTCCAATGTAATGTTCGAGGCATTTCATCTACCATACTTCTCAACCTCAACCTCGAAAGAATCAAGAAGCTACAAGAAAAAACAGAGTAAAGCAGAGAGGGAAATGTTCTTTGAGAGGTTTATAGAACTGAGGTCGATGAAAGCGAAGGATTATATAAAGGCACGGCCTAAATCGAGATTTGCGAGGTTTTGCAGAATCAAGTACTTGCAGCTTATACATCCGAAGATGGAGCAAGCTTTCTTCGAACATTTGCATTTGAGAAATCAAGTTTCTGCTGGCGAATTCCCGGAGACAAGCTTGTTGTGCTCTGGATTTCTCGAAATGGCGAAAAGGGTTTGGCTTCTGCATTGCTTGGCTTTCTCGTTTGAGTCTGAAGCTGAGATCTTTCGGGTTCCCAAAGGCTGTAGATTCTCGGAAGTGTATATGAGATCCGTGGCGGAGGAAGCGTTTTTCCCGGTGACGGAGAGTTCGACGGAATCTGAGCCATGTGTAGCGTTCACGGTGGTTCCGGGATTTAGGATCGGAAAAACTTCGATACAGTGTGAGGTCTATCTCTCGCTGTCGTAATCGTCGTCGGATCAAAGATTTCAAACACAGGACAGGACGGTGGTGTGGGGACGAAAGGGTGACTTGGTAATTTCCGGAAGTGGTGGGTTCTCATTTCTCAAGGGTGATTACGTCATTTCAAGAAGTGATGGGGTATATTTTGAAAAATGGAAAGATTTGTGGGCCGTTGGATCTGTAGGAGCGAAGTAGTGTGATGTTTGTGTTAATGTTTTCTCTGTCTTTTCAAGTTTTGTCGATATTAGTGCAGAGGAAAACAGAGGCATCTCTTAGCTGTTGTCCATTGAATATTTTTCTCCTTTTTTATCGTAATATGTAAATATTTTTATGATATTCTAATTTGTATTTTCTTTTTAGCCTACTTGGAGGAAAATAAAATAAGGAGCGTGACATTGGAATGCTGAATTTATGAGTTTATAAAAGATTTAGATGCAATAATGTTTTAAATGTTGGTAAGATTTTGTTTTATATACATGCATTCGCATTGGATTCATTCTATATGTAACGCTGGTCTATGAACCCTCCAGCATTATGTCTCCCTGTCTTGTGTTGTCACATGCACATTAAACATGCATAAATAGTCAATATAAGTGTGAATAGGTCCTTATTTATCTGCTAGGATTTTTTTGGTTTTTGTTCAGTTTTAGGTTTAAAAAGTTCTCAATTCTACTAATAATTTACTAAATAAATTAATCATATTCATATGAACTCGAAAAAAACATAGACGTGTTGTTCCATTTTTTGTTTTTTATTTTTCAGTTTTTCCTTTATTTTTTACTAATATTATCGAATAAACTAAATTGTACAAAGTACAAACACAACACGTCCATATTTTGGAGTGTATTACATTGAAAGGCACTTTTTGGAGTTATATAACAAGAAAACACACTTTCTGTAATAAAGGCACTTTCTCAGTTTTTCACCTCCAAAATTCCAAATATGTCCTTCAGTTAAATGGTGACTTTGCTGCGACTTGGTTCGATCTCCGGCGAGATCACGACCTTCCACCACCTCTATTCTCTCTCTCTAGTTTCAAATTAAATTGTTCTTCATATTGAATCTTTTCTCCGTAGAGGAAGCAAGCTAAAGCAATGAGCTCAATGATGGAAACTCTCCAGATTCGTAAACCGGCTTCTCTCCCCGTTTCTCAACGCCCTACTTATTCCGCCTCGGCAGCCACCGCCGACGATGAGCCTGGACTCATCCGCCGTCGTCTCTCTTCTCTCTCCCTCAATCTCGCAAGCCAACCAGCGGCGATCGCAGCTCGATTCCCGAGATCCAAATCGGTTTCCGCCATGGGAGGGCAAGCAGGGAGCTCTGTTAAAGAATGGTGGGAATGGGGTTGGTCATGGATCCTCTCGAGGAAACCGATTTTCATCAGAGATCAGCTTAACAAAGACGAAGCTAAATCGATTGGTTCTCAAAACAGAGGAAGCATAATGCACGTCTTCGTCAAGCTCCGAGCTCAGATCCGCAGTCTCATGGATCCTTCTTCCGATACTCCATAGAAGAGTGGTTTATCTCCATAGAAGTCTCACATGTTTTTTTTCCAGATTCATGTTACTCTGTTTCTGGATTATCTCATATGAAATTGTTATTAAACTGACTTGAAGCACACTGTGGAGTTCTTATCCCCATGTGTTTAGAGCATCTGTAAAACTCGACCTTACATACTTCTATGGACACGTTTTCGGGGCTGCTACAATCCCCTATAAACGGTAAAGCTAATATCCATAATTGGGAATCTTATCTAGAAATCTCACTCCTTGTTCAAGATCTGGACATCGACAAATCTTCAATTTAATAAAAAAGTTGGTTTTTTTTTTTTTTTTTTTTTTGTAGCGTCTGTGTTATGCGAAGATCTGATATCCTCTTATGGACAACACTTCGTGGATATAATGATTGGTTTCCCTAAGTTTTTGGCTCCAAAAAGGAAAAACGTATCCATTTGTGGTTTTTGTTGTTGAAGATCCATGTTTGTTTTTGGTTACTATTAAGGAGGTGTTGTTTGTAAAATAATATGAAAGGGCATCCATTTGAGAATTTGAAAGTGGATATTAAAATTGGATATGTTAATTGTTTTGTGGGCTATCTGATAGTGGTATCCATCCGATCGAAGTGTTGTAAGTGGATATAAAAATAGTGGATATGTTATTTGTTATTTGGAATATCTCATTAGTAGCCATCTGTTGGCGTCCATGTAGATATGTATGGTGGTTTAGCTAACTAAAATTATGTCCATCGTTATTGGTAGGAGTGGATAGCCAATATGGACATGTTATTTTGTGTTTTGTATAGCGGTTTCCATTTGTTTTTTGAGGATAGTATCCATCGTAACAGTTTTAGTGGATATAAAAAATGGATATGTTAATTGTTATTTGGAGTGTGATAGTAGTATCCATGTGTTGGCGTCCATATGTAAAACGGTATCCATACGAAGTGTTGTATGTTAATTGTTATTTGGAGTGTGATATTAGTATCCATTTGTTGGCGTCCATATGGAGTGGATATTAACGGTATCCATAAGAAATGTTGTTGGTGGATATTAAAAAAGTGGATATATTAATTCTTATTTGGAGTGCGACATTGCTATCCATTTGTTGGCGTCCATATAGATATGAACGGTTGTTTAGTAAAGAAACACTATGTCCATTTTTATTGGTAGGAGTGGATAGACAATATGGATATGTTAATTTTTGTGTGTATAGCGGTATCCATTTGTTGTTGTCGTTGTGGAAAAGGTTGGTTTGTTTTGGTCTAATATGTAGGTGTTATATATCCATATGGATATCGAAGTATGGCCAATATGGACATGTTATTTTGTGTTTTGTATAGCGGTTTCCATTTGTTTTTGAGGATAGTATCCATCGTAACAGTTTTAGTGGATATAAAAAATGGATATGTTAATTGTTATTTGGAGTGTGATAGTAGTATCCATGTGTTGGCGTCCATATGTAAAACGGTATCCATACGAAGTGTTGTATGTTAATTGTTATTTGGAGTGTGATATTAGTATCCATTTGTTGGCGTCCATATGGAGTGGATATTAACGGTATCCATAAGAAATGTTGTTGGTGGATATTAAAAAAGTGGATATATTAATTCTTATTTGGAGTGCGACATTGCTATCCATTTGTTGGCGTCCATATAGATATGAACGGTTGTTTAGTAAAGAAACACTATGTCCATTTTTATTGGTAGGAGTGGATAGACAATATGGATATGTTAATTTTTGTGTGTATAGCGGTATCCATTTGTTGTTGTCGTTGTGGAAAAGGTTGGTTTGTTTTGGTCTAATATGTAGGTGTTATATATCCATATGGATATCGAAGTATGGACAAATAATCGATGGACATACAACCTGGAAAACAACAAAGAAAATGTAAGTATCCATGTGGATATAAATGCATGGACAAATTCATTTATTCTAACTGAATATCTCATTTTGCTTATTATAACTTGAAAATTTGACAATCGAAACTGTGATTCGAAATGGGGATTTACCTGTGGATACATATATTTGGATGAACATTCAAAAGATACCATCAATATCCATATGGATATTGGAGTATGGATTCAAGCAGATGGATATAAGTTTATATTCATATCCATAGAAAATGGTTTTATCCAAATGTACAACCTCATATGGACAAACTACTGTGTTCACTGAAATTGTAACTTATATCTTAGTAGATTTTGTGGTTGTGGCTATAGCTACTCTAGTTTTCATGTAACCAATGTCCTTGCAAACCTCACATCTTTCAGATCAACAAAAGAAAATCACCTTTGATACTCATATAGGTGTAGGTGCAAAATCAAAACCGTTGGTAAGGATATAACATATAGATGTAGGTGTTAGATATCCATATGGATATAGGAGTATGAACAGAGTACCATGGAACATTCCTACGAGATCACCAGCGATTTCATATCCATATGGATATCGTAATATAGACACAATAATATGGATACATATGTATTTGACAGGTCAACAAGTTTGACATATCTATGATATTTGATGAATGAATGGCTATCCACATGGATGCAGTTTCGTTTCATGATTTCCACATTCGCACTTCCATATGGGACCGTTAGTTTTTGACAATGTTGGATATTCAGTGGGTGTATAATTTGAATTGAGAGTAGATACCCTGTTTAGTTCTTGAGCCAATATTTAGCATCGAGCAACAAGCTTGTGATCCATTAAGCCATAAAGTTGTGGATATAAATTTATGGATGTAAACGTAATCGCGAAAAATAGTAAGGATACACGTTTTTCAGTCATGTTGTTGTTGGTGGATATTCGTTGCAGTCACCACCGATCATTGCCGAGATTAAAAAGATCCAGGCCAGCAGTTAACCCAGCATAAGCTGTTCGAAGTTGGATGGAAACTGGTTTTCTTCTGTGACGTGAAATATCACCGTCCCCTCACCGGAAAAATCTGAAAGTTTCACAAAATCTGCAAATTGATTCCCGTAGATCTGCAAAATCTGCAAATTGATTTTGTGGTTGTGCCTATAGCTTATGAACGTAAACAAATGAACATAAACTGTGAGTAGACCTCGAAGGATTTTTTGAGGTTTTTTTAATCTTCCTCCGTTGCAAGTTTTCTTCTGCATCTCATCTATCCATTGCTTCTTCAATTACACAATCTTCTGTTTCAATTTCTTTTTCTCTTTTGTCTATTGCAAGTGAAATTTCGAAGTTGGGACAACTTTGGTTGAGAGGATTTTGCTCTGGTATGTCTGTTTGTTGGTGTCATATCCAAAAATCAAGAGGCTGTGAAAGCTTTGACTCACTGATTTGACATGGATGTAAATATTGTTTTTGTGGATGTCTTTCATATAGATTGATCGAATTTGATCTCATACAAAAGATACTGAGAAGAAAGAAACATGATGATCGAGAAAGGTAAATGTCGGCCTTGTGTAGATGGAACTTCAATTTAGATTATGAATTTTTTATATATCTTTGTTATATCTTTAAGTGTAAGAAAAACGGTATCCATGTGGACAAACTATTTTGGATGTATGCAGATTTTGTATGCCTAATGATGGATATGATGATCGTTAATTGAGAAGACTTTTGTTCTCTTTGTATGAGACTTAGATTTAGTAAACCAAGATAGCAAAGTGGCATCCAAATAAACTACCTCGTATGGACAGAGAAACAATGGATAAAGAGATAAGACTTAAATTATATCCAAATTGTGTTCTCCATATGTACACATCAATAAAATTGATAACACTGCAGTAAAGAAGCATAAGATCAGATTGAGAACCATATATTAACTCATGTCCACGGCTTCGTGTCCACGCCGGTATGTCCACTTGGACACAGTGACACTTGGATACACTATTGTGGACTGGAAATAGGATAGACATGAGACAACAATAGGTTAACAAAGACAATACCTGTAACTTAAGATAATTGATAGTTTTTGGTAACTGGAACATGTTTCTCAGTCAAGCATAGCATTCTCAATCAACTAAGCATATAAGTCTCTCAAAGGCTAGAGAGTACGGTGAGAAGAATTTAACGGTATCCATGTGGACAAACTAATTTGGATGTATGCAGATTTTGTGTACGAAGTTGGCATGTGGATCTAATTTTTTGTTGTGCCTAAGAAATATGGACGAGAACAAAATCCACATGGATACGTGCTTGAACCCAAATAGATAGAATAAGAGATTAAAAATTGGTGACCTCTAAAAAAGAAGAACAATTACAAATCGAAGAATTAGATTTGGGAGAAAAGGAGTACTTTCAACAACGGTGGTGGCTTGACGGAAGGTGAATTAGATTCCGTAATCTTAGTGGGGCAGCGAGGGATGAGTCTAGTGTTGAAGTGCGAAAAGTCTTGACGGAAGATTTTCATCCCAATACTCGGATGGTTTCCCTGAATGAAAGAGAAGGTTAAAATTAGTTGTAAAACAAAGAAATCAGTTTTGAAAAACTGCAGTCCGATTGTTAAAAAGTTTTGAAAACACTCTATAAAACGTTGATCCAATCTCAAACAATTGCAAGTCCATATCCATTTTTGTATATTCAGATGGATGGCAATTCAAGCTAAGAAGCTAAAAATAGATACAACGAGTCTACAAATACCAATATAAGAACCTAGAAAGCAAGCATCTACACAAAGACCGGCAAACAGATTAGCATCACATCAATATTCCTATATCCATATTGCCATATCCATATTCGTATATCCACCCGTCCTATCCATTCGAAAAAATACAAATCCATATCCATATCTGTATCCATATACTTATATCCACTTCTGACAATAAACATGGAACCCGTTTATATATTGGTTGACAAAACCTGTAACATATCCACATTTTGGTATGCATATTTAACAAAGTACTAGTGTAGTGCTTGAGTTATATCCATGCCCGTATGCCACAAAATCTGGATAGATCGGGAAGAAACTTACTTTTCAACCCAACAAACATGTCCACAAATTAATATCCATTCAAAAGCAATAGCAAGTCCATATCCATTTTGGAATATACAGATGGATAGCAATTCAAGCTAACATGTCTAACAATCGTTTCCTAACATGTTAGGAAACAATCGTTTCCTAAACGTTTCCTAACATGTCCATATCCATTTTTGTATATACAAATGGATAGCAATTCAAGCTAACATGTCTAACAATCGTTTCTTAACAATTTCTTGTTTGTGAGAGTGGATCGATCTAAAATTGAACCTAACATGTCCATATGGATGTGTGTTTATGGAAATACTAAGATGCAAAACCCAATTTCTATAAAATCGAATCGAAATGAAGAAGGCATTCTAAAATTAAACCTAAGTGCCTTCCATATGGATGTGTGTTTATGGAAATACGATGATGCAAAACCCAATTTCTATAAAATCGATTTCGAAATGATTTTTACCTTCTTCGGGGGGAAAAGGAGCCAAACCGTCGGGTGGGGTTTTTGAGTTTTCTCCGGGATCCATGAGGGGGTTATTTGAGAACTCGGATGTAAAATCCAAAAACCTACGTCGCAACTGTGATGCGAACGGCGGTCAGAAATCCGATGTGATGCGAACGGCGGCGAGAAATCAGAAGTAATATCACGGTTAGGGATGCGAACGGCTGCCGAGTGATTAGAGGTTTTTTGGCAGAGATGAATTAGAGAAAATGTGTGATTGGAAAGAGCAGAGTGAAATGTACCAACACTCCTCCCACTGTATGTCGGAAGATCTGCGCAACAGGAGAGGTTTGCTATTTCACGCCGGTGACGGAGAGGTTTTAACCGATAAAAAGAGGGTGTAAAAGATGAGAGTGTAAAAGGGGATTTACATAAGGCTATTTAGGTAATTCTATCAAAGTGAAGTGCACCTTAATTGATAAGTGCCTTTAGTTGTTAAATGAAAGTGGATAAGTGCCTTCCAATGTAAATTTCTCCATATTTTGTGGGGTGCCAACAAAGGCGGTGCTATCAAAAATTTCATCGAAAAGAAGAAGGAAAGTAATATTTGATTTTGTTATAAATTTATTTGTATTGGTATCTGGTGTGCACTGCATTTATTATATTATCAAACAAGTATATACCGAAAATTAATGAGAGCGATGCTTCCCTGTGCCAAGAATCTAATGATCGATTGACCAAATATTATGGTAGGGTTCGAACCTAGACAGATGACTGTATAAAATTTTAAAAATTGTTTTGTCGGAAAGTCCTTTTTCACTTTAACGTTTTGGTGGTGCTTTAAATCTCTTTTATCTTACAACCCCCCCATAAAACAGTAACTGAGCATCAGAAACGTAATATGCCTTTTGGCATCAGAAACGTACCGTTCATTTTTCCCTTTTAAGTATCAGTAAAACCAGAAACGTTTAAAAAAAACCCAAAAAAAAAACAGTGACTGAGCTATTAGTTTAATTTTTAAAATTTGGAATTTTACATGTTGAATAACAACAAACTTTAATAAAATTTGCCGATAAGGCCCATTATAGCCTTGATAGATATTTGGCCCAGAATCATATCCAATAATATCTTACATTTTGAGTGATGGGTCGGTTAATTTCCCGGTCAGGTCAGCAATACCGAAATAAAATTCGGTTCACCTAATCTCTCTATAGCAAACCGATATCTAGCAAATATCGTAAATCAAACCGGTTCAATTTAAAGAGGTTCAATTTCAGTAAAGCTAAAGCTAAATTCGCCTATTGAGAGAACATCTCTAGAGTTTCTTCACACCACCTTCCTTCCATTGCTCGAACTCAATGGAGCTCAACAAGAAGGAGCTTGCGTTTCTATGACCACCACCTCCAAATCTCTGAGAAACCACTGTTGTGTCTTCTTCCCCAACACTCCTCAAACTTATCTTCACTTTGGTCTCATCCCCAAGCTCGGGGACTCTGTACACAACAGCTCCAACACCTCGTAGTTTCAGATTCTTGCTCTTCTCCGCCAACTGATTCCCTAACTCGCTTCTCAGCTCTGCAATCTCATCTGCATTCACAGACAAACACCGACCAAACTCTTCATCACCACCAAGAACAATCTCAAACGACTTGTCCAAAGCCTCTTGAATCAGTTTCCGTTTCCTACACAAACTCTCTTTCCCTCTGTTGATCACACTCTCATGATCCAACGAGAGTAGCTCCTCAAACAGAGATTGGTTCTGATTGAAATCGTATTCGATCCTTAAATCCAAGATCCCGCTGTTAAACGCTTTGCTCTCCGGTAGCTTCCATTTCCATATATCCGCGTCTTCGATATACTCGAAAACACGTCTCATTCTCTTGAAATCATTCATTTCTCTGCTGCAACTTTCTTCTTCTTCCATCAGCTTCTGAGTGAAATAGTCATACGCAATCGTCGCGCCGCTTCTCTCTACATCCAAAACTTTCGTAACGTTAGAAAAAGAGACATCGTCTCCGAGGCTCTCGATAGCGGTTTTGTGGTGGTCGAGGATCACGACGTGTTCGACTTTGGGAGAGACTTTGTGAACGAAACCAGGAGGGCCTGTGAAATCGAGAAGGTAGAGATGGCTGATTTCTTGGAGAGGCAGTTGGTTGATTGTGATCGGAGAGTAGACTGTGTTTGGGAAGAAAAGCGATGGGATTGATTTCGCTGACAAGTAGAGATGAGCGGCCAAGGCGGCGAAGACACCGTCGTGGCAAGGATAATGGTAGAGAACAGCCACTTTCTTCTGCATCATCATCTTCACTCCAAGATTATTCATTTCTGAAAGTTTTTGAGAGAACAAAAATAAAAATCAAAACTTTTATGGACAGAGCCGATCAATCATCAAAACAGATATCAAAAATCCAAAATATCAGGGTAGAGTGGGTTTACTTGTTAAATCGAATTTAATGAATTTGGGAAAGATTTTTAAGATTTTATGAAAGAAAGGTAGACCAGAGAAGAAGTAGCCGAAGAAGACAGACCTCTCTCAGACAAAAAACCTCTGAAACGAAAACAACACCCTGAAATTAAAGTAGGGTTCTCGGAAGTTTAAATGACGAAAATACCCTTACATTTTTTTTTTTTTTTTTTTCCTAATTCTGGTCTGTTTGGGTCTTTGTCCAGTAAAGATTGGTTTAGACTAAAGTTTAATAATTTAAGAAATTTTGTTCAGATACATTTAATAAGAAGAAAATTTTGTTCAAAAAAAAGAGGTTTAGACTAAAGTTTAGGTCAATTTTCTAACATAGAAATCGTGTTTATTAATTATCGTTCTAAGAGTTTAGAATATATATACAAATTCATATAGACTCCAACTAGTTTAAATTAACTTTGAAACCTTATCAAATTCAGAAATTGTTGATATACATCCATTATCAAACACCACCCGTTGGTTAGTTTAAGCAATATTAACCTCTTTGTCAATTAAAAACAAAAACAAAAACAAAAACACAAATCTTATTATAATATATAAAAAAGCATATTGTATGCAAGTTACGAAATCAACCAAAACTCTAACTAAACCATTTTTCTACAAAATTTTCATATGACATTATTGGTTTTGTAAGGCTTTGAAGTATACGAATTCATCATATGTACAAAACTCCGTTTTGATGTGCTCATATTAAATTGAACATCAATCTTAGCTCTTTTAGGTACTAAGCTAATACACAATCAATTGACCTTAATACGTTTTGATTTGTTCTTGGTTCAATTTAAAGAGACAATTAATTTGTTCAATCTTTGCACATGTTGCCAAAATAACGGTAGGAGATTGGAAACATAAAACCTAAGACAAAATAATAATGCATAACCTTTTGGCAGATATGTGTAGCATCATCACTAAGCAGCCAAACTTTTGTTTGATTCTTCCTTGGTTGAGTAGTGATTATGAGTCAATCGATTATATAATCTCGTAAGCAGTTTCTAATTGATTGTTTGGCCCAAGAAGTTTGGTTATTCCCTTGCTCTGTTTTTGGTATTGACAAATGAACACGCTCCGTAAACTTTACGGTGACAATGAACACGAGGGACACAATTGACCCACATCCAATTAGAAGACTGATATCATCCACAGTTCTTTTATACAACAGTAGATGTGAAGGTATACCGATCTCAATCACCTTCGAAACCAAGTAGCACACAAAACTGAACCCAAAAATCACGAGACGAAGGGTCGGCCATGACATTGCTTTTTCTTGAGCGGGTGTGATTGGGGATGCAGATGGGGGTGTTGGTGCAGGTTCAAAGGAGTCATTGTCATCCCTGTTTCCAGCTAGTTCCATGAAAACTATGGCTGTCACAACCGCAGTAACCACCAATCCATGGAGTAAATTTGACACGGTGAGTAACTGAAACATAAAATAAAAGAAAATGAAAAAAATAAAAAGCTAAAAATGTGTAAGAACATAAAAATCTTAAAATGCAAAGAGAAATAAAAGATTACTTTTTCTTTTCTCCAACAGTGGGCAACGGTTTCACCCAGTAGATGCTTGGTGGTTGAGGTTGAGGATCAGCCATCAAATCTCAAAGCTTTAAAACGGAGGAGATAAACTGAAAAAGAAGAGAGTGGAACGCATAGAAACTCAGTGGTCAAAGAGACATTTATAGACAAAAACCCTACTTGGCTCTGTCTCTTTCAGTTTTTTTTTGCGTTTCTGTCTTTCGTCAATCTTTCAAACGAGTCTCCCAATTGCAGAGCGCATGGCTATGAGTCTAAAACTTAACTTAGAAAAGGATATAAAAACAGACTGAAACTAAGAAAGTTGCTGTTATGTAGAGATAAAAATAAAAAGAAGGATTAGACATGTCTCTGTTTTGACAACGTCCCATTAGAGCATCCCCATCGGACAGCTCGTGTGTTGAGTTTTTTTTTTTTTTTTTTTTTTTTTTTTCTTTAAGTTTAAAAAACAAAATGAAAACTTAAAAAAAAAAAAAAACTGACGAATCACATGAAGCCACGTGTCCAGTCTGTGTCAGAATCGATTCTGCGCAGAGACTCGATTCAGGTTGAAGCTGGACACGCGGCTGCCACGCGGGTGACATGTCATTAATTTTTTTTTTTTTTTTTTTTTTTTTTAATATTAGAACTTTTTGAAAAACTGTCCGATGGGGATGCTCTTAACGCAGACAAGTCCAGTAGTCACCACCAAAACGTTAAAAGTGTACTTTCAATGAATTCCTAATTATATAATTGGGTAACTGACTGATTTTTACATTCTTGGCCAATAAAAAAATCGCGCTCATTATAAACTTTTAGAAATGTACATAACTTTATTTTGTCTTATAAAGTGTGATAATATAATATCGGCTTCCTAGTCCCAAGAGTTGAAGTCAATGATGGTGTTTAGATTGAAATGTTGTGATGGATTTTCAAAATAACATTTACTGAAAATGTGAAGAAAATTGGAACTTTGTAGAGGGAGAGGAGGTTATCTAATTAGTGTTTACTTCCTCCAAATCAGAACTCAATCAGATGATCTATCTTTGTCTTTTTTTTTTTAGAGGTTTTTTGAAGTTATTATTTCTCAGTATTGAGAGAGGATATGGAATATTGTGGTAGTCTCCAATGATGAAGCTTCGAAGCAACTGAGATGAAATAAAATATGTTATTTCGTCATTTTCCCAAATTTAAACAAACGTGGCCTGAGAAGCGAGCGTATAGTTAACTTGAGCAGCTTCTAGTACTGTCACATCTTTTGACATCCGGGGGACTACAATTTAGTGAGTAGAGGGAATGGGCCCTAACAAAGCCCAACGTAGGAGTGTGGTTGAAGCATAGGATAGGGTTTAATTTATTAAAGGAAAGAGCAAACTTACTTTGGTCACAATCCAGGGTTAAGAAGTATCTAAAAGATTTTGTCCAAGTTCCTTGTGTGTTTAGGAGTTGTGAAGATCCAAGTTATTGGGAGATGAGGCAATTTGATCTTTTACGAACAGCACTAATTAATCAGTTTCCATGTGTGTTTAGGAGTTACGAAATCTATCTCGTATCTTATAAACGTACGTGTATATATTGAGATATGTAGAGATTAATGGGCCATGAGGCCTTAATCTCTAGAGAGTGTGTATAAAATAAGTCCCACATCGAAAGTTGGGAGGGACCTTGAATGATATATAAGGGACTGAGGCCTCTCCACCTATGGCCAATTGGTTTTAGGTTGGATGCCAAGGAAACTTAACATGGTATCAGAGCCTGATCCACACACTCTCGTTGACCCGGCCCAGAAAGGGCCCGACCCCCCGACCCTAGGATTGATGGTCTGCGAGATTAATGGCTATAAGGGCCATTATCTCGAGGGGGGGTATTGAGATATGTAGAGATATTGAGATATGTAGAGATTAATGGGCCATGAGGCCTTAATCTCTAGAGAGTGTGTATAAAATAAGTCCCACATCGAAAGTTGGGAGAGACCTTGAATGATATATAAGGGACTGAGGCCTCTCCACCTATGGCCAATTGGTTTTAGGTTGGATGCCAAGGAAAAGTCCCACATCGGAAGTTTAGATGAGATTTAACTGATATATAAGGGACTGAGGCCTCTCCACCTATTGCCAATTGGTTTTAGGTTAGATGCCAAGGAAACTTAACATGGTATCAGAGCCTGATCCGGCCCAGAAAAAAGGCCCGGCCTCTCGACCATAGGATTGATGGTCTGCGAGATTAATGGTTAGAATGGCCATTATCTCGAGGGGAGGTATTGAGATATAAAGTCCCACATCGGAAGTTTAGATGAGATTTAACTGATATATAAGGGACTGAGGCCTCTCCACCTATTGCCAATTGGTTTTAGGTTGGATGCCAAGGAAACTTAACAGTATATAAAGCTATTGCCATCGATCCAAATTTCGACCTATCGTTCCCGATAAAGTCTCCGGCTCCACCGCGTCTCCTTTTGGCCATGGAAGATGCAGGAGATCTGTTAATCTACTCTTCACCTCAGCCACAAAATCTTGATGAGAATTTTTCTCTCCATTTCACTCTTCATCATGCACATTCCAGCAAAGATTACTACAAATTATGTCGCCCTGTTGGCGGATTGATCCGTCTTCAACATATTGAAAAGGAACATACGTTTGCTGTGATTTGTAATCCAATCACAGGAGAGTAAGTCTGAGAAGTTTACTTATATTAAACTTGGCAACAAAGATGGACATACCTTTCGTTCTAGTAGACTACAAGGGTAAGTTAGGTGCTGGGGTTGAATATGTTCGTGGCACTCATTTCGAGTTGTGGGTTTTAGAGGATGCCGAGGAACATAAATGGTCAAAGATTAAGCATCTTGGACCGATACACTTTGTTAAAAAGTCTGAGAGGGGCGAGGTTGTGGTGTGCCCACAGTACTATGTCAAAGGTCCTTTCTACTCTCTTTTTTGGGAGATCTTGAGATTAACAAACTCACAAATTATTCCAGCAAGGTCGTCCAATCATTATTTAAACGGCGTTACAATCACTTAAAGATATTGAGGCCAATATTCTTACAAGACTTGAGCTTAACGTCAAGTTTCCTTTACTCCGAGAAATCATGGGTTTCTGGACGCTAATGGAAGGATTGCAAACGCACTTACTATCAGAACTCCACCAAACCTGCAAACGAGACTCTCTTAAAGGACAAATCATCTTCTCATCCACCCCTGTCAGTACATGAGGCTTCCTTTCCTGCTCATACTTGCTTCCTTATTTCACTTAGCTCTTCCTCACCAAGTCCTTAGCTCGTCCACGGCTCTTGTTCGCCATCGGGGTTAATAGAGAGTTATCCATCTTCTCTTCACCTCAACCTCAAAATCCAGCTGTGAACTCGGCTCTTTTAGCCACCCGTTATAAGTGTCTATCTTATAAACCGTGTTTTGTATTAGCTAGGGAACTTGCTCTGGAGGATCATGTATGATAGTTTGTTTTGACTTCAGCTCTGGCAATTTCAGCACTATTAAGATACATGAAGAAGTGTTACATGGGACTTTGATCAACTACAAAGGTAACTTAGGGTTACTAGAGGAAATGCAGTATGAACTTGTGTTGTGGGTTACGTTCTCGAGGTATAAGCTTATTTTACATTGTTGGAATGACTGGCGCAGAAGAAAATGTGTTTTCACCGTACTATAAGTCAAAAACCTTTCTATCTTTTCTACTACAATATAGAGAGGAACACTTTTACAAGAGTTAGTATTCATATTCAGAGATTTGAAGAGTTTCAGTGCAAAAGCACTCCCTGCACTTGCCCAGGCTTAAGACATTAACAAATGTTAACTGCAAACTCTTCCCAACAGTGAGAAAACTTATATAAGAAAAAACATTTGACTTTGATCATGAAGTCGTCTCCTTTTTATATAAAGAATTATCAAACCCGTTGTCATTTTGTTGCTGTCGATTTCATGTTGGAATGAGCAGAGCAGTTGTAAGAAAGACGAGCTCAGTAAAATGAAAGTTCTTTCACATAGCATAAGTAGAGTGCAGCAGAGACTACAAAGACACAAGACTCAACATCACTATGTGACAACCATAACCAGGCCTTTCAACGAACTTAATCCAATACACATTAAACTATCTCACTTAGAGTACTGTATCTTATCCAATGGGTTCCAATTTTAAAAGAGAATTAAAAGAGAACAGAAAAAGAAAAAAAAAAATCAATGCTTTAATGCACAAAGCTGATCAATCATCAAACAAAAATCCAAAATTTCAAGGTGGGAATCTGTTTTCTTGTTAAAAGAGAATTTGATTAATTTGGGAAATATTTAAGATTTGATGAAAGAAAGTACCGAGCCGAGAAGAAGTAGCCGGAGAAGACAAAAAAAACCTAGGAACTAGTAGCAAATGAAAAAGAATAAAAACAACCTGAAACTAAAGTAGGGTTATCGTAAGTGTAAATGACGGAAACACCCTTACATTCCTCTTTTCCTGATTCTGGTCGCTGGTTCCTGAATCCTCACGAAACCCAGAAGGATCGAACACCGGACGCCTAAAGACTCGCCGGAGACCGGGACAACAGGGGACACAGAGTCGGGGATACAGAGTTCAGTCTCGGCATCGGGGATAGCCTCATCGGAGACCGTGATAGAAGAGCAACAGAACGACATAACTATAGTTCCAGCATCGGAGATAGATGCATCCAAACGCCAGACGCAGGAGACACAGAACGGAGAGTCGCCGGAGACACAGAGCAGAGCCGAACTGAAGACAGAAGAGCCTAGCTCAGCCAACGAGTAGGAAAGATCGCCGGCGGTGCAACCGCCTGAACCTATAGCCGGCGGTGCAACCGCCTGAACCTATCGCCGGTGCCAACGACGGAGACGGAGAGGAGCCGAACTGACGATGAGTCAACAAGCCCAGGCCCATATATTATTTATGGGCTTTTAATATTATGGCTTTTGAATTTTGTCATTTTCTTGCTTGCTTTAAGATATTTTATTTTTTTATGCACTTTTCTTCTCTGTTTTTCCTTTTCGGTCATTATTTTAAAATCTGATTATTCCAATGTTTACCAAACTTATCAAGCAGATTGCGAAGATTCGGTATTTTTTTATTTATTGTTTTGTGGGTACTAACGATATTTTTTTTAGATTCTAATATTTTTGTTAGTATGGTACACGCAAAGCTAAGCCAACTCGATTAATGATTGGTTCGAAAACGAAAACGAAAACAGGAACCCATTCTGAATTTCATCTTCTTTCCAACAAGTAATAACAACATCATGCAAGTTAGGGTTTGGTTAAAGTTTAGGTAAAGATATGGTGTTTTTGAGTTTGATATACTTATTTACAACCAAAAGAAAAAAGAAAAAGATAGGTGGTGAATAGATCCTAATTCAGAGAGGAGTTAGATTTAGATAGAGATATAGGTAAACTATATCATTATCTACAAACTATTACTAGTTATATATATATATATATAAGAGCGAATGACGCCTACTGAATAATTTAATTACTCCCGATAAGTATTCTCGTTTAAGCAGATCGAGTTATTGGTTTGAGAGGAGAAGCCATGACAGGTAAAAGAGTTTCGGCTAAGGAACTGGCAGAAGCTAAGGATATTATGGCTAGATATGATAACCAGCGAACTAATAACATCTCAGCTAAACAATTTTCCGAGGCTCATAGAATCGAATTCGTGAATTTTCTCGAGGAGACGAATGACAAGCCCTTATACTTGTGAGTGTTTACATCTTCTTTCTAACTTAATTAATTAATTAATTAAACATACCGTATTCTCTTCTAACTTATTTATATATATATTGGTGATTTTGTTTATTTATCCAGTTGTGATAGTTGGATTTATAGCGTGATGATGCAAGTTATAATCATCGGCACTCTTATTCCGTTACACATTCATCTCCAAGAGAACAACGATTACTTCTACTGCGTAAGATTCATAATGGGGATGCAAGTTTTGTTCCTTATAGCCGAAATTGGGGGCTACAAGGAACGGCTTCAAGGTAGAGTCATGGGAAGTATCAGTCACATGTTTGGCGTTGTTGCCATCATCCTACACCTTCGTCTGATTTCTTCGGCTCTTGCTATGGGCATAGGCATACCACTTTCTCTGTGGGTCTTTATTACCATCTACTACACATGTGTTATGGCCTCCATTGCAGATTACGTCCCAGATTTTACTTTAAATGATTTTACTTTAAATGTTTGATAATGGAAGTGTTCAAAGATGCGATGGTGTTCAATTGTTGGTGATTTTTATTACTTATATAACTTGTTGTTCAAGGTACTTTTATAATGTGCCTCGTTGAGAATTTGATCCCAGATTTTTGATGTTATAATGTGCTTTTTCAAAAACAAAAACTTATACTAATAATATTTGTGTTTTTTTTTTTTTTTTTTTTTTTTCAATTAACAAAGAGTTTAAATGTTTGATAATGGATTTGTATCAACAAATTCTGAATTTGACAAAGTATCGAAATCAATTTCATGTCTATATTAACTGTCGCATTGTCAACTTCATGTCTAGTCTAACAATGGATCTTGAGCTTGTTTTGCTGGACAATCCAATCTTCACTAGACTAGGATCAATTGAGTCAAATTCAGAGGTCTTCCAACACCTTCAAGAATATGCTCATGATTGTCTGCAGATAAGTTATTATTTCTCAGTATTGAGAGAGGATATGGAATATTGTGGTAGTCTCCAATGATGAAGCTTCGAAGCAACTGAGATGAAATAAAATATGTTATTTCGTCATTTTCCCAAATTTAAACAAACGTGGCCTGAGAAGCGAGCGTATAGTTAACTTGAGCAGCTTCTAGTACTGTCACATCTTTTGACATCCGGGGGACTACAATTTAGTGAGTAGAGGGAATGGGCCCTAACAAAGCCCAACGTAGGAGTGTGGTTGAAGCATAGGATAGGGTTTAATTTATTAAAGGAAAGAGCAAACTTACTTTGGTCACAATCCAGGGTTAAGAAGTATCTAAAAGATTTTGTCCAAGTTCCTTGTGTGTTTAGGAGTTGTGAAGATCCAAGTTATTGGGAGATGAGGCAATTTGATCTTTTACGAACAGCACTAATTAATCAGTTTCCATGTGTGTTTAGGAGTTACGAAATCTATCTCGTATCTTATAAACGTGTATATAAAGCTATTGCCATCGATCCAAATTTCGACCTATCGTTCCCGATAAAGTCTCCGGCTCCACCGCGTCTCCTTTTGGCCATGGAAGATGCAGGAGATCTGTTAATCTACTCTTCACCTCAGCCACAAAATCTTGATGAGAATTTTTCTCTCCATTTCACTCTTCATCATGCACATTCCAGCAAAGATTACTACAAATTATGTCGCCCTGTTGGCGGATTGATCCGTCTTCAACATATTGAAAAGGAACATACGTTTGCTGTGATTTGTAATCCAATCACAGGAGAGTAAGTCTGAGAAGTTTACTTATATTAAACTTGGCAACAAAGATGGACATACCTTTCGTTCTAGTAGACTACAAGGGTAAGTTAGGTGCTGGGGTTGAATATGTTCGTGGCACTCATTTCGAGTTGTGGGTTTTAGAGGATGCCGAGGAACATAAATGGTCAAAGATTAAGCATCTTGGACCGATACACTTTGTTAAAAAGTCTGAGAGGGGCGAGGTTGTGGTGTGCCCACAGTACTATGTCAAAGGTCCTTTCTACTCTCTTTTTTGGGAGATCTTGAGATTAACAAACTCACAAATTATTCCAGCAAGGTCGTCCAATCATTATTTAAACGGCGTTACAATCACTTAAAGATATTGAGGCCAATATTCTTACAAGACTTGAGCTTAACGTCAAGTTTCCTTTACTCCGAGAAATCATGGGTTTCTGGACGCTAATGGAAGGATTGCAAACGCACTTACTATCAGAACTCCACCAAACCTGCAAACGAGACTCTCTTAAAGGACAAATCATCTTCTCATCCACGCCTGTCAGTACATGAGGCTTCCTTTCCTGCTCTTTTAACTTGATAGTCATTGCTGAGACCACAGAGTAGAAAGCAGCTGTTGGTACAGTGACTTAAGCCAGCCTTGGGAACAGAGGATGCTGGTTCAGCTTCTTCCAAGCGGAAACTGCACATTTCTCTGCTTTTTGCTCAACTCCTCAGCGCATGGCTGGTACTTGGAGTAGATAGACTTAGCCATCCCAGAAGCGGTTTCCACAACACCAGCACCTCGAACCCAAAGCAGGGGCCACAATGGGTGCTATCTGAGCGCAGCTGAGGTGGCTTGGGCAGACACTTATGTGATTACTGATGGGATACATCGGTCAAGCTCAGTCACAGACATTTCAACCTGCGATGACCAGATAGATGTTGTCAGTTTTGGAGGAGGTGATTATACATAACATAATTACATTGCCCGGGTAGTGTGTAAACTTGATCTAAAGTAAGGTAAATTTATCATATATGGACCCATTCAACTCTGGTCGACTACAAAGGTAAATTAGGGGCACTAGAGGAAAAAAGATATGTTTCGTTGTGGGTTCTAGAAGATGCTGGAAAATACAAAAGGTCCAAAAGTATATAGGTACGGACACCTGTTTTAATTTATGCGAGTTGATCAAGTTCAATTTTGATGTAGGAGATATTTAGGAGATTTTCACAAATTTCCATTTTTCTTTAATTATGTTTTTCCATTTGGGTTTTGGATATTTTCAAGGGTTTTATTTTACTATATAAACACTTATAAGTTGTAGCCATGAGACATATCTTATTATTCTAATTAATTAAAGGTGAGAACTTTTCTCTAATCTGGTGGATTTCCAGAATTTTATCTTCAAGTTCATCGCTTGTGAACTTGATTTCAATCTAGGTTTAGTGCTTGCTATTCCTAGGGTTTTCCGACTGCGTCAAGTGGTATCAGAGCAAGGCTTTCTCCTTCTCTTTTTGAAACTTGATTAGCAATGGGTGATCAACCGGCGACCAGAGCAGATTTGGAGGGTTTAACGACAGCTATCGTAAACCTAACAAATTTGCTGACCACGTTAACTAATCAGATTGTGGCATTACCCAACCAGATTAATAATGTTGGGCAAAGAGATAGGGGAAGGGAACCAGTTCGGGTTCAACAAGGAAGAAATAATCGGATGTTGTTGCCGGAATTAGGGTTCAACATGTTCAACACAATGGTGCTGCAACTGATTTTAGCAATCACATGAAGGTGTTAATAGATAAATTGAAGACAGTCGACATAAATCAGCAAACAAACAAAGAAGGAGATTCAATTAGGGTTCAAAGAGATGAGAGCAATCATGTTGTTGTTATTGAAAAATCTAGTTCTCGTGAAGAAGACTTCGTAGAGAAAGAGATTGATCAACATAATCTACATATTAATCATGTTTTTCACGTTAAGCCAAATACTTCATTATCCTACAAAATTCCAGAAGTGGAGAAGACAGAAGTTCGAGAAGTGGAGAAGACAGAAGTTCCAGAAGGAGTGCTAGTGAATTACAAAGATTTTAAGAAATCGATTGCAGATGAACAAGCGAAGAAAACGATTGATGTTAGCAAGAAGAAGAAAACCAGCGTTTTTAAAGAAGATGATGATGTAGTTGTTTTCCTCCGTAAAAAGAGGTTTCGAGTTGTTACACACAACAATGCACAACCTAGCAACTATGGTCAGCCTTTTAAGGAGGATGAGATTCTTTATCCAGAAAAGAACTCGAGGAATAATAAGCTCCAACATAGCAAATATGGTCCTTTCAATGTGATGCAGAAGATCAATGATAATGTTTATGTGGTGGCTCTCCCAGAGTACATGAACATTTATATGAGATTCTTAATCTAGAAGAGAACTCGAGGTCGAGTTCTTTAGAGGTGGAAGAGACTGATATAGGAGATATTTAGGAGTTTTGCACAAATTTCCATTTTTCTTTAATTATGTTTTTCCTTTTGGGTTTTGGATATTTTCAAGGGTTTTATTTTACTATATAAACACTTATAAGTTGTAGCCATGAGGCATATCTTATTATTCTAATTAATCAAAGCAGATAAATTTTCTCTAATCTCGTGGATTTCCAGAGTTTTCTCTTCAAGTTCATCGCTTATGAACTTGATTTCAATCTAGGTTTAGTGCTTGCTATTCCTAGGGTTTTCCGATTGCGTCAAATTTTGACATTGTTGGAATGACTGGTGCAGGAGACATTGTGTTTTACAAGTACGTTCCGCCAAAACCTTTCTACATTGTCTACTACAGTATCGAGAGGAACACTTTTGAAAGAGTCTATTTTCAGGGACTCGAAGAGTTTCCAATTTTCATTATGACCTTTCTAAACTATGTAGAGAATGTGAAGCTTTTCTAAGTGTGTTAAACGGCTTCATTACTTGAGACCTCTTTATGATGTTGTTCCTCTTAAGATTTCAACGTGAATAATAATAAAGCAAGTTTTGTTCTAAGTTCTCAACACATGCATGATCCATGGGATCTTCTGTACAAGACCATACAACATGACAATGCAAGATAAATGAAATTTAGTTTTGTTAATTTAGTTTTTTGCTGCAAAATTTTTTATAATTATTTTATAGTTTTCATTGAACAAGACCATACAATATGACAATTTGTTAATTTAGTTTTTCCTTAATTTTGTGCTTTGCTGCAAAGTTTTTTTTTTTAGTTTTTTTTTTATAGTTTTCACTGAACAAGACCAGACAATATGACAATGCAAGATAAATGATATTTATTTTTGTCAATTTTAATTTTTTCCAAGGATATTTACCAATCTTTGCCAATTTTGTTTTTCCAGCTTTTTCAGGGTCTCTAACCTATTCCATGGGCTTGTAGTGACTGCTATAGTCACAACAGTCATTTTTATCGAATTGGCTGGGAATAGAGGAGATAATGAAACTGTAGCATCTGCACCAACACCATCAACTGGAGTGAGCCCAAGGCCCAATTTCCGTTTGGTTCTTTTTGGGGTTGTTTTCATCTCATATCTTCTTAGCAAAGCGTATGAGATTACTATTCCCTCACATCCAGATGTATTAGGTTATAAGACATTCGTGGATCATGTGAGCCTTCTGGTTGGTTGCGCATCTATTGTGGCATTAGTCTTCATCGTCACCATAAAGTTTGTGTAAACATACTTTTACATGAACCCTAAGACCTTTAAACATCTAGAACAATCACATTATATGAAACAAATATTTTGTACGAATAATGCACAAAACAATTCTGAAAAAAAAAACAACTTAATAATGTCTGATACGAATTATGCAATAAATTTCAGAATCATGATAAAAATAAAAATAAAACGTTTTCATACTGATAATGCATAGAACGAATTCACACGATTTATGCACGAAACCAATTATCATCATCAATATTGCACGGATTATGCACGATTCAGCGTTTGCAGGAAAAATCTATGAAAAACCTAAATTCACAGAGACATAAGATATCACAGAGAAGGAAAACCCTAATTCGCACAAGCGTCCATTTCCATGTTGAGTTGAGATAACATTTGTTTCCTCTCACCTTCTTCCATTGCTCCAACTCTATAGAAACTTAAGAGGAAGGAGACACTCCTCAAACATATTCTTAGTTTGGTCTCATGCATCCTCAAGCTCGGGGACTCTGTAAACAACACCTCGGAATTTCAGATTCTTAATGGTTACATATCAGTCTCTGGTAGCTACTTGTGCAGCTGTGGTTGGACTTGCTACAAGTGGTGGGTATGAAATGTTGAGGAAAGAAATGGAAGATTTTCAATTAGGGAAGAGCTCTTACCTTATGGTAATTTTTAGTTCGGCTATTTCTTGGCAAGCATTTTCCATTGGTAGTGTGGGTTTGATTCTTGAAGTCTCAGCTCTTTGCTCCACAGTCGTTAGTACCCTCGGTTTACCTCTTGTTCCTCCTGTTCTAGCTGTTGTATTCTTCCGTGAAGAGATGAGCGTAATCAAGTTGATTGCAATGTTTTTGGCGATTTGGGGTTTTCTGTCGTATGCTTACCAGCATTATCTCGATCACCTTTCTCAACCCGAAGAAGCAACACATGAAGACCAACCTGTCTGAACTGAGCTAATATTAATCGAGCATTTCTCCTTTTCAATTACTCAAGGCCTCTTTGTCTTATTTTTTAAAGAATTGTAATAATATCCTAATTAAAGAATTGTAATAATAAAACAAGAGTATCTCAAGTTTTTTTTTTTTTTTTTTTTTTGAGGTTTTCAAACAGAAGATGTTGCCGTAAGGCATTCCACGAGCTTCGTGTTATAGCAATCCTTACACACACACAACCTCGGATTATCAAGAGAAATTGCAGGATTGATAGGCATTGGACGCAATCGATAACGATTAGTTACCTTCTTAGTAGATGAAGCCATAGTTGCAGAGACAGAGAAGGATCGTCGATTCACGAGAAGAGAAGATCGTCTCGGAGATGAAGAAGAAGAAGAGCAATGGAGTTTAGTGCTGGTAAAGGGAGTGAGAGTGAGAGTGAGAGTGAGAGTGAGAGTGATTGGGTTAAAATAGCGGTGGTGACACAACGAGCACGATCCTGACGTGTATAAATCTGATTGGTTAAAATTGACAATAAGCCACTAATATGTACACCGCATCTGAACGATAGAAAGAAAGCACTCTGTTTTCGGTAATTGTAAACGGCGTGTAGTTGGTCAAGCCCAGCACAACTGCACAAACGTTCAGGTTCACAGTTCTATTGATGCAGTTGTTGTCGTTTTCATGTATTAACTTACCTTCCAGCTCAAGGTACGATTAATTTGACCTTGTCTGACGAACGCTCCTCCGAAGACGGTCCGAGTCGTTTGGGACGTCGCCGGAATTAGAAATGGCGCTGGTAATGGTGGCGAAAGGAAGAGACATAAGGTTATGTAATGGGATTCGTCGGTATTCAAACCGGATTCGGATCAGCTGGCCGGAGACAAGCACTTAGGACGACATGGATGCCGTCAAATCCAGAAGGTCTTCGACGGTATTGATTGATTTAGAGTCTCTTCTCATTGCTAAAAGTACAGTAATAGTACATTGATTATTGGATCTGCTTGTGTTTGCTTATTTCAGTACTGAAAAAACTCTATTCTTTGCAGCTTGGAAGAATCTTGTGACTGGAAAAACGAAAAACGAGCGAATAATGGCTGAGCTCAGAAGGGAAATTGCAGAATATGATGACTTTGTACTGCCGTATCGAAGAGGAGTAGAGTAAGCGTCCTTACAAAACGTTAGTGAGAGTGATTTGCTTCTTTCTCTGTTTGATTCAATTTAAAAAGGCTCTAACCTGTGCTAGTCAAATTACTTCTTTGTTGTATAGTTTGGCATTATTAAGTAGAGAGTCAAAAACGGGTTTAGAAACCCTAATTGGAGAAATGCTGGATCGCAACACTCGATGATCTTTTGGAATCTGCAAGAGGTGGAAGCTGAGAGAGTAGATTCTACATTGTGGATCTTATGATAAGATTGCAAAGAGTGTTTGTGAAGAAGAGAGAACAAATCTGCCAGTTTCGGCTAAGGAACTGGCAGAAATTCTACAAACTCTGATACATATGATTACAACAAATCAATAGACTCTTAGATATGTTTCCTAGATGACAAACTCTCTTTTCCTTCTGGTGTGTTTATTTCTTAGACTCTTACATAGCACCATCAACTTCATGCCTAGAGTCCAACAACGGATATGGATCTTGTTTTGCTGGATCAATTGATCGAAACTCTGTTATTGTAGGCATTATAACATCTGCATCAACAGCATTCCCTTTATTCAAGCTACTGATAATAATCTCCATCTTCCCACTCTCACGTAGACTTTGCAGAAACCCTTCAAGCCTATCACTGCGAGGCTTGTAGCCTTTGAAAACCATTTCCTCCAAGATAACCGCTGCTTCTTCGAATTGCAAACCTTCACAAAGCCCATCGAAAACTATCCTATAAGATAAGACATCGGGAACGCAACCTCTCCGAGGCATATCTTCAAACAAGTAAGTCCCTTCTTTCCAGTTCTGGATTCTAAACAAGGCACCAAGTATCACATTGTAGCTTATAACATCTGGTTTCAAACCCTTTTCAACCATTTCATCCAAAACTCGATAAGCTGATTCCAAATCATTCTCAACACAGAACCCGCTAATCAGTACATTGTAAGTCACTGTGTCTGGTTTGCATCCTTTCTCTTCCATCTCTTCCAAGATCCCTGAGACCTCGTTTGATCTTCCAGCTTTTATAACCGAGCTAATCAACGTAGAGTAGATAGCTGAGTCTACATTGATCTTTCCTTCGTACGCCTCATCCTTTAGCGTAAACGCCAAACTCAATTCACCAATTTGACACAGAGCTTTGATCAACGATACATAAATGTGAACAGTGGGAGAAACTCCATACACTTTTAACATATCGTGCTTCATCTTTATCGCTTCCTTCACCTTGAGATTCTTGCACAACCCGTTAATCAACGTCCCGAATGTTACGCCAGTGGGCTTCACCTTTCTCTTGACCATTTCGTCGAATAACTTCAAGGCATCATCGAAACAACCGCTCTGAGAATATCCGTGGATCAGTATGTTGTACGTACAAGCGTCGGGCTTACCAAACTTATCAATACTCGAGAGAATTTCTCTCGTTTTGTCCAAATCTCCACACTTTAAGAGCGCACTCAACAGAGAGTTGACGGATTTCAGAGTGTGTTTGCAACGGTATTGAGGCATTTCGTCGAACACTTGGAGCGCACGACTGGGCAATCTTCCACGGCCAAAGAAATTGATCACATTGCAGAATAGAATCTCCGTGGGAACGATCCGAGTATCAGTTTTGAGCTGGAGGAGGACCTGATCTAGCTCGTCAAACATCTTGGATTTACCCAGTTTGGTGATGATGAGATCGTAGCAAAGAAGCGAGTATCTGAAGGGTTTTTTTGGGTTCGTTGGTTCTGGATCAGGGTTTCGGAAAAGCTTAATGGCGGCGGAGGGATCATTCTCACGGCGGAGGAGAGAGGCGAGTCTGAAGGAAGAGACAGATTTCACGGCGGACATTGATTTCGCTTGGAAGACGCAAAAAGACTCTTAACTTTCTTTCTTTTTTTGTCAGGGAAAGTCAAAAGTCTCAAAAGTTCCTCTTGGTTAAGGGTCGTTTCGGTTAAGTAAAACCGATCGAATTTTATTCAATTTCGTCGTTTTCATATTCAACGGTATCTTCGTTTTACGAATTTAAAATGTGTTCCGACCATTTGACGAAATTAACATTGGAAATCTTAAAATCAATGAGGATAAGTAGTTTAATCCATTATCCATACAAGATCCAAACAATCAAAACCATTGTTGAATCGTAATATTAGAATATATTCTTGAGATATAAGATTTGAAATAACTATTTATTATGCTTTCGGCTCAAGGAATGATTGAGTTCGTCGACAAGCCCGACAAACTGAATCAAAATTCCAAGAGAAACAAAGAACAAAAATATTTATAGGATTAGAGTTTTTGCTTTTGTGCTGGCAGCGATTTGCGGATTCTCTCCAAGATTGTGAATATGCTTCAAGTTTTGAGGTATATATCTTCTATGTATAAGGGTAAGAATTCTGTTGCTTCATATCTTCATTTTCCTTATAGATTTTAGGAAATCTTCTTGTATTTATCAGCTTCTTTTTTTCTTAGGAGATTTGTCTTTATCATAAATTATTTCATGTTTCTTGAAAAAGTTAACGTAATTAGGCCTAGATTGTTATTACTAGAGACATGCTCTTGAGAATGTGTTTATTCTACCTCTAACAACCATTATTATATAGTATATATTTCAGTATTTTTCTGTTCAATTGATGAAACCGTCAATTTTTCAAGCTATAAAAAGATTGTCGAAAAATTGGAAACTAAAAAAGTAAGACATACTTGAAAGAATATAGTTTGGTTAGAAAACACATTTAAAAAATAACTTGTCTCATCTCTAAATTGACAAATCACAAACAAAAGATAATTTGCTTGATACTAAAATTAACAGATACTCAACATTGAAATCTTTAAGATTATCGAAAAAGAATCAAAGGAAAACCATCAAATATAATACGAAATGATCAAAGCAATAAAACACAAACTACCACAAATTTAACATTAAAGTATTGTTTCCAAACTGAAAATTATATTTAACTATTTACCACAATTCAAAATTTGTATAACTTTACTAATTTTCTCAAATCACTTACCAGAAAATACAATGTCAATGCATAACACTAGTGAGTAAAAAATCAAACACTTTTAGATTGGAACCAGAGGTAGGATATTTCATGATGCTTGAGTTAAGGTGCATAGCCAATATGCTATTTAAATTATCCTTTAAATTTTTGTGCCAAATTTGAGCAATTCTTTTTCAATGGTGATGTTTTTCCTCACTATATTTGTCACTATTTTCCTAATTCACAATAGAGTTCTCAGTCAATTGCAAGGGGAATAAACTCTTACGTTTCATGGTTGTGCTGGCAAAAACCTCCATTCTCTTGGAGCATACTAAATTAGCTGCCCATGCAAGGAGAATTTGAAAAGGGCAATTTCTGGATGATAGTGGTGATCACAGAGGCTTCAGACATATATACGTTTTTCGTATCAGCAGCTCTCTGGTTGGGTGTATAAAATTTGTTTATGACAAAGGAAATGAATATGTGACTCGTGAGCACGGTGACATAAACATACTAGAAGCAATAGAGGTGATAATTCTAATTGTATTCACCATACAGGGATATAATAGCTGAGACACTTGTACCAATCCATTTTTTAATGCAATTTGCATTGGAAGATGAAGATGAATATATCACATCTATCAAGGGGACATATACAAACATTGCCAATCATCAAACTTCAGCTATTTCATCATTGGTTTTCAGTACCTCAAAGGGGAGAAGCTCTGGCCTATTTGGAGCGGTTTCGGGACAGGAATTCAAGCTTAAAGATGGCGGCAATGCTCTAGTTGGCTTTCATGGGAGGCCCATTGACTCTGCCCTGTTGGCTATTGGAGTTTATTTTGCTTATGTTGCAACTATATAAGTTTTGCGCTTAGTTTGTGTTTTTTTTTGGCGTAGTAATAAGATATAACCTTTTCTACAATAAGTTCAATTCTTCTTATAAAGAGTCTGATACTCATACGTGCCAATCGAATTTCCTCGTTTTATATTTTTGTTCAAACTCAATTAATATGTGGTTCAGAAACGAAAACAAGAACCAATTCTTATAATTTCATCTTCTTCCTAACAAGATCATGCAAGTTGTAGTTTAACAGGTTTATGGATTGAGCATATAACCCCAGATTTGATGATGAAAGATGAATGATAGAGAGTAAGAGATAAAACAGGAAGATGAAACTGTTTTAAATTTATTTTCCCAAATGGCTAAAACGCCTTACATATATTGAGAGAAACAAAGATAACTAAACCGGAAATAGCTAAACCAATTAAAAATGTTGTAAACCGGAATGTATTTCTTGTAGCAATACTTCCCTCGTCATAACATGCTTGATTCCTTGTCCTCAACCTCAACCACCAATCATCTACTGGGTGGAACCGCCGATCACCGTTGCAGAAAAGAAAAAGTTATTTTTTCTTTTTCCTTGCATTTAAGTTTTTATGTTATTACACATGTTTGAATAACACATTTTTTCCTTTTTTTATTATATGTTTCAGGTTCCTGACAGTTTCAAATGCATTCCATGGACTGGTGGTTACTGAAGTTGTGACAGCGATAATCTTCATGGAACTAGCTGGAAACAGGGAGGATAATGATTCTTTGAACCTGCACCAACACCCCATCTCCATCCCCACTCACACCAGCTCAAGAGAAAGCTAAGTCACGGCCCAACCTTCGTCTTGTTATATATATTTGGGTCCACTTTTGTCTGCTATCTGGTTTCCAAGCTGTTTGAAATCGGCATTCCTTCAAATCTATCATGGTATAAAAGAATTGTTGATGATATTAGTCTGCTGATTGGATTTGGATCCATCGTGTCACCGGTATTCATTGGGTGGACTTTGATACCTTTTGCCTCTTCACGTCAGAAGCGGTTTTATACCACTTTGTACCAATATTGTACCAATACCATTTCATGATGTTTGAGTTAGGGTGCGTAGCCAATATTTATTTGTACCGATATTGTGCAATTCAATGTTGTTTCTTTTCGAATCAAATTCAAATTCTTTGTCAATAAAAATTAAAATCACATTTTTTTATTAAACTAAATTTTTACTTGAAAAACGAAGAAAATGAAGAGAGAAAAAAGTACACATCATTATTTACCTTTACCTTTATTCAAGAAAGATTCCATGAAGCAATTGATTTCTAACATTGACTGAAGAAAACTAGTTGATAAAATTAATTCCGAACCACACAAAATTGGTATGCCCATAATTGTAGTGAGAAACCGAAAAAATTAGACGAATTAAGGTATATGGATTATTTCATCTACGCTTAACACATGAATGAAACTTGCAGCTACCAAAGCTTTAGGCCAATCATTGAAGCACCCAAGTTGGGTCAATATTATAAAATTGCATTTGATCATATGTATTTTCAATTTTGCATAGGTAAGGATTTTTTAGCATGATTTATATAAATGGAAAAAAATGCCTTCTTTTCGTTTTCTGATCCTTAAGTACCCACACATTTAAAGCAACATGGTCTCAAGATGAATAATACTTCAGAAATGAAAATGGTAGGTTAGCGTAGTGCTAATATCATTCTCTTCTATAGCTGTTTGCGATGAATCTATTGTTTCGGGGTAGTGTGATTTCTTTTTTATGTTCAAGAACCAACCAGTAAATATGTATTTATCTACAAGATGTTCGATACGACTTTTATTTATTTATTAAAGATCGTTTTGGGGGGGGGTCTTTCTCTTCTGTTGTGTCTTAATCGTGGAAAAGCCCATCAAAAGAATTACAAGAAGCCCCTTCTAAAGAATGTCACTATGCTAAAAGCTCAAAAACAAAAAGGGAACAAAAATTAACTAATTATGGTTTTTTTTTTGCACTTTCACACTGGTGAAGGGTCATCAGAATATCTCTTGTTTGTTTATAATCTACTCAATGAGGTGTGATATTTAAATGTGCGTTCATATATTATTTAACACGGAAGAAAATAATGCATATGAATAAAATCACTCGCTTGTGTTAATCTTTCCTCTGATACGTTTTCAAAAATTTCAAGAAAGAAAGATGGGTCCCAAGAAGATAAAACAAACAACAGCGCTGCTAAGTGCCCTATATGTAGTATTGGGCCTAAAAAAAGCCATTTAGGATCGTTGGATATAACAAAAGACAGAGGAAAGAAGAAGAAAGCCGTGGAAGTCGATTTCGTTCGTGTGTAAGCTCTGAGAGTGACTCTAGGGTTTGAAACAGCTGCCATGAAAAGTCAGTTCTCGAAGGATCTATTATTGACCACACAACCTTCGAACTCGGTAAGAGAATACACAGACCCGATCCCAACTGATCTCCTTATAGATATATTCTCTCGAGTCCCTGCAAATTCAATAGCCAGGTTTCGTTGCTTATCTAAATTCTGGTCATCCATACTTGGCCTTCCTTATTTCACGGAGTTGTTCCTCACTAATTCTTTAGCTCGTCCACGGCTCTTGTTCGCCATCAAAGTTGATAAAGAGTTATTCTTCTTCTCTTCACCCCAACCTCGTAATCCAGCTGAGAACTCCACTCTTGTAGCCACCCGTTATAATAAGTGTTTTCCCAATTATCTTCCATCTAACATCACACCACCTCTCCGTGGATTGGTCTCTCTTCATGAATGGCGAAGCGATGTGCATGTGATCTGCAACCCCGTCACGGGAGAGTCCATAACCTTACCCGAAGTGAAAGCCTCAGGTAAAAAAAGAATCTCTTGTGGCTATGATCCAATCAACAAACAATTCAAAGTGTTGTGTGCGATTTGGTCAACTCATGGAGAACTTGATTCTCATCGGGTTTTGACATTGAGGAGTACTGGAAAATGTGTGTGGAGATCGATTGAATGCAATCCCCAACATCCGATGCCTACTAGAACACCCTTTAATCATGAAATATGGATAAACGGCGTTTTGTATTACGGAGCTCGCTCTCAAAAATGTAACATGATAGTTTGCTTTGACTTTAGCTCTGAGAGGTTGAGCTTTATTAATATGCATGAAGAAATGGTAGATGGGACTTTGATCAACTACAAAGGTAACTTAGGGGTATTAGTAAAACATCGGTCATGTGAACTTGTGTTGTGGGTTCTAGAAGATGCTGGAAACCATATATGGTCCAAAAGGATAACCCTAGTGTTAAGCTCATTATACGCTGAGATCGGAATCCGTGTTCACATTGTCGGAATGACCGGTGCGTGTGAGATTGTGTTATCTCCGTACCGTCAGTCAAGCCCTCTCCAACTATTCTATTTCAATATCGAGAGGAAGACTCTTACAAGAGTCGATATTCTGGCACCTGAAGAGATTTACAAGGATCCAAATTTCGCTCCTCGCATCTTTCTAGACTATGTAGAGAACATGAAGCTTTTGTAACTGTGTTGCAACCGCTTCATTACTTGAGAGACCTCTTTATGATATTGTTTCCGTTCTAATTAATACAGTCAAGTTTTGTTCTACATTCTCAAAACATGATCATCTTAGTTACGTTACGTTAGGGAATTCCTATTTTCTGTTGGATTTTAGATTTGCTTTGTCTTTTAAGATTTAAAAGCGTACGTTGTCTTGTTTAAGCTCTGAAAGTGCTCTAGGGTTTGAAACAGCTGCCATGGAAATTCAGGAGCATTAGTTCTCGAAGGATCTACTATTGGCTACACAATCTTGAAACTCGGTAAGAGAGTACTCAGACCCGATCCCATGTGATACCCTTATAGATATATTCTCTCGAGTCCCTGCAAATTCAATAGCTAGCTAGGTTTCGTTGTGTATCTAAACTCTGGGCATCCATACCTAGCTTTCCTGGTTTCACTGAGCTGTTCCTCACCAAATATGTATCTCGTCCACGGCTCTTATTCGCCTTCAAAGTTGATGAAGAGTTATTCTTCTTCTCTTCACCTCAACCTTAAAATCCACTTGACAACTCCACTCTTGTAGCCACCCGTTATAATAGGTGTTTTCCCAAATACGTTCCATCTGAAGTCAGACTATCTCTCGGTGGATTGGTCTCTCTTCGTGAATGGGAAAGCGAGGTGTGGGTGATCTATAACCCTCTCACGGGAGAGTCCATAACCTTGTCCTTACCCGAAGTGAAATCTACATGTATCAAAAAATGCTTTTTTGGCTATGATCCAATCAACAAACGATCCAAAGTGTTGTGTACGACTACGATGTATGGGGAACCTGATAGTCATTGGGTTTTAACATTGACGAGGTGTACTGGAAAACGTTTGTGGAGATCGATTGAATGCAATCTACGTTGTTCTTTACGTAGTGGATTACGCATAAATGGTCTTTTGTATTGCGGAACTTACGTTGAAAGATCTTGGATGATAGTTTGCTTTGACTTTAGCTATGAGAAGTTCATGAGTATCAAGTTACATGAAGAAATGCTACATGGGACTCTGATCAACTACAAAGGTAACTTAGGGGTATTACTAAAAAGATGATTATCAAATTGTGTTGTGTGTTTTAGAAGATGCTGGAAACCATATATGGTGCAAAAGAATGAGCCTACTGTTAAGCTTATACGACGGGAATTATCTTTACTTTCTTGGAATGACCGGTGCAGGTGAAATTGTGTTTTCGCCGCACCGTGCTACAAACCCTTTCTTCATTGTCTACTACAATAACGAGAGGAAAACTTTTACAAGAGTCAATATTCAAGGATTTGAAGAGCTTAACAAGGATCTAAATTCCCCTCCTAGCATCTTTCTAGACTATGTAGAGAATATGAAGCTTTTGTAAGTGTGTGTTCAACCGCTTCATAACATGAGAGCTCTCTATGATATTGTTCCTTATAGATATTGATATATATTTATGTCAACGTAATAATAATACAGTAAGTTTTGTTCTAAATTCTTAACTCATGATTAGTTTGGCAATTGCTAGTTCTATTGGCTTTTGAATTTGCTATGTCTTTTAATATTTAACTCTCTTTCTCTGTAAGATGAAGATTATCTTTTTGTTTTTGTAGTCGTGGAAAGATTAATAAGTGATGTTGTAAAAATTAAGATTTACGCACAGAAATATTAATAAAGGAGTTGGATTCTGATAGTATCTCAATGTGTCATATAGTTACAGATTATAACTTTAAGCATTCTTTTCTCACTCTTACACAAACATAGTGTAGCTCTTAAAGAGTAGTAACTATATAATCCCTTGGAGAGTTGAAACAAAGAAAAATAGAAAACTAATTAATGGAGACAAACAATCAAGCAATCAACGATTTTCATTTATGTGATGCGCTTCCGTGGATGTTCTGATGTTCGTCATCAATGGAGATCTAAAGAATCTACCAGTTGCCTATAAATCTAACGTCCATTAAGAATCCTGCCCTAGTGTTGAATCAAAAGACACAGACGAATCTGACGTCATCCAAAACAGAAACCCTTGAAGATGTCACGTTCCCCATCCAACCAAACCAAACCAAACCAAAGATCTCACACTCAAACCGCGGAGTCAAAATCAAACCGATTCATGGAAATGGAATCAACGGAGAACCTAGAATACCTATAACTTGTTGTTCAAGGTACGTTTTACTCATTGGTACGCAAGTGGACAAAACCCGGATGATTAAAGTTTTGGGCCTAGTAGAGCCCACTTAGGATAGCATTAGGGTGTTATTGATTTTATATATTAAAATCAAATCCAATTGATATACATAACATTTTAAAAATTTTGGTTCGTTTATAAAGATTTATTATTCATTTCACAGTTATCTTTAGATTTTAAAATTTATGACAATGTATTTACAAAGTCAACATGATTTGATTTTATTTATTTGATAAAATTCAATTTAATTCAATTGTAATCACCTTTTTCCTTCTCCTTTTTTTCTAAATTTCCCATTGTGATTATTTTGAAATAGATAAACTTGCAATAAATGAAAACAATAATGAAAAACATACGTAACAAAATAAATTTCACAAACAAACGTGTGGGTGTGGCGGAGAAGAAGAAGAGTAGAAGTTATTATTTAATTTAATAATTATAATAGTTAAACTAATTACAATGTGGGTAAAAGATTAGATTTTGATTACTATAATTTATACATGAAATTATACATGAAAGTGATTTCAAATCCAAACAAACTATTTCATATCAAATCTATTGAACAAAAACTAATAAATTTGAATAACACAAGAATTTAATTGATCTATTCAAATCCTTAATTGAATAACATTAGATCTCAAACTCTTTTAATTAAGAGATTCTAAATACATGAACCAATAACATTAGATTTTAAAATCAATTATATAGGTTTATTCAATCATGTATTTAAAATCAATTATATAGGTTATATAATCTTTCAGATTTAAAGTTTTGATTTTATTTTAAAGAATCTATAGGAGTTGATTCTAAAATCTCTGCAATATAGCTTGGTTTCTGTTTTAAATAATTTATACTCCATTGAAATTCATTTCAAATGACTCAATAAACAAAGATTCTAAAAAAGTCATTTACCTTATGACTGGATTTTAAAACAGGATTTTAAATCTTGATTAAATAACACTAGATTTGAAAATCTATTAATGATGGATTACAAATAATATATCCAATAACATTGGATTTAAAAACATAATTTAAAATCATTAATTGAATAACACTGGATTGTTATTATATTTCAGTTCATTTCAAATACCATATCCAATAATACACCCCCTAAATACATAAACCAATAATACCAGATTTTGTTACAAGATTTTAAAACCATGATTAAATAACAATGGATTATAGTTGGATTTAAATAGAGACCGTGATTGAATAACATTCGTAAAAGTTAGTTTCAAATCGAGGAAAGAATAAGAAAGCCGTCCAAGTCGATTTCGTTCGTGAAAGTGACTCTAGGGTTTGAAACAGCTGCCATGAAAAATCTGGAGCAGCAGGATCTTTTATTGACCACACAATCTTCGAACTCGGAAAGAGAATACTCAGACCCAATCCCATCTGATATCCTTATAGATATATTCTCTAGAGTCCCTGGAAAGTCAATAGCTAGGTTTCGTTGTGTATCTAAATTATGGGCATCTATACTTGGCCTTCCTGGTTTCACGGAGCTGTTCCTCACTAAGTCTTTAGCTCGTCCACGGCTCTTGTTCGCCATGGACGTTGGTAAAGAGTTATTATTCTACTCCTCACCTCAACCTCAAAACCCAGCTGAGAACTCCACTCTTTTAGCCACCCGTTACAAGCGTTCACCCAATTATCGTCCATCTGACATCACACCACCTCTCTATGGATTATTACATCTACTTCGTGGAGAGGCACTGGTGTGTAACCCCGTCACGGGAGAGTCCATAACCTTACCCGAAGTGAATACGAGGAACTATATTGTCAGAAGTTTTTTTGGCTATGACCCAATCAACAAACAATTCAAAGTGTTGTGTATTTGTGGATCACATGATACTCATTGCGTTTTGACATTGGGGAGTACTGGAATAGGTTTGTGGAGATATATTCAATCCAGTCACCATCATTTTTCTTGTGATGCAATACGCATAAATGGTGAGATATGCATAAATGGTCGTTTATATTATGGAGCTCAAGTTGCAGAATCTAAATGTACGATAGTTTGCTTTGACTTAAGCTCTGAGAGGTTCAGCTTTATTAAGTTGCATGAAGAAATGAGAGGTGGTAAGACTCTGATCAACTACAAAGGTAACTTAGGGGCACTAGGAAAACATGAGTATCAAATTGTGTTGTGGGTTCTAGAAGAAGATGCTGAAAACCATAAGTGGTGCAAACGAATAAGCCTACGGTTAAGCTTATACGACGAGATCGGGAATTATCTTTACATTGTTGGAATGACCGGTGCAGGTGAAATTGTGTTAAGTCCCCACCGACCAAACACTTTCTACATTGTCTACTACAATATCGAGAGGAAGACATTTACAAGAGTCAATATTCAAGGATTTGAAGAGCATGTTCCAAATCCCACTCCTCGCATCTTTCTAGACTATGTTGAGAATATGAAGCTTTTGTAACTGTGTGTTCAACCGCTTCATAAGTCATTACTTGAGACCTCTATGTGATATATATTGTTCCTCTTAAGATTATATCGATTTCATAATACAGTTAGGTTTTTGTTCTAAATTCCCAAAACATGATCATCTTGTTTATAAATTTGCTTTCTCTTTTAAGATTTAATAGCTTTCTCTTGTTTATTGTCTTTTAGTTTGATTAATTAGCTATAGTGTTTCTATTAACTGGAGTCCTATTCGTGTAGTATGATCTTGTTGTGAATCAAGAGACGATAAAAGCAAAAGAGAATACGATTTGAGGCGAATACACCCGTTCTAGGGTTTCTTATTAATTCGTGTGATAAGTAATTACAACCCTAATGAACCTTATATATAGGCCTCCCGGCCCATTGCCTCTTTACCCGTTTTAGGGTTGGCCCTTTTGCAGCTGTATCTGATTATAAGTCACCAGGAATAACAGATCTGCTTCTTGGCGAGTCTGCCATATATATATGCATGTTGTATACTGTTTTCCCTGTAAAACGTGATCCTTGGCGTTCAAATCCTCTTCTTTTCGGTATTCAAATCTTGTAGATTAAATTCTAATACTCTTGCTCTTCAGCTGTTTTATATATCAGCTATTCTTTCTCGTAGGGGATAAGCAATGAATTTGATGGTTTCAGAGATCCAGATCATCAACAAGATCATTTAATTTGAAAACAAAAAAACCATTGCTATGTAATGTGTCACCGTTTGGAGATTATCAAGACCAGCATTTGTTGTGAATGTGTACTAAGTTGGGTCATTATTCAACTACATATCATTTAGCATCGTATGGAGAACCTGATAGTCATTGGGTTTTGACATTGAGGAGGAGTACTGGAAAACGTTTGTGGAGATCAATTGAATGCAATCTCCATTATTATTTACGTAGAGGAATACGCTTAAATGGTGAAATATGCATAAATGGTATTTTGTATTATGGAGCTAACGTTATAGGATCTTGTATGACTATGATAGTTTGTTTTGACTTGAGTTCTGAGAAGCTCGACGTTATTAATTAAGCTGCATTACGAAATGTTAGATGGGACTTTGATCAACTACAAAGGTAACTTAGGGGTATTAGTAATACATGAAGAAGTTGTGTTGTGGGTTCTAGAAGATGCTGGAAAACATAAATGGCGCAAACGAATAAGCGTACAGTTACGCTTATACGACGAGATCGGGATATATCTTCAATTTGTTGGAATGACTGGTGAAGGTGAAATTGTGTTATCGTCGTACTGTCAATCAATCAATACCTTTCCGCATCGTCTACTACAATATCGAGAAAAACACTTTTACAAGAGTCGATATTCAGGGACTAGAAGAGATTAAGGATGATGATACAAGTTCCACTCCTTGCATCTTTTTAGACTATGTTGAGAATATGAAGCTTTTGTAACTGTGTTGCAACATAGTGTCTTGTTTATAGTCTTTGAGGTTGATTAATTTAATTAGCTACATAGTGTTTCTACTAATTGGAGTCCTATTCGTTTTCTCTAAGGGAGTAATGGTTATACCACACAGAATCTTTATCAAAAAAAATATTACACAGAATTATAATATCTTAAATATTACTTTTATCTTACATAAGATTTGTACCTTTTAAACTTTGGAGATTACTATAGTTTTGGATCAGAATTGTAAATGAATGGCTTATATTCTACCCAAATTGTGGATGAATGTTTCAATTCATCTTTGGCTTTCATCTAAAAAAAAAAAGAAAACAAAATCACAGACTGTCGTATAAAAGTCAGAATTTTACTTTTACACCACTTATAGATAGACACGTGTGTCCGGTGTCCCAATTAGACTATTCTTCAATTTCACAAACCTGTCACCTATTCCATATCTCACAGCTCTGTCACTTTTACCCTAAGTAGTAGTATCACTCTTTCTACATTCCGCACGTTCGTTTTTTTATTTTTTTTTCAGATTTCCCCCAAAAAAAACATCTCATCATTTCTCTCTCTTCTCTCTCTCTCTCTCTCTCTCTTTTCTCTCTATCTCTATTTCCAGATCGAAGTACGCTCTCCTCACAAATGCCTTTGTCACGGTCCCTCCTTTCGCGGAGGATCTCGATTTCATTCAGGGACCAGGGAAAGACGACACCGGAAGCCGATTCCTACGAATCGCCGATGCTTCCGCCGTCGTCGGATATGGCTGGGTCATCATCATGGTCGGCGATGCTCCCTGAGTTACTGGGCGAGATCATACGCCGCGTGGAGGAGAGCGAGGACCAGTGGCCTCAACGTCGAGATGTCGTCACTTGCGCCTGCGTCTCCAAGCAGTGGAGAGGGATTACTCAGGATATCGTTAGATCTCCCAATAACTCCGGCAAAATCACTTTCCCCTCTTGCCTCAAATTGGTATGCCTTGTTGGCTTTTTTCATCTTCTCGTGATTGATTGATTACCTCTTTCAATTTCCTATTGTCGTCTTCTTAACCTCATTAATTAGATCTCTTTTGGCATTTTGGCTTTATCGTTTTAGTTCCGTTTTCGGATTTTGATTACACTTTTTTGATTTTTGGAAAGTTGGGTTTCGGATTTTCTGATTAAGATTCGATTTTGGTGAAACATGCCTGCGAAATGGAGTTTTTTTTTTTTTTTTTTTTTTTTGTCTTCCGCTAAAATGTGAACTTTCCTGCAAAATCGATACATAGAGAAATTGAGTTACAGTTATGGCAGTGATAAATAAAGTTTCCTTAGTGGTCTGTGTTCTCACTTTAGCTTAAGATGCGTTAAATCTACTGTACATCCTTTATTTTATTATATTCTCAACAAATATGCTATTTGATTGTGTATATAAATTTGATTCTCGCTTTCCTTTTCTTACGAGCAAAATTGATATTTGTAACTGAGATTTCTTAGTTTTTCATCTGTGATGCAGCCAGGTCCCAGAGAATTTTCCAATCAGTGCTTGATAAAGAGGAACAAGAAGACATCAACGTTTTACTTGTACCTCGCTCTAACACCATGTGAGTAATTTGAAGATTTTTTTGGGTCTGTAGCTGCATTCTTATGTCTGAAACTAGAGATGGTTGATTCTGTCAAAAATTTGGAAAATTATGATGATGACTTTTATTAAAAGTATAGGTTGGTATTAAGTGTGAAAACTGAAAAGGATTGAATTAGTGACGTTCCTTCCTAGGCGTGTGATTTAAGTTAGTCTCAGTCTTGTTACCAATTAATGCCATTGAAAGAACTCCACCAACTAATTCTCTTTAATAAGTGTTGACTATGTTGTTGACTTGTGTGGTGATGAAGAAGATTCTACGATGCAGTCTAATATAGGATATGATCAACTTGTGTTTGTCAAAGGTGAATGCAAAACCTTTTAGTGTGACAATTGGCTATACATACAAATCATATAGTTAGATTCAACTTTTATAGTTGGGGTTAATAAAGCGCTGCTTTGGAACAAGTTGAACTAGTTTTTTATTATACTTCAGAATTCTTTCTTGGCTGCAAAATGTTGCTTGGCTTTCTGTATCTTCCAAACCTTGCTCTGTGCCTGTAGGCTAACAAAAGGATCTTTCTTAGGGCTTATGCATTTTGTTTTGTTTTTCGTTGTTCACCAGCATTCACTGATAAGGGAAAGTTTCTTCTGGCGGCGCGGAGGTTCAGGACCGGCGCTTACACTGAATACATCATATCACTTGATGCTGATGATTTCTCTCAAGGAAGCAATGCTTACGTTGGGAAATTAAGGTATTGCTCCTTGGCTGCCGTTTAGTCTCTAAAGCAAGCTTGTTCTTTTCAAAAGTTTTTCAAATCTACTATTGTCACTCTTGGATTTGAAGACTCGAACCTCTCTTTAAAGGATAACGATTCATGGTTTGTTTTGGGGGGAACCTCTGCAGATCGGATTTTCTTGGGACCAACTTTACAGTATACGATAGCCAACCGCCGCATAACGGAGCAAAGCCTTCAAACGGCAAAGCCAGTCGCAGATTTACATCGAAGCAGATAAGCCCACAAGTTCCAGCAGGAAACTTCGAAGTCGGTCATGTTTCTTATAAATTCAACCTCTTGAAATCAAGAGGTCCAAGAAGAATGGTAAGCACACTCCGTTGCCCATCCTCATCACCACAATCACCATCACCATCGTCATCATCCGCTGGACTTTGCTCCGGCCAAAAGCCGTGTCATGTCAGCAAGATGATGAGAAAACCCAACAAGGACGGTTCGGGATTCACGATACTAAAGAACAAAGCTCCGAGATGGCACGAGCACTTACAATGCTGGTGCCTCAACTTCCATGGACGAGTCACTGTTGCTTCAGTCAAGAACTTCCAGCTGGTTGCGACCGTTGACCAGAGTCAACCGAGCGGTAAAGGTGACGAAGAGACAGTGCTTCTTCAGTTTGGTAAAGTTGGAGATGACACATTCACCATGGATTATAGACAGCCTCTCTCTGCCTTTCAAGCCTTTGCTCTCTGTCTTACAAGTTTCGGCACTAAACTTGCCTGCGAGTGAAACCAGCAAAAAGAGGAGTTTTATCGTTCTTTGCAAAATGTAATGTTTTGATGCAATCATGTGTAAGTGTAAACACAGGTACTGTATGTGGAAGGAGAAGCACATAATTATTTCTATATAAAAAAAAAAAATGTAATTTAAAGATCCAAAATTAAAGTGCCTCTCTTATGTATTTACATGAAGTATGTGCTTTTTTATTCTCATCTCTGCCGTTTCTCTGTAACAACTAACAGTAAATAGCCTTGTATCCAGGGCGTACCGTTTTGTTTGACGGATTTATAATTTGGTAAAAAAATATCGAAAAACTAATTAACCTAACTTTTAGGGAATATACTTGTCCAAAAATCTTAAATGTGTAATATAATGGTTAAAAAAAAAAAACCAAGATTCAACCATTAAATACCAATTATAAATTTATAATATACGTAACGCATCTTGCCCAGTCTCCTTACGGTGGATGTGGTGGTGGAGGAGGTGGCAGCTGAGGAAATTAGGTTATGTAACGATTCTAGATTATGATGCTATAACTGTTGATTGATAAGAAGCCCAACCGGTGCCCTCTTTTGGGTACAATGGAATCGGTTTACAATATAATGAAAGATATATAGTCATAGGCGTACTACAATCTAATAGCAACGCTAATTGATCAGCTAATTAAAAGACTAAACATGACAAAGCTTTTAAAATCTTAAAAGACAGAAAATCCAAAAGCCAGTTGAAAGAGGACTTTCTTATAACGCAAGTCATTAACTAACTAAGATCCCATGATCGTGTGTTGAGAATTTAGAGCGAAAACTAGCTGAATAATATAATACGAGTTGAAATCCAAAATTTAATAGTCTCGAACATACTTGCATAGGTGCGTATTCTCTAGATAGCCTAAAGAGATGTCAAATCCCCAAATACTGACTCTTGTAAAAGTTTTCCCTTTTTTTTTTTTTTTAATTAAATTGTAGTAGAAAGGTTTGACTGTTTGACCGATGGAACACAATTTCACCCGTACGGCATAAATCACACGAGTTCTACGTTTATAAGATAAAAAGATGATTTACCAGTTTTCAATTTTTTTTATAAGATAAAACTTAAAAGTATATGTTGTGCTCAAAAGTTTATTTGTCGATTTTCAACGGCATTAATCACACGACTCTACTAGGAGTACTTTAGTGACTCGGAACCACGACCATGCATTATTGCTTCCATGAAGCATCCCACTATAATAAAGTGTGTAAAAGGATGCCGTCTAAATAAAAGAAAAAGCTTCTGAAAGTGACAAATATATGTTTTCACACAGCTTGTCCTTTCTTCTCAAACTCTTGTTCCTGATAATAGACTTTTGTTATCATCTTATACGTCAACCAAATTATCAGCTTAACCATTTATGTCTGTTTAGACAGCCTTGTTACCTTTTTATATATTCTCTCTTTGTTTCTGTTTCTGATAAAGATTTTTTTAGTTTTCACACATACTAAACAATCATTACTCTAAATCAATAGTAATACAATAAATTTGATTATAGAATTAGAAACGTTATCTTTTGTCAATATAGGATTTTTTTTTTCGTTTAAGGGATTAAATCAATATAGGATATGTGCTAATTTCATATACTGTACGTTGTCTAGAAGTTTTGTTTATTACCTAACACATATCGAATATACCAACAAAAAAAGATATTATCATCACTCATCCCTGCTGACTTCGGTAGATAAAGACATACAACATTATCCGAATATTCCATTGATACATAGCGAAGAAAGATCCCTTTTTTATTTGTAACTGGAGCCGGCCAGCCTAAAATAATTCATCTCATCACATCATATGTATGACTTTGTCACTTTTATCAAATAATAACATAAGAACAATAATTAGCATGACATGATCTTGTTAGCATGACATGACAATAATTAGAATAGTCAGGGGCGGAGGCAAAGGGGAAGGGGGTCAGCTGACCCCCACTAATTTTTTTTTTTTGCTATTTCTTTAATCAAAACTAAAATGACCCTATTTAAAAAAGAAAATTGACCCCATTAAAATATTAATCTAAGAAAGTTAAAATACTTAGTTGGGTTTAAGATAGTTAGGTGGAATTATATATAAAACTGAGATTTAATTAAATTATTCATGATCTACCTTAGTAATTGTTAACTAAATCTAAGTTTATATTTGTAAAATACAAAAAAACAAAAGTAACCTAATGTAAACTCATCTAGTTCTTTTGAAAAACAAGAAAAATCTCAAGTATAATCTATCAATTTTAAATTCAATTTCAGGTAATGTTTCTTGCATAAAATATATTATAGTTTCATTTGCTTAGATTATATACTATTTTCTGTTCTTTTTGTAAAATTAGATATTTCACTATATGTCCATAAGAACACATAAAATAGTACGTATATGATTTAAACGAGCGAAGATCACACTACAAAATCGCATTTGATTGTTGAAATGATTGTTTTGTTTGTTACCCAAAAAAACTATTTGACGATGTAAAAAATAAAATAATGGTAAGAATATTCAAGATATGAGTGAAAGTGATATGCCTTTGTAGACAATTTTTTTTCATTTGGCAACTTACAATTTTAGTTTATTTTTTTGACCCCTTTTAGAAAAAAATCCTAGCTCCGCCACTGCATCTAGTGCTCTACTGTGTTTTTATATTTCAGATTTCCCGTTTTCAAATTATATATTGTTAGTTTTTCCGGAAAAAAAATCATTGCAAGGAAAAGAAAATTACAATATACGAAGTTTTAGTAGTGCTTGTATGATTCTAAATACTGATGATTTATTGGATAAATATCTAGTAATAAAAGTTTCATTTTTATATATTTTTTGCTCAAAAAAAAAGAAAAAATGAAACTTTTATTACTAGATATACAAATTTCGGCTTGAAAGTTTTATATCCAATCACGATAATAAGTAGAAAATTGAATAAACGCTGATAAAACGGTAATTTTTAGATGGTCAGTTAAATGCTCAAATCCTTGTACTATAATATAAACTGATAAAAAAAATTGTCAACTTGATCCCTTAAAGTTTAAAGTTAGGCTCAGAGATTCATAAATCTGCGTGCATGACACATGCTCTTCTCTACTACATTCGCTCGCTTGAATTTGAGAAGAACAGATTTTACATTCGTATTACTAACTAAGCATTTCGGGAACGATGGTTTTGTCGGTTTGTTCTCTAAAACGGACTCCTCCGACATTGTTATTACTTCACGTGTTATTAGCTTCTTTAGTCATAGTGAGACAGAACTGTAAATTTTTAGAGTAATTTGTTTCCTACAAAATGTGATTGGGTAAGTGAGTGCTCAGTAAGCGAATGAGGTTTTGACCATCCTTGGTTAGAATATTCTGTTTCAATAGTTTGAAACCAAATCAATGATAAAATAAAAATATGAGGAAAAATAATAAAAACGTTAAACTATTCAACAGTAAGCGAAGCATCACAGAGGATCTCTTTCTATATAAACGTAAGCCTTTTGTAGTATCTTATTTGCTTATCTCTCTGAATCTGATCCCCACTGACTTTTTTTTTCTCTCTGAAGTGGTTAGCTTCTCATTCACTTCTCTAGATTTACTTTTCTCCGAACTATTCGCTGATTTTTCTCATCTGTGTCTGTTAGTCTCAATTGACTGAAAGTTTCGTTTTTTTCTTCTCTTCTGTCCCATCAAATTCCCGATTTCATCGGCGAAATCTCAGTCAGCTGTCTACAGATCTTCTGATTTTGATTTTGATTTTGATTTTTTTTCTTCTGTTTTCTCTTACTTGCAGACGGCGAAAATGGCGAATCGGAAATTAGAGAAGATGGCATCAATTGATGTTCATCTTCGTCAATTGGTTCCTGGAAAAGTTAGTGAAGACGACAAACTTGTTGAGTATGATGCTCTGCTCCTCGATCGATTCCTCGATATTCTCCAGGATTTGCACGGTGAAGATCTCCGAGAAACTGTACGTTCTTCTGAATTTTCGATTTGATCGCTTATAACCCATTTTGCTAAAGATCCTGAGAATTACATTCACTGTGATGATTTTGAATAAAGGTTTAAACTTTATCATAGGTTAGATTAGAATTTTTAGTTTTAGTCAAAGAAAGATTTAAACTTTGGTTGGCTAAATCTGATCTTATTGTGTGTGTTGTTATATAGGTTCAAGAGCTGTATGAGCATTCTGCCGAGTACGAAGGGAAGCATGATCCAAAGAAGTTAGAGGAGCTAGGGAGTGTGCTAACGAGTTTAGATCCAGGAGACTCCATTGTCATCGCCAAAGCTTTCTCTCACATGCTTAACTTAGCCAACTTGGCTGAGGAAGTGCAGATTGCTTATCGCCGTAGGATCAAGAAGCTGAAGAAAGGTGATTTCGTTGATGAGAGCTCTGCTACTACTGAATCTGATCTTGAAGAGACTTTCAAAAAGCTTGTTGGTGATCTCAACAAGTCTCCTGAAGAGATCTTTGATGCTCTCAAGAACCAGACTGTGGATTTGGTTTTGACTGCTCACCCTACTCAGTCTGTGAGAAGATCATTGCTTCAAAAGCATGGGAGGTTCGTGATTTCTTCACTTAACCTGGCTTTTCGTTGGATCAAATTTTTGGTGTTAAAGCTATCTTCTTTGTGTCGATTTCAGGATAAGAGACTGTCTTGCTCAGCTATATGCTAAGGACATTACACCTGATGACAAGCAAGAGCTCGACGAGGCTCTACAAAGAGAGGTAAAAATGCTTATCGGCTTCTTCTTCTTCTTGACTGAATTTGAGATCCTAATTGAACATACTGTAGATTCAAGCTGCATTCAGAACAGATGAAATCAAAAGAACACCACCGACGCCACAAGATGAGATGAGAGCTGGGATGAGTTACTTCCATGAAACTATCTGGAAAGGCGTTCCTAAGTTTCTGCGTCGTGTAGACACGGCTCTGAAGAACATAGGGATCGAAGAACGTGTTCCTTATAATGCTCCATTGATTCAATTCTCTTCTTGGATGGGTGGTGATCGTGATGGTAATCCAAGGGTTACACCTGAAGTCACTAGAGATGTGTGCTTGTTAGCTAGAATGATGGCTGCTACTATGTACTTTAACCAAATTGAAGATCTCATGTTTGAGGTATGATCTCGGTTTTAGTCTCCTCATATTCTGTATGTATGTATCGCCTTGATTCATATGTCCTGCTTCTTTGGTAGTTGTCTATGTGGCGTTGCACTGACGAGCTGCGTGTGAGAGCTGATGAGTTTCACGCAAATGCCAGGAAAGATGCTGCAAAACATTACATTGGTAAAGAAATAGGAACCGTTGTGGAGCATTTTGCATATGTCTACAAGCTTTGTGCTCTAAAATCTAACCGTTTTGATGTCTTGATTGCAGAGTTTTGGAAGTCGATACCTCCAACCGAGCCATACCGTGTGATTCTCGGTCATGTAAGGGACAAGCTTTACTACACACGTGAACGCGCTCGTCAATTGCTCAGCAATTCAGTCTCTGATGTCCCTGAAGAGGCTACTTTCACCAACTTGGAAGAGGTAAAATTTTGCAACTAGAAACCTTTAATTCTCTGTTTTGGTTTGGTACTAAACCGATGTTCATTTGCGTAGTTCTTGGAGCCGCTTGAGCTGTGTTACCGATCGCTATTTGCATGTGGTGACCGTCCAATAGCTGATGGAAGCCTTCTTGACTTCTTGAGGCAAGTCTCAACCTTTGGGCTCTCTCTTGTGAGACTTGACATAAGGCAAGAATCTGACCGCCACACCGATGTGTTGGATGCTATCACCAAGCATTTAGACATCGGATCTTACAGAGAATGGTCTGAAGAACGCCGCCAAGAATGGCTTCTCTCTGAGCTAAGTGGCAAACGTCCGCTTTTCGGTTCCGATCTTCCTAAAACCGAAGAGATCGCTGATGTTCTCGACACGTTCCATGTCATAGCCGAGCTGCCATCAGACAGCTTTGGGGCTTACATAATCTCCATGGCAACCGCTCCTTCTGATGTATTAGCCGTTGAGCTTTTACAGCGCGAATGCCACGTGAAACGGCCTCTAAGAGTTGTTCCGCTCTTTGAGAAGCTAGCGGATCTCGAAGCAGCTCCTGCAGCGGTTGCTAGGCTCTTCTCGGTTGACTGGTACAAGAACAGGATCAACGGTAAGCAAGAGGTTATGATCGGTTACTCGGATTCAGGGAAAGACGCTGGACGTTTATCCGCTGCTTGGCAGCTATACAAGGCTCAAGAAGAGCTAGTGAAGGTTGCTAAAGAGTACGGTGTGAAGCTGACAATGTTTCACGGTCGTGGTGGCACGGTCGGAAGAGGAGGCGGACCGACTCATCTTGCTATATTGTCTCAGCCTCCGGATACTATTAACGGCTCTCTCCGTGTCACTGTTCAAGGTGAAGTCATCGAGCAGTCGTTTGGTGAAGAACATCTATGCTTTAGAACTCTTCAGCGTTTTACTGCTGCTACACTCGAGCACGGTATGCATCCTCCTGTCTCTCCTAAACCGGAATGGCGCACATTGCTCGATGAAATGGCGGTCGTTGCAACCGAAGAGTATCGCTCTGTTGTGTTCCAAGAACCTCGATTCGTCGAGTACTTCCGCCTCGTAAGTCACTCACTGTATTCCCTTTGAGATCTTGAATTCAGTTTCCGCAGTTTCTTAATAAGAATCTATAAATTTTCGTTGCAGGCTACACCGGAGCTAGAGTATGGGCGTATGAACATTGGAAGCAGACCTTCGAAGAGGAAACCAAGCGGAGGGATCGAATCTCTGCGTGCGATTCCATGGATCTTTGCTTGGACTCAAACAAGATTCCATCTTCCCGTATGGCTTGGATTCGGAGCAGCGATTAGACATGTGATCGAGAAAGACGTCAAGAACCTCCACATGCTTCAGGATATGTACCAACACTGGCCTTTCTTTAGAGTCACCATTGATCTAATCGAAATGGTGTTCGCTAAAGGAGATCCTGGTATCGCTGCTCTGTACGATAAGCTTCTTGTGTCAGAAGAGCTATGGCCTTTTGGTGACAAACTCAGAGCCAATTTCGAAGAAACCAAGAAACTCGTCCTCCAGGTTTAAAAACTAATAAAACAGAGCACTTATTGATTTCATTCTTATTGATTTTCAAGATTTTGTTCTGAATCGTGTTCGCTGTTTTTGCAGACTGCGGGACACAAGGATCTTCTTGAAGGAGATCCTTACTTGAAACAGAGACTGAGACTTCGTGATTCTTACATCACGACTCTCAATGTCTGTCAAGCTTACACATTGAAGAGGATCCGCGATCCGAGTTACAATGTCACTCTGCGGCCTCACATCTCCAAGGAGATTGCGGAATCGAGCAAATCAGCGCAAGAACTCGTCGAGCTTAACCCGACGAGCGAATACGCGCCTGGACTTGAAGATACACTCATCTTGACCATGAAAGGCATTGCTGCTGGTCTTCAAAACACCGGTTAAGCTAACAAAAGAGATGAATCTCAGTCTTTGAATCTCTCTCTAGTCTCCTTTTTTTTTTCATCATTCCTCTACACATTCGAAAATAATAAATTATGCGGTTGGATTTCTGATTTGTTTATGTATCCACCGTCAAAATGTTGTTGATCTTGGTGTGTGAATTCTTCGAGATCATATGAACACATGCTCTGTTTTTCTCCAAGTGCAACAAAAACAGAGCCAGAGAATCTTTTTCTTGTTTGTTTGTCTCTTACGTAACCTTCAAATTTACCGTTCAGTTTGGTTTTCTTGGTTTTTAGAATTTATCGTAACTGGAAAAACACTTTTATCTGCAAAAATCGATCCGATCTCAACTGAGCTACAAAAGCAAAACAGACTAGAAACAAAATAAACATGATTAACATAATAAGCAAAACAATCTTGGTTTCACTCTGCTTTTAAACATTGCGGTTTGATTTGGCATGATTTTCCCGACTAACGGTTCTTGTTCCCACTGTAATGGACATCGTTGTACACACAACTACACACATGTCGTGCTGAGAATGTGTATGTGGTCCCAAAAAAACGGCAGACATGTTTGCGGAAAGAGGCCGTTGAAGAAGGAAAGCGGTGCGGAGAAAACGACACGGTGTTTGAGTATCGTATATGGACACGGCATGCGTTTTTAGAATTCAGTAACGCCCCAACGGCTCTATTTATTGCGGGAATTTATAGTGTACATGTACGGTGTACCAGTTTTTTCCCAATGTATGCTAAATAAGTACGTTTTAGTTTAACTCTCGAATGTCAAAAAGTTCACACTATAAGTTCAAAAAGTCGCTGAGTGTTAATCACGCGCCTCCACTGATTTTTAAAATGAAAAATTGAGAAATATTTAATATATTTATAGTAAATAGGCTTTTTGTGATATTTTACTCAATAATCGCTAAAAGTTGAAAACGACCAAAGATATATTATCCACAAAAGCAAAATAATAAAAAAGTATATAAATACGTGTCAATTAACCACGAATATAGGGCACCGACTACAGCCGGCGCAGTATAGCACCGGCCACCGGCTAACGACCATAAAGTTCATAACCTTCCAACTTTTTTTTCCATTTTTTTAATTTAGTATTCGGTTTTGTAATTATTTATTGTTTTTTTGGGCGTTATGTTAACAATTACTAATAGCAAACCCGCGTAGTAGTACAGAGTTTTTTTTTATCTTTTCACTGTAATTTTGTTTTGTTACCCAACTCGATCAATTAACAGATTCAATTTTTGATTTGAATTTGCAAGGTTATGTTTTTATCTTTTCAGTTTAGTTTTGTTTTATTACTTAACCCAATTTAATTTCTAATTTGACTGTGTGGGTTATGTTTATAATCTTGTTTTGGTATTTGATCCGATCAATTAACAGATTCGATTTCTAATTTGACTGAACTATTTGCCGATTTGTTTTAAGTTTCTGACCCGATCAATTAACAAATTCGATTTCTGGTTTGAGTAAATCATATGTCGGTTTGTTTGAAGTTATTTGGCCTGATTGGTTGTAGCTGTAGCTTTTAATTTTTTGTTATAGAATTTAGGCTGTAGATTTTTAGTGCTGACTATAGGGTTTAGTGCTGTAAGATTATTTTTTTGTATATTGTGTTATTAAATATAGTATTAAATCAAAAAATAAGATATAGAAATAATATATTAAATAAAAAAGTGAACAAAACAATAAAGAAAGAAAAGAGAAATTTTTTTGAGAACACTAAATTTAGTACTCTTCAAAAATTGTTTTTCATAACCACAAAATTTTCATAAATAAAAAACATTGCTATATGTTTCAAAAATAGAAAAAAATAGAAAAAGAGCTTGATTGATAACTTTATATTGCCGTAGAAAGATATAGAGCTATAGAGAGCAACCTCTGCTCATACCAATCATCTCCATTATTTTTGTATCCAAACAATTTTTCTATCTTATTTTTATATCTAAACATTACAATATACTTCGATATCTCGTTTGACGAGAACTTAAAGATTCTCTTTTCCTTTCGATCCCTTGAAGAAAGGGCAATTAATACATAAGAACAAAGCATTAAACAGTCGCTTGCATTACAAACCAAATCAATCTCTAATTAATCCGTATCCCCTTTTTGTATATGGTAACGACTTTTAAGTATTTTCAAATCCAACTTTCAAATCGATCACCTATCTCTCTTTTCTTTGGTTGAAATTTATAAAAGCTATAACAGTGAAATAACAATTGTTAATAGTTTAATCAAAAATTGTACTCAAATTCATTCTATGAGAAAACAGGTAAGTTAGGTTACTATTGTAGACTCATCATCTCTTCCCACATTGTGTGAATTTGGGTTGAATCAATGTATGAAAATAAGTGCAATAACTTAGTGCAAAAAGGATTAAAATTTATATATTTTCTTTTATTGATGAAAAGGTTTAGTAAAAAAAGGAGAATTGATATGACAAGATGGTTTCACTAAGCCCTAATAAACACTGAAAATAAAGAATCCAAATCTTCCTCTTTTGCCCTTTTAGTAAGCCCCTTCTTTCTTCACTTACATCCAAACTTCTCTTATGTACACACACACAGTAATCTCCAACCAGTAACTACCTAAACAAGTGAAGCTAAAAGAAGAAGAAGAAGAAGGAGCCAATGGAGTCTCGATCTGCAGAGAAAAATGAATGAAAGAAGGGAAGAAGAAGACACAGATACAGATACAGACCACAGGGCAATGAAGAGGGTAATGAATGAACAAATCTTAAAGATCTGATACTCTACACTAATTGGGTTCCACCTGGTAATGAAGCATCTTATGAAGTTAAAGTGAGATTATTGAGAAGTTTCTTAATGAGGTTTCAGAAGAGTGTGAACAAGAAGTGTAGTTTTTAACCGCTATAGTGTCTGACAGAGTACTCCAATACTTCTCTACTTGGACATACAATCTCCTTAACCCGAGTACCGTTCTTGTATATCTTAACTGTTGGCACAACCCTCACATTCTCTGCATTACCTATCGAAGGACATTTATCGATATCCACCTAACCGAAAAAGGTAAAAAATTAGAATCTAATCACTTCCCATGGAGCTATGAAATGTTTTGAATCACGTAACTTTACCTTGAGGAAGTGTATAGATGGGTAACGCGTACATAGTGAGTCCACAAATGGAGATATCTGCTTGCATTGATGATCAGAGGCCGTCGAGAAATGGATAACCGAAACTCCTGCATTCGAATGTTATATCAATGCTCCGATCAAGAAAAGATAATCACTGTAAGAAACAGACAAGCATCTTTTTACCTGGTAGATTCATGGCAGCTTTAAATTGTTCACGACTGTAAACTTCCTCAACTTCCCCACCAAATTCCATATTCGAAACTTCTTCGCCGCGAGATTTCTTCAATGCAACTTGAGCATGAAACAACGATTCAGCAACTTCCTTGTCATTAGGTAGTTCTATTCTCAAAGCTTCATAATCACTCACTGCGGCTCCCCATCTTTCCATCTACACTTGAACAGAGAGAGATTAGAGCAACTTAACAAGCCGGAAATAATCGATAGAACGGTTTCTTTAAGTACCTTGCAGTTTAAGGCAGCTCTCCGAAGAAGTGGCTTTGTATAACTTGGTTGGAAACGCAACGCTTGATTACAATCTTCAATCGAACGTTCCCACATTCCAAGTTTAAACCAACAAGCTGCTCTGTTACAGTACAGAATAGCGTTGCACGGATCAAGCCTAAGTCCTTCTGCATAAGCTGAGCTTGCTTCTGTGTATCTTTCTGATTTATAAAGATCGTTACCACGGACACGAGCCCTAGCAACAATTGTAACAGTATTGTGTAACATAGCAACTTCGTTGCTTCGTGGATCGATTTGGCTAGCTTTCTCAGCAGCCATAACTGCATTTTCAAACCTGCAAGAATTCATCATCTGCTCTTTACCCCACACTTTTTTTTCTAACTGATGTCATTTCAATATTTTTAAATAAACATTTGAAAAAAAGGTTTCTCTAGGTCTCACCTTCCTAACGCCATTTCGATTTGAGCTTTGACGAAATATGTATAAGCTTCGCAAACCATACCAGCAAACCGAGCCTGCGAACAAGATACCGGGAACGGCTCTACTTTGGGAACTTCTAATAGCTTTGATTGTGCATCTTCAAGCCGGTGAAGTTTCAACAATGCTTCTACTTTACACATACCAAGCTGTATAGTAGTAGATTTAAGACGGTTAAAAAAAGAAAAAATAATTTGAATCTTTGATTGATTCCATCAAAACATTATAATCTTGAAGAGTCTTACATGAGGAGAGAAATCGGCTCCAGAGACAATAGCTGCATCAACTTCCATCAAAACTGTTTTCCAATCACCGAGTTTTCGCGCATTTCCGCATTTACTCGTATGTATCTCCACTGCTTCAAGCTTCTTCAACTCCATATGATCTGATGCTTTCCCAAGAAAACAAAGATGCTTTCTTGCACTATTAACCTCACCTAATCTGTAATCAAGACACACAAAACACATCAGCAAACACAACCGCTAAAAGCAACAACAGCTTTATCAAGAAACTTACCTGATCAGCAATAAGGCCAAACGATGATGAGCTCTTGCATAGTTAGGATCCGATCTCACAGCGTCTTCACATTCTTTCACAGCTTCACCGATACGAGCCAAACCGGTTAATGCAGCGGCGCGATTGCTACGGTAAGCAGCGTTTGCCGGTGATAAAGCGATTGCTCTATCGTAACACTTGAGAGCCTCATTGAACAATCCCTTTCTATACATTTCGTTTCCTACTCTCTTCACTTCCTCTGCATCCGAACCCAAAATCGCTTTCCTCCATAAATTTTCCGCCGCTGCGACGGGACTACTTCCGCCACCGACAGTTACCGGCGAAGAATTCGATACGTGTCTCGGAGATCCTAGTCCGGTGGTAGAGGTTGGTTTCGCCGGAGATATACTGCTTCCTCCGCCTCGCATTATGCTTCCGTGTCCGTAAGTTCCTGTTCCAGATCCGAGAACGTCGCTTCTCGAGCGGCTTTGCGTCATTCCTGTGATTTGGATCTTCCCGGAGGGACAGATGTTTCCGGTGGGAAGTACATTCGCCGCCGTGGCTGGAGAAGTGGCAGAGCTTTGACTAGCGGAGGAGATGAGTGGTTGTGAATTTGAAGTAGTACCCGAGTCCGATCTAGATTGACTCGTTCTCAGATTCCCACTCGACCCAGATTGACTACCGCGAACCGAATCGGATCTTCCGATGGCCGGAGCATGTCTAATTCGACCGGTTACAGATCCGGAAGAGCTAGAGCTGCTACTACTTGTGGTGGTGGTGGTTGTGGTGGTGGTGAGTCCACGTGGCTGAGAACGAAGCGGAGAAACCGGCGAACCGAGATCTAGCTCACGAAAATCCGGTTTATTGACTTCGGTGCTTAATGAATCACGGAGACGATCGGCGAGAGTGTCAGATTCAGGAACCGGTTTACCCGACTGTGACATTTTTATTTTTATTTTTATTTTCCGGCGAATGAAGAAAACAGAAATCAGTGGAGAATCGAGGTTTCTCGGTATTAGCACTTAGGGTTTTCACTCCGGAGAGAGAAATGAAGAGCAATGGGCCGTCAATGGAGACGGCGAAGAGTGGAGATGGAGAAGACGAATTTAGGAATAGATACTCTGAACAAAGGCATCGACGGGAAAGAGAAAGAGGAAGAGAGATGGGGATCTCGTGAATTAAAAGGGTGAAGCAAAGAATGAATGTGAGTGCCTAGAGAGAGAAAGCGACTTCGAGAAGAGAGAAGGTTCACAGAAGAAGAGGAGTGAAGATGGAGAAGCAGAGAGGGATGCGAATATTAACAATTAAATAATACAGAGAAGAAAAAAAAGATAGGTAAGAAAAAAGATAGTCATTTATTAATCCTTTGACAAAGAAAAATACAAATCAGAAAGCGGAGTTAATAATAATAAATTAAAATTTTGACAGGATTGAATCAACGAACTTTAAAGTTATTGGTAAAATTCTGTAACATATTCCAAATGAAATAGCAGAGATTGCAGAAAAAATATTAATATACTTCTACAATAAAGAACAAATTTCGGAAGCGAAGTAAATTAATATCACATTTAAAAATTAACAGAAGTGTATTTTATTTTTTTAACTTTTGAAGTTATGGGCAAAATTCTACAACATAGTGCCAACCGAATAACCAGAAATTTCAGAAAAAGGTGTCTTGGCTTTTAAATAATCTACAATTAGCAGTAATTGAAAAATAAGTATTTTTATTTTAAAAAGATAGGTATTTGAGTAGAATGAATAAGAAATAATAAATGTTGCGCAGAAAATAACACTTGTTGTTCACCTGCTGCTTCACGAGACATGTTTTCATTTTTGCTTTTATCTTCCCATTTTTTCGCTTTATCGTTTAATCATGAAAAACAAAATTAAAATAATTGTTAGTATATATTGTAAATAATAGTTTTTGTCAACACTGTAAATAATTTTACTTAAAAAATCTGCTTACTTCGCTTTCGGTACTGTTCGATTTTTCTTCGTACTTTGGCGCTTACAAGTTACAACACCAAAATTCCCACTCGCGATCCGTGGGAAGTGACGTATACGCTCCTAGACAATCGATAACGACTGTGTTGTGTTGTGTCCTAAAACTAAAAAAAAAGAGCAGATAAAATAACATGTTAATAATAAAGCAATTTTTTATCAAAGTATTTTCTAACATAAACCCTTTGACTCTTGTTTTATTTCTTGCTAAGTTATTTTAAACTGGTTGTAGCGAATAAGACAAATGTCAAAATTTATGTACTGGTTAATAAATGAAAACTAATTAGGTGCCAAATGCCGTGAAAAGCAAAATTATGGCTGTGATTGGTAACATCAGTTACCATGCGGTATGGTTGATTTATGGGCATAACTCAAAAATGTTACCAATCATGATTTATTTTTAACTTTTTGCATTAGAGTTTGAGTTATAATGTGTTATGGTTGAGTTAGAATTTTGATGTATGTTCTTTGTAAAATAGCTAACTCAACTCAAATTTGTAAAACATGGGAAAGTATATGTATTAGAATGTTGTAGAAGTTGATTTAGGATTTTTTTTTTAAAACAATCTTTTTCCCACGTTTTTAAATTTTTTTTTTTTGTTTTTGCATTTTTTTTGTTTTTTAAAAAATTCTATTCTAATTTTATACTTCCAATAATTCATACATTAAATTATATATTATATCAATGTTTTTGAATAATATCATTGCAAAAATATGTATTCTTAAAATTTTATACCATAGTTCTTTTTTAATTATAATAAATATATATAAAATTTTAAATTGGTATATATATATTTATAAATTGATATATATATATATATATATATATGTATAGTTATAATTATAATTATATAAATATTTATAAATTAATATAAATTTAGGGCCTAGATTAATATTAACTTTTTTATTTTTTGTAGTTAAATTTATAATAAATGTCAAATTATTTTTAATAATACATACTGCAATTTATACCGCATAAAAGTTACCAGTCAGCTGTTTTGAATATTAGTAACTCATATTTATACAGCAAACCTACCACAAAAATATACCGTTTCTACCACATAATTTTTACTACAACTTACATCAAATTATACTATTTATTCTAACTCAACAATAATACCACATGTCACCAATCGGAGCCTATGTGTCAAATACATTTTATCACTAAATAGTTCTCGTAGTTATTAGTACTTTTTTTTTTTTTTTAAAAACAATTATTAGTACATATTACTTCTTTACTTTTTACAACAAAACCACTTTGTTATTGGTTAGATAAATAAGTTCATTGTATTTACAAGTAAATGAAAATAAAGAGTTTTTATTACAAATCTTACACACAAGAAATACACGTTAAGGTTCCTTGTGCGAAGTTTACATATTAATACAAAACCTAAGAATGGGTTCTCAATGTTTCAAAATCAATCAACTTAACTAATTTATGATAGTCCAATTATTGAAAGTTTGATTCATTATGGAGTTAAAATAACTGCACGTCTCTAAATATATGAGAATTAGTCTTAAATCTTCTGGTTATCAAATAAACAAATATCAATCAAACTCCAAAACAATATGAGTACCGAAAATCACATAATATATAGAAGAAGAAAAAAGCAATGCAAATTAGAAAAGTTAATAAATAAAGAAGCTACATACAGATTTGGGTATGATAGGGAAATCAATAATCACATCAACGTAATAAGTTACCTCGGAGTTTGCACTCATCTCTATTGGCTTCTTTCGCACGAGATTTCTTTCTTCTTCTGGTTTCCTCGTTCCTTTTTTATTCTATTCCGTAGACCCCAATTTTACGCTTACATTTCTACATACATATCCACCTATATATTTTTATTAATTTATAAAATTACATATGGATCCGAATGTTATATCTATATTCGAACTAATAAATTAAAAGTTCAAGCTTCAACACCTTTATTTAAGTTTAAGCTTCCAAACATTAACATATATACAATGTTAAACATAACAATACTTTGTGACAAAGATATATACATCTCTAATTCTCTATAGTCATTGCAGATTTTCAACAGCTGTGAACAGATTATGTTATTGATGATTGAACATGGGTTTACGCTTTTTAAATATATCTGGCCATTTTATGCGAAACTAAAGATCCGGTTATTAAAGTGTAACATGTCGATTAACAAGAGCAGAACGATTGAGTCAGTTATACGTATGCGAAAAGTATAGCTTAATTGATAATGGAGCGGTTATAACTTGGGGAGTGTATAGTGGGTTTGGTATACCGACACTTTGCATAATACATTGTGTGTTTTTAATCCCCAAAAAAACATTTTTATATAAAAAGCCAATTTTTATCAAGCATATAATATTTATGTAATCCCCAAAAGAAAACATAATCTATATTATTTACTTCTTTTTCTGTAAACCACACACTTAAACTAAAGACAATGTTATATTAACTTATTAAGCGATGCTTTAATTACATAATCCCCAAAGTTATGTATTTTTTACTGAACCTTGTTTTACTAAGTATAGAATATACCGAAATCGTGCGTTATACTTCATATGCTTCGAACCACATGTTTTTATATGCGTATATTTTGTAATTATGCCATTATCACATTATGTATAAAATAGATGGTGGTTTCTTTTGGAGCAAGTTAGGTGTTAGAAGAAAATGAAAAAAGAGAAAAAGTTTGAGTGTTTCATAAAAGCTAATACTTGATTCAAAAGCCTCACTCTTTTTCTTATATATTCTTCAGTCTCGTTGACACTTGGGACAATCTCCGAGTAAAAAATTATGAACAGTGAGAAACATGAATGTTGATGTCATATTTTTCATACAAAAGTGGTATTCGCGTAACACATAGTAAAACTTTTCTTTTGCGGGTTGCAGTTATGAATATTCATATCGCCAATTAAGCGCTTAGCTGTTGTGATTAATTATGGTGTCAATACATAATTTAACATCAAGCTGTCGTCAATTAAGGATGGGAAAAAGGCATAATGATATAGTCTTTTATGGATGGACTCCGTAAGTGTTCTTTGAATCTTGAATCCAACTTATAAATTTCCTTTAAATGCGAGTGTTCTATAAATCTTGAACTGTTTATTGTCTATGGCTATTATAACTACAATACGAGTCGATTAGGTTAGGAGAAGAGGGGTCATATCATAAACATCTTTTTGGATTTTATGACTGAAATTTTAAGACTTAGGGTGCTGAATTTTTCAAATTTCATCATAAATGATTACTTGATTAAATAGTTTTTATTTGTCCGACCGTTCGTTAATGTAATACTATAATATTTCCAACCAAATCTGTTGTTTTTCATCAAGAAATTATAGTAAAAAGTATATATACCGAATACAGTATGGTACTAAAAAATTTACGGTAGTAAACCATGTAAATGTTTTTACACCGGTTAAATAAGACATGGAAATATAGTAAAATGGTAAACGCGAACATAGATTTGGTCAAAGATGACGCTTGTCCTTTCAAAGATGGCGTCAGAGACTCAGAGTAAGCATCATCACTGGCTTTCTGAGATAGATGTGATTACGCTGCACACTGGCATATACACAGTGAATCCAATTAACGCATCATACGGTGAAAAGAGGATTTAGTTTCACTTACACTTACGCGTATACTTTTCAGTTAATTGTTTGATTTTGTATTCATATAAAAAGAGAGTATAATTTTTATTTTATTTTTCTAAATCGGAAAACCCCAATTAATCAAGCTGAAGCGAAACCAATAAGTAGATGTGTAATTGTGTATACAGTATATGCACAAGTTAAAAATCGAACATCAAATCAGGCACTGAAATTTTGAAGATTCTTTTGTATTTTTATGTTAGTGAAATTAAAGCTATGTGTATATATATATCCACCCACTCAATAATGTAAACACAAAAAGGGATGATAAATTTGTAAAAACAAAATAAAAAAATGTAAGTTCCAAAGAAGTGAAACTGAGACATCGTCCCAAAGAGGAAGCTCTATATAGAGATTCAGAAACGAAGAAATTCGGAAAGCTCAAATGGTTTTATTCACTCTTATTAGAATGTTTCCATCTTATCTTCCCTCAAATCTTGATCTGTACGGAAACTTTTTTTTCTTTCCCCTTATATATTTTTGTTTTCGCGAACACTAAAATATTACTATTTCGAAAAAAACGAAGTCATACAGAATTCAGAGGCTAATCATGTAATGAATGCTCGTTAGATTCAGCACATGATAGTACACAGAGGCCGAGCCACCCACGTGGAACATAATGACAAAATCCATCCAATGTCATCTTTTCAATTCATCACTATAAGTAAATATACTATTTATTTTTCATTGTTTTTATAAGGAGATGATAATATCACACATCAAAAATTAGAATGAATATTGAATAATATATAAGAAATATAGGTTTCTTACTCATTGTCAAATGGTCTCTTTACTCATTGCCAAATAGTTTTGAGTTGGAAAACTATGTAACTTAACATGGTATCAGAACCCCGATCCATACAATCTAACCCGATCCGATCCAAATTTGGTCTAATCATAAATAAGGCCTAAAAATGATATTGTCGATTCAAGCCCATTCATATCGAGATTGATGGCCAAAGAATCATCATTCTCGATGAGGCATATTAGGGGATGATAATATTCGGAAATTAGGGATCTTGAATAGTATATAAGGGTTATGAATTTATTCATTATTATCAATTGGTTTTGAGTTGGAAACCCATATAACTTAATAGTTTTAATTTCATACATTAAGATTGTAAAATTATGAAAATATGATATTTCATTTTTTTTGACACTTTGCCGCCATTAAACTATTAAAGTAAGTATTAATACTAAGTTGATGACTAAAAGTTAACGTGAGCGACACATCTATACTTGGATAACTTTCTTTTACAGCTTGACACCTTAGCATTTTTGTACTATGTGGTGATGATACGTGGCGTCTAACAATTAAAAACTTTTCAAATGTTATTTGACTTTCCAGTTTTTGCATTCAAAGTTAAGTACCTCTTCATATTCTCATGTTTAAATAACAATTCTCAGTAAAAAAAGAAAAATAATAATAACTAAGTATTTCATGAAATCTATTTACTAATTTGTGTGTAAAATTTTGTTCAATTTCTTATATATAGAAATATGCAAAAATATTATATGTAAATGATAGAATTATAACGGGTAAAGATCGAATAAAATTATTTCATGTATAAAAAAAATAGTATTCAAAGTATACTTATAAATTTAGGATCAGGTAATACTGTGGATAAGAGGCGATAATTAAAATTATTACTTTTTAAAGTTTCAAAATGAAAATAACTATACGAAAAAATATTGTAAATCATTAATATAAGAAAATCTAAAATTTGCTATAGTTTTAATCCCGCACATTGCGAAGGTCAAATTTAACATATAAAACGTAAAATACTGATGAAACAGCAACCTCATATACTATTGTACCCGTTTGGCCGTTTTAATATATAAATATAAATACGTTTTCTTTGGACCCAAATATTCTAAACCGCTTTTACATTAATGAAGTATAAACTATTGATCTCTAATTTTTCTTCAAACTTTTTGATGTTCTATTTTTTTGTCACTTTATCGAGCTTAATTTTTTAGTTTAATTTGTAAAATTTTAAGTATGTCGGAACACAGAATCAAAATAATTTAGTTTTGAGTTTAATTTGTAGTTTTTTTACTTAGATTTTCTTTTTTATCAAAAAACCATACCTTAGAACCAGCTAAGTAGAAGAAAATGACTCCTACATATAAGCTCATGATCACCATCCCCAAGCTGTTACCGAGGATCACGACGTTATTGTGCGGGTGCACCTCCAAAATACCATATAGTATCCAGAGGACACAATTTACCAGCTACCGCTAACAAAGGGCCAGCGCTGCACTCTATATATACCCACATTCTTTGCATATATCTTCAAGGCATGTAACTTGTAAAAAGTAATATATGAAAAACAAAATCAGTTTTTATAGCTAAATGCATTTTTATATGAAACATAAAAGTAATGTATATGAAGATAAACTATTTTTGACTAGAACTCTATTGAAACATTATAACTATTGATTATTTTTTTAACAATTTAAGCCAGAATTTAAGCAAAACAAAAGCAAAACAAAAGCAAAACAAAAGCAGAAATATAAACATATAAAAATAACATGTTCAAGTTGGAGATTACTTTTCGAACTAAACTGAAATCATATCTTTAATTTTTTCCTCTCGTGTAAAAAAGTTTCGTGTGTATTTGGATATATAGTAATTAGTGACTACAAACAAGTTTGGATGAATTATATACAATGACCTAGATGATTTTCGAGTATGCTTTTGAATCTTGTATCGTTCTTTTTGTGTTTCTCAACAATGTAATAGATGCCAGATGCTGGGTTTTATTGCTTTGGACGTGAATGGATATGAATCTAAAATTATGGGTGAACAAATCGATGCTAAACATTGTTGGACTCTTTTATGTGGAAGCTTTAAAACTTACGGCTACTGTGTCGTAGATACTGTTGTCTTCTTAAAGACCATTTTTGGTAAGACTCAAATTCGCGAAGTTGGGACATTCAAATATAACATACAAATATTTATTCGATTACCCTCTAAACCACTCATACAAATTATATAGAGAAAAAAAGAGACAGTTTACAACAACAAAATTGAAACGATTCTAGCCTAATAAATCATCTGATGGCAAAGTCGGGCTTTTGGAGCACCTTTTTTGCTTGTGAAGTTCCAACATCCTCTTCTCCGGGTTACAAAGACCTGCACCAGTTACACATTCTATGATCAAATGGTTGTATAGTTTGTTATGTTATTGAAATTGAATCTGGATCCAGAGACACAATCGTAAGAAAGAAATATACAGAAGCTGAGCATTTGGGGATGTCCCAAACAGCAACAGAGGAAGGCGAACATTCTGGTTCGCAAAGGATGTGATGATTCTCGTGGTTAACGTTCATTGCTAGCATCCACGCACCTCATTGTTAAACATCCTGAAATTTTAGCAATGGGAAGAGAATCTAATTCAATCAATACCGTCGAAGACCTTCTGGGTTTGACGGCATCCATGTCTTCCTAAGTGCTTGTCTCCGGCCAGCCGATCCGAATCCGGTTTGGATACCGACGAATCCCATAATCTTGTGTCTCTTCCTTTCGCTTTCGGAGGAGCGTTCGTCAGACACTTACTGCCGGTTAATCGGAGACCCGGGAAGAGAATCACGGCGAGTCCAAATGTGAATCCGGCGATTCCGAGGAGATTGCATTGTTTGTCGCGACTCGCAAAGCAGCTCCATCTTTCGTTTTTGGCGTCACGGCCCTTTTTGTTTTCCCTCCGGTCGAATTAATCGTATCTTGAGCTGGAAGGTAAGTTAATACATGAAAACGACAACAACTGCGTCAATAGAACTGTGAACCTGAACGTTTGTGCTGGGCTTGACCAACTACACGCCGTTTACAATTACGATAAACAGAGTGCTTTCTTTCTATCGTTGAGATGACGTGTACAGATTAGTGACTCATTGTCAATTATAACCAATCAGATTTATACACGTCAGGATAGTGCTCGTTTCATTGGTACTAAAAAAGGAAAGGAAAAATAACTCCGTCAATGGCGTCGTCGTTGTGTCACCACCGCTATTTTAACCCAATCAGTCTCACTCCCTTTACCAGCACTAAACTCCATTGCTCTTCTTCGTCAACTCCGAGACGATCTTCTCTTCTCGTGAATCGACGATCCTTCTCTGTCTCTGCAACTATGGCTTCATCTACTAAGAAGGTAGCTAATCGTTTATCGATTTCGTCCTATACCTATCGAGCCTACAATTTCTCTTTACAATCTGAAGTTTTTATTCTGTGTGTGTGTGTGTGTCCTGCTTTAGGTTTTGATTCCCGTTGCTCATGGTACGGAGCCGTTTGAAGCGGTGGTGATGATCGATGTGCTGCGGCGAGGCGGGGCGGATGTAACTGTGGCGTCCGTCGAGAATCAGGTTGGCGTTGATGCATGCCACGGAATCAAAATGGTCGCCGATACGCTTCTCTCTGATATTACCGACTCCGTTTTCGACCTTATCATGCTCCCTGTAAGTCTCTGATCTCTCCGCCAATCTGTCACGAGTCTGGATCCATCTAGTTTCTGAGTAGATGTATCCATTTCATAATTGGATAGCTAAGATTTGTTTTTTGGTGATATGATTGGTGAAGGGAGGACTTCCCGGCGGTGAGACTCTTAAGAATTGTAAACCTTTAGAGAATATGGTAAAGAAACAGGACAAGGATGGGCGGCTTAACGCTGCTATCTGTTGTGCCCCGGCGTTGGCGCTTGGTACTTGGGGTCTACTTGAGGGTAAAAAAGTATGTATGCAAGAAATTCTCTTCCTTTCGAGTTTGTATTTGGTGTATAAACTCATAGATCTTCCTCGCAGGCAACAGGTTACCCAGTTTTCATGGAGAAACTAGCAGCAACCTGTGCTACAGCTGTTGAGTCAAGAGTGGAGATAGATGGGAAGATAGTGACCAGTAGAGGTCCTGGAACCACCATGGAATTCTCTGTCACGCTTGTGGAGAAACTGTTTGGGAAAGAGAAAGCTGTTGAAGTCTCTGCACCTTTGGTATGTCTCGTCTCTTGACTCTTCTATCAACCTCACCTAGATCTCCAAATTGGAGACTCACAGATCTTAGGGAACAATTATGGTTCTAGGTGAAGATTGATTGGTTTAGTAACTGTTTCTTAATTGTTGCTCTTATAATGACATCCTACTAATGTTAGAGCCGCAAATTGATATAGGTGATATAACCTTTTCTTCTACCTCACTAGTGCTGTGAGTGCCTTGAATCTGAGGTCTGTAAAGGCTGAAATTGCAAGCTTTGGTTCCGCTGTCCAGTGCTCCTTGACTATTACTGAAAGCTATAGGATTCAAGAACTTCATAGTTTCACTAGGAAAAAACTATTCTTTGGTAGCATAGTCTTGATTTCATGGTATCCTCTAAGACTCGCTTCTTCCTCTTTTGACATCAGTTGATACGTCCCAACCCTGGTGATGAGTACACTGTTACCGAGCTTAACCAAATCAACTGGTCGTTTGACAGTACACCACAGGTAACTTTCAATTGCCTATCCACTTGGTTTACACCCTTAACATTTGTATTTGAATTATTTTGATGGTTAATGTGAGAGAGAATTTGGTAGCAAGCTACTCAGGTGGTTATATGATGAATATCAAAACGGAAAACAAAATTTACTAGCAAATCTGCTCACACTTTTATTTATTTATAAACTCATGTATTTGTTTTGATCAATATTGTTTGGTACACTGAGAGGCAATGGTTTCTCCTTTCAGATATTTTTATGAACTCATGTATCTGTTTTAATCTACATTTTTCCGTACACTGAGAGCTAATGGTTTCCCTTTTCAGATACTTGTACCCATTGCAGATGGATCGGAGGAAATGGAAGCTGTTGGTATCATTGATGTCCTGAGGCGTGCAAAGGCAAATGTTGTCGTTGCTGCACTTGGTAACAGTTTGGAAGTGGTAGCATCTCGTAAAGTCAAGCTAGTGGCAGATGTGCTTCTCGATGAGGCTGAAAAGAATTCATATGATCTGATTGTGTTGCCTGTGAGTAGCTAACTTCTTCAAATGACGCAAGAATAGCGTCAATCAAGTTTAATTAATTGACAACCAACATAATGAACTTTGTTTAATTCACAGGGTGGTCTTGGTGGTGCTGAAGCATTTGCAAGTTCAGAGAAGCTAGTGAATATGTTAAAGAAGCAGGCGGAATCAAACAAACCATATGGAGCAATTTGTGCCTCTCCTGCTCTGGTCTTTGAACCACATGGTTTACTCAAGGTACTAACAAAGCGAGAGAGAAGTCACGATAGCATACACATTATTAGCTAATCGTAGAGACTCAGATGCAACGGATCATTACTTTATTTCACTCTCAAAACTAAGGGAAAGTCACATTTTCATGGATGTTTTGTATAGGGTAAGAAGGCGACAGCGTTTCCAGCAATGTGCAACAAACTGTCTGACCAGAGCCACATCGAGCATAGAGTCTTGGTGGACGGGAATCTCATAACGAGCAGGGGTCCAGGAACCTCGTTGGAGTTTGCATTAGCGATAGTCGAGAAATTTTACGGGCGCGAGAAAGGACTTCAGCTCGCAAAGGCAACACTTGTGTAAACAGAGCGATGTGAGTATCTTTAAGTAAGAGTGAGTTGAATAAGAAAAAGGCTTTAGTATCAAACTATCGATGAGTGTAGTGAGCGTTGTGCTGAGTGTGGATGCTTAACAATGTTTTATAAATAAACGAGGTTACTCTGTTCTTATCAGAAAGTGTTTTTCCTTTTTACCTTCTTTTGATTACAAGTTTTTGAATATAAGAAAGTACATTAGCTATTTAAATCACAAAAACAAATTGAATTATACCTGCAGAATGTAATCATTAAACTAGCTTCTTGTTCTGTAACATCTATACCACAAGATGAAGAATCCAAGGACTCTGTACCCGACGATGAAACTTGCCATGATACCAAGATTGCTCCATTTCTGAGACTCCTTGAGATCTTGCTGCTTTAAGAACACGTCTCCTCGATACTCGTTGATCATCAGGCATTCGAATGGATACTTGAAGAGGCTGAGATAATGCATGAACTCCCAGTAAACCGGAATCCTATCTTTCGCGATGAAGTAGCCAGAAAAGAGGAAGAAAGATCCCATGAGGCCTGAGATCACTGATGTCCCCATTATAAAGTTTGGGACAAGAGCACTGAAACATGCAACGAAAGAGTTTGACATGAGAAGAACAATCCAGATCACCAACGAGAAGTAGAGGAACCCGTCTAGCTCTCTTCTGAGACCGACCAGCCAATAAACCGGTGTAGCGAAGAGCATGCTTATGATCAACAGGAAGGGAATGAAGATGAGAGTATCTGCTAAAACGTAAGACAAAACTCTGTAAGCTCTTCTCGATGTCTCTCTCATTAAGATTCTCCGGTCTTGCAAGAAAATCGGAAGTCCCTCTGTTGTGGAAGATAGCAGGAAAGTGAGGGTAAAGGCGAAAAACCCGGTTCGCAAGACTTTGGCTTCTTGCTTTTGATTTCCCACGTGTAAGTAAATCGACCCGAGTATAAGACCGGCTATGGAGGCTTGTAAAGCTCTGGTTGTGAACAGTTGTTTGGTTCTGAAGATGTTCTTGCAAGATCTTTGCCCAAGTATATGCACTTCCTCTACTACAGAGTTGCTGTGAGAATCAGACTGATGAAACTCTCCTCCTGCTTTATTGTAGCAACTCTTCCATGTTTTGCTATGACCATAACACGAGATCTCTCTGCAACTCTGGGTTTTGATCGGTTCAAGAGTCGCTGCAATGTCAATTGCGTACTCCAAGACATTTACACGCCGAGGAATCTGGTGACCGGAGAACTTGATCTTCTGTTGGAGGCTACTAACCGATCCGTTTTGAACAACTAGACCATTAGAGAGCAACACAATCCGGTTTATCTGCTCGAGTATGCGAAAACCGGGTTGGTGAATCGTCAGAACGATGGTCTTGCCTTGCTTAACCGTCATATCTTTGAGAAGCATCACAACTTGAAGAGCCGATGCAGAATCCAAACCAGAAGTTGGCTCATCAATCAATATAACATTTGGATCATGAACAAGCTCAACTCCAATAGAAACTCTTCTTCTCTCTCCCCCAGAGATCCCAGATCTTGATCCTTCTCCGATCCTCGAATCTGCAACATGCTCGAGACCGAGTTCTTGAATCAGCCTCTTCACCTTCGCGGCCGCTTCTTTCCTGTTTGTCTTCAGCCTGAGGAGTGCGCTGTATGTCAGTGTTTCTTGCACCGTAAGAAACGGAAACAGAGCATCTTCTTGTGGCACAAACCCTGAAACCCTCCTGTACTCGGGACCATCCATAGGCCTACCATTGACAAGAACTTGCCCTGAAACTTTCCCTTGAGAAACTTTTCCGGCGAGAATCTCCAGCAACGTTGTTTTCCCGGCCCCGCTAGGACCTGCGATCGCAGTGATCTCTGCGGATCTTGCATCGCAAGAAACATCCTTTAAGATAACTTTTTCTTCCTTGTCATTCAACAAACCACATAAATTAGAAAACTTTGGAGAGTTTCCGCATAATCTATATGATAGATTCTTGGTTTCTAATCTGTATAAGATTTTCCGGCCACCGGGAATGGGAGCTTTCACCGGTAACTCCATTTAAGAAAGAAAGAAGGAAAAAGAAAGCATCAAACGTTGAGAGATAATAGAGAAACTAACAAAATGAGCAAAAGAGTGTGAGATTAAGCGAAGAATAAGTGGTAGAGAAGATGAACTAACACACCAAACTTTTAAGGAACCTCCTTTATTATTTCAAACATTCAAAAGCTTAAGACTTTTATAGCTTTCTCTCATTGCCTTCCATGAAAACCGAAACGCATTGACTAAGAGTAAACAAATCAAAGATATTTAATATTCGAAGCTGAAAGTGTTTTTGACCGTTTAGTTAATTTCTTAAACAATATTAACATTAATATTTTAATATAGTTAGATAAATTCATATGTAGATTTTATGTGCTACCTTTTTTTTTTTTTTTTATTGTTAATGAAATTAGAGAAACTTTTATATACTTTTTGTTTTTTTCTTTAATTGATTTTTGGAATTGTGAAGAGGTACAAGAAAAAAAATGAATTAGTTAAAGAGATTGGTTTCTTCTGGAGATTCTCAAATTCGGGTGAGCTGAAAATTTGACTGTAAAACGTTAGTCTTGTTGGTGAACTTGTTTTAGCTAATTTCATTAAGAAACTCAGTTTGGTGGTTATACACCTACAAGTTTCAATTACGCGTTTTGAAACTTCTGGCTCAGTTAGAGGGTTCGAGTACAGGTACAGTTGGATGTTTAATAAGCAAGAATCCCCTAAGAAACCTCCTTAATTTGACTACTTTAGGATACTTTAAAATCCCCTAAACAATATATAATTATCTTCATCTTGATCTTTTCCGTTAATTTCTCCTTAATTTGATATTCAAGCCATTTAGATAATTGATACTTTAATAATGCGTCACAAAATCCGGAATTTTACATATTTCGGGTTTAACGAACAAATTCTGATGAGAAGATGGGTGCCGATTGTAATTTGAGATGATAATGGGTCGATTTTGAATTCAGTTCTAATTTTAAGGACATGAATACAATTGTTTGACTTCAACCCGAAATTATCGGCGGTAAACCAAAATCATTTCCATAATAAAATTTTAGGGTTTTACATTTCGCTAAACCTCTCGAATAGCTTCCAATGGCGAAATCCCTTTCCGCAATTTTCGCTCGTTGCTTCTCTTCGTCATCTCCTCTAACCAATTCCCGATCTGCGTCCTCGTTGCTGCACCGTTCCCGTCCACTCGTTGCCGGATTCTCCTCCAGAATTGTCTCTACCGGTTTATATCCGGCTACTTCGTCTTCACAGAACGACCCGAACCGTAGTTTATCGACTCGGCCACCAAATGAGACGATTATGGTCGATGGTCGTGATTTCGAGCATTGGCTTGTCGTCGCCTGAAGGCGATCTCAGTAGAGACGAAACCATCGATTCATACATCAAAACCTTAGCCCAGGTTGTTGGCAGGTATATTCAAAAATCAAAATCCTTTGTCTTTCCACAATGTGCTATAAATCTGTTTCTAGGGTTTAAAAGTGTTGACTCATTTGTGCCATTCCAGTGAAGAAGAAGCAAGGATGAAAATATACTCTGTTTCTCATAGGATCTACTATGCTTTTGGAGCTCTCATAAGAGAGAGTGATAGTTAGTCTAAATAACTTCTGCATAAGTGTGAACGTAGCACTCGTTATCTGATTAAGGTTTAATCTTTTCAGTAAAATATTTCTAACTTGCATAAATTACATTATTTGTATTACACTAGATTTAGACCCGCGCTACGCCGCGGTATTTTTTTTCTTTCAATTTGTTATATTTTTATTTAATCTTGGTCATCATTTTATTTATTAAATATATGTGAAATAAAATAGTTTGGGCATGTAGTATGTTTCAATTATTTATGTGTGAGTTGTTTATTGACTGTGTGAATCTTCTTTTTAGGGACGACGTACCGTCTAGAACATCTTCGAGAAGAACTTGCTCCTCCTCCACCTCTTCTTCTTCTTCTTCATCATCTTTTTTGTTTCTTAATTTTTAAGTGATTTTTCGACTTTGTTATGTTTATTTGGTTCAACGATAATCGTTTGCTTCTTACTCTCTTTCGCATAAGTCTTGATGGAAACTTTCGGAGACTGGTTAAATGGCGGCGCTGAAAATCAAAAACGAAGACTCGTCGTCGAACGGGAATACTGCTTATGCTAAAATCAGGCACAACTGAGATTCTGCGAAAAGACTGAATGGGTCGGAAACAATAAATCAAATCCATTTTCTCCCGCAACTAATTCTCGCTGAAACTCGAGACAGAGAAGAAGAAGAGATTGGCCTCTGAATTCGCGTCGAAATCATTTTTGCGGATAAAATCAATTTTACCAGTTCGATGGAAGAAGAAAGAACAAATTAAACCAATTTCTATTTCAAGTGAAGTAAATCAAACCGGTTAAGAAGCTGATGTGTATTAATGAAATGCTGACTGGTATTATTTGAAATGTTCCTATTGGTTAGACGTTTTTGCTGAGGTGTCCGCTCATCCCTTCTTGAAAAATCCTATGTGTCATCACCTGGTGAAACACAAGGGGTTTTATGTATTGAATTATTTGTTACAAATCTTTTTATTATAAAACCATGTCAGATAAAGAGTTATGGGTTACGTGATCAGTGATGTCCATATTTATTACTTCTTATTTACTCTGTTAAATGTTTTTAAATGTTCCTAATTTCTTGTATTTTCTTTAATTTGTTTCTCATTTCGAACTAATATGAATATAATTAGATATCTCATATCTGGCGGATTTGTATTAAGAATTCTATAAACTTTTTGAAAGTATTGCATTTTCTTATCACAGTTTCTAGTACGTTTTCATTTATAGCTAACTTTTCATAATTTAACATATATGAATCTTTTTGGATGTTCACGTGTATATCATCACTTTTCATTCTAAATATATCCACTTATGGTTTTCGGTTTAAATTTTGATATACAATATTGTCAACAAACCTATTGTATCAAAATGTGTTTGTCAGTTTGTGGTGCATGATATACGAAAAGAAATGAAACATCTCTTTACTCTGTTGTATAGATGGAGTTGATGATTGTTGTGATTTCTCACCACCATGAAAAGTTGAGAGTTAATTAAAACAATAAAAGAAGAATTTAACTCTAAATCTATAATGAGACCAAATCCTCGATCTAAAATTCTAAATTATATATTCAAGTTAAGAGTTGAAACCGATATAAACAGAAATTTTGGTCAAACAAATTTATTGCCACCTGCAAAGATCCAAGAAAACAAGTTAAGTAGCCAGCGGTTCCACTTGTTGCCTAAACCACACGTTCAAGTAGACCCCAATCACTGGAAAAGTCTTCTTGCCCAAATCACACGTTCCATGAAATTACAAGATAACATATGAAGTTCTACGTCAAGAGTCAATCTTGATTGTTTTTCATCTTGTTCTTCTGAGCACTGCAAAAGAAGACCCCAATCACTGGAAAAGTCTTCTTGCCCAAACCACACGTTCAAGTAGACCCCAATCAGGCAATCACTGGAAAAGTCTTCTTGCCCAAATCACACGTTCCATGAAATTACAAGATAACATATGAAGTCTCACTCAAGTCAAGGGTCAATCTTGATTGTTTTTCATCTTGTTCTTCTGAAAAAACCTATCTCAAGGTGGAAGGTCTTTAAGCTCTAATCTATAATGAGATAAAAACATAATAATCCGCAATCTGTTTTATTTCTAATTCAGTTTTCTTGAATACAGAGAAGTAAAGATGATGAGAAGCGGGTGGTGGGTGAAGGAGAAGAAGAAGAAGCAGTTGGCTTTGGTGTTGATAATAGTAACAATGATTCTCCAATTCCAAATGAAAGGATGTGTGGGCTGTGTGGAAAGTGAACGGATGGGTTTGTTGCAGCTCAAGTCGTATCTCAACTCTCTTCTTAGTCCCGAGGCAGAAAGTATTCTCGATTCATGGAGTGATGATGATCCTAAGAGTGACTGCTGCAATTGGGGGAGAGTAACGTGCAGTGACGCTTTCGGTGGCCGCATCGTCGATCTCATGCTTGATTATCTCACATACAGCTGGACGACATCCGATCAACAATTGGGGTTAAATCTTTCTTTGCTCCATAGCTTCCCTGGAATCAAAACCCTTGACTTTTCACATAATCGGTTCGATCACTTGTTTGATCCCATCCATGGTACGTACTCTTACCTCTTTTCAAGGAAGCCACCTCTATACTGTTTCAGTTGATCTCCCATCCATTGTCTTAATAGTTTTTTACGGTTTCAGGTTATAAGAGTTTTCAGAGACTTGAGAACCTGGAGTCCCTTGATTTGTCGGAAAATCAATTCAACAGCAGTGTTCTCCCTTTTCTAAGTGCAGCAAGGTCGCTCAAGATTCTAAATCTTGGTAGCAATAGGCTGGAAGGTGTCTTTCCTCCGAATGGTAATCACTTTTCACATAATTGGTTTCGTCACTTATTTGATCCCATCCATGGTACGTTTTTACCTCTTTTATTGTTTTAAGTTTATCTTGGAAAGCTTTGACTCCCATAATAATTTAATGCTTAATGGATAATAGTTTAATATTGTCAGAACTTGCAAACATGGCCGAATTAAGAGTGCTGAATTTGCACTAGACGGAGGAGACTAATATTGGAGACATTGGTGTGCAGGTTTCTACAATTTCAGGGAATTAGAAGAACTGGATCTAAGTAACAATAGAATACACGACTTCGAGGCTGGTGAAGGTGAGAAAAAGAACAAAAACAAAAGAGGGAAGATATTCTTGTTGGCTTGCTAACAATTGATTAATATGTTGGTGCAGGGTTTCAAACAACCAAACTGAGAACATTAGATCTTCACCACAACGAATTCTCAGACCGTGCCCGACTTAAAGGTAAGTCGGGTAGATGGATTTTACCATATATATAACAAATATCTTGAGAGAAGAACATTCATTTTGTTTTTTTTTTTTTGGGGGGGGGGGGGGGGGATCTCCAGGTTTAGAACATCTTGTGGAGTTAGAAGCCTTGAGCTTGGCAGAAAATCAATTCAACAACAGTCGATGTATTCAAGGTAAATGAGTAAAATATTGTTGCAAGAAATTGAGTATATAGTAAGAATGATAATTGTGTTGGTGCAGTACTCAAAGATATGCCAAAGTTGCAAGAACTGGATCTACAGGGCAATAATTTCACCGACTTAGACAGCCTAGGTAAGATGATGTTCTTTAACTTGTCTTACTAAATCATATACAATAAGTCGGTTAGTGAAATATAATAGTTTGATAGTTTGGTTTGCTTAATATATTCGTTATTACTACTCCTAATAAGAGCATACGAGAATTCTGTATTTATCTATTTCTATCGTTTCTAACTGCAGGTTCAGTGTTTCCTTCCTCTTTACAAGTATTAAATCTTGGAGATAACCAACTGTCTTGGAACCACGAAGGTGAATTGTTACAAATAATTTGATATATTCTAAGTTCTAACCTCTCATTCATTCATTAAATTTTTCTCATTGCCTTGCTCCAAACATTAAAGATTCACTACAGCTTCCTCCCAACTGAATTTTTCTATGGATGTAACTATCTTTGTTAAAGTGAGACCAATTTTTCATTTTGAATAATTTCAGGCTACTCAAAGTTTTGCGGACTAATCAATCTCCAAGAGCTGGATTTAAGCAACAATGCTTTGACAAGTATGCCTAATTGTCTGGGTAACTTAAGCCGACTTCGAACTCTTGAACTATCGGACAACCAATTGAATGGAAACCAATTGAATGGTCTACCACCAGAGCTTGAGTACTTGTCGCTTCTTGGTAATAACTTCAACGGTTCATTCTTGTTCAACTCGCTGGTCAATCAAACTAGGCTCAAAATATTCAAACTATCATCAAAAGTTGGTACGATCCAAGCTCAGGCAGAAAGCCCGTGGGTTCCACTATTTCAGTTGAAGATGCTAGAGTTACACAATTTTATACTTGGCAGCAGAATTCCTGGCTTTCTTGTTCATCAGCATGACTTGTTCTATGTTGATCTCTCATATAACAAGTTGACCACCGGACCTTTTGCGAGGTGGCTTGTGCAGAACAACACAAGATTGCAGGCTCTTTTTCTAAATGACAATCTGTTGACAGAGCTTGAGCTACCTAGGCGAGTTCATCATGGCTTACAATATCTCGACATCTCGAGTAACATGATATATGGTTCAATTCAAGAAGACATAGGGATTGTCTTTCCTAAGCTGGTGTTTATGAACTTTTCTTCGAATCAGTTTCATGGAACCATTCCATCTTCTATGGGCGAGATGAATGGTCTAGAGGAGTTAGACATGTCTTCCAACGGTCTATCTGGACAGCTACCTAAAACTTTTTTGAGTGGCTGCTACTCACTGGCATCTCTAAAGCTCTCCAACAACCAATTCCAAGGGAAAATATTTCCGGAGCATGCCAATCTCACTAGTTTATTTGAGCTACATCTGGATGGAAACAATTTTACTGGGTGTATTGGAGAGGGATTGTTGAAGAATTCAAAGGACCTAATGATGCTAGACTTATCAGATAATAAGTTTTCCGGCATGGTTCCACTTTGGATGGGTAGAATGTCATACCTTGGATACCTATACGTGAGGGGAAATCAGCTAAGAGGTCCTTTCCCTCATCAACTACTACAGAGTCCACAACTTCATGTTTTGGACATCTCACACAACAGCTTCTCTGGATCTATACCGAGGAATTTGAATTTCTCATCTCTCACACAATTAAGACTACAAAACAACGGTTTTTGGGGATCAATTCCGGACACTTTATTTACAGTTGAAGTATTAGTACTACTTGATTTGAGGAACAACAATTTTTCAGGAAAGATTCCCAACAGTATTGGCGAGAGCTCTAGTTTAAGTGTTCTTCTTCTGGGAAATAACAGCTTACAAAGTCATATCCCTGAGAAAATATGTCAGCTGAGTGAGATTGGTATCCTGGATTTATCTCATAACATGTTTAATGGTGTTATACCATCTTGTTTGGGTAGCTTGTCTTTTGGTTCACGAACATATGACGATTTTTCGCCACTGCAATCCTTTGAAATTTACGTAGGAAATTCATTCTGGCCAAATTGGTATTATACATCTGATCTTCATTCCATTACCGATCCCCGGCATTCTGTTATCTTTCGTGCGCCAACCGTTGTGGATCTTTTAACGAAAAGCAGATATGACGCATATCAAGGTTATATTCTTTTAAATATGTATGGTCTGGATTTGTCAAGCAACCGATTATCTGGTGAAATTCCAGTTGAGATTGGAGATCTTGAGAACATCAAATCTTTGAATCTTTCAAGCAACCGCCTCACAGGCACCATACCATATAACATTTCAAATCTCAAGGACTTGGAGAGTCTGGATCTATCCAACAATAAGCTGCATGGAAACATCCCGCCCTTGCTAGCCGACCTCGACAGTTTGGGATCCTTCAATGTCTCTTGCAACAATTTTTCCGGTGAAATTCCTTTCAAAGGCCATCTTGTAACCTTTGACGATAGGAGTTACATAGGCAATGCTCATCTCTGTGGACGTCCTACCAATATCAGTTGCAACCCCACGAGAGCTCCAGAGGCAAATGCATCAACGCAGGCCGAAGAGGAAGAAGATGATCATGTGATAGACATGGAGTGGTTTTACTGGACTTGTGGTGCAGTCTACATCTCCACATGCCTGGCCTTGTTTGCGTTTCTCTGCATAGACACACGTTGGTCTCAAGAATGGTTTTATCGTGTAGATCTCTTCATTCATCACCTTCAACGCTTCAAGCGTTCTGCTTTCCGCAACTGATTTTGTCTATGTGGGTTCAGCTAAGCTAAGGTACACTATCTTATACTCCTCTTCGATAAAAAAGTTTTTGTTTTTTATGTTGTCATGTGCTTTAATTAAGACAATGTATCGCTTAAATTGTAATAATCCCACTGAACTACATATTCGATTACGGGAAATGATGCTGCTGTAGATTCAAGTAATAATGTTTAATTTCAAAGAGGAAGCTGGAGATGGTTTCATGTTCATCATAATGTCTCTATGATAAAACTAACTGGTGAATCTTTGGCCAGTTTTATATAAATTATAAAAACATTCTTAATTGCATCGATTATCTTAAATTACTCTCACTTTAGAATCCCAGCCTCCGTTGATACCTTGGCTGAGCTTGAAGCCATTTGTTATGTTTCGAAACCCTAAACTCCTTTCTTTATTGATTATAAATGGTGAATACGAGAGAAATGATTGGATACAATATAATGAACTTTTGCATTTCCATGTTCCTTTTGGTGTCTGCTTTATACTCAGTCGTTGCTGCTTCTGGGTGAGTATGGTTTAGACACTCCTTTAGCTTCCTCGGGTTTTTGGTGGAACGTTAGTTTGTGGTTCTTCTCCCAAATCTCTTAGTCTCTTGGTTCAACATTGGTGTCGACTGTTTCTTTAGAGAGTTTGTGGGTTTGTTTCGGATCAGTAGCACAGGTGTAGGACTTAGAGATATTCGGTTTATCCTAATCTATTTACTAACTAAAGTTGAATCCATAGGATTTGGAGAAGTTATCCATATCACTCTGGTTTGTGTAAGAGAGAGTGAGAGTTAGTCTAAACAACCTCTGCATAAAAAGTTGGTTTATTTATTTATATCCTCGAGTCTTGTTTCAGTATGTAGTGGCACAAGAAGTAAAGAGAAGAGCTCTATAAAACTAGGAGTTTGAAAAAATTTAATCAAAATCCATTGATCCCATTGCAAAAAGACCAAATCTTGTTAAAACATCATTTCCTCGTAGGTTTTTGGCGGCTTGGATCTGATCAGCAAGTGAGACATCTCCTCTTCTTCTCTCTTTCCTTATCAGTTCCAAGTCTAGCTTCTCCAGCTTAGAAGCAACCGAAACTACCCTGTCCTTTCCGATAGCAATTTTACCAAGACTTGTTTTCTTCTTGTGAATCTGAGAACATATTTATTCATCAAGTGAGTTTCTTGTTTTGTCTGAGGCGTCTAAAGAAGAGTTTTGTTATTTTTACCTTTGTGAGTCTCTTCTTCAGTTTAGAAGGTGAAGCAGAGGTTGCACTCTCCTTGTTCTGCTTTGGTTTTCGACTCGCTTTGCATTCTTTCTTTCTTTCTGCAACTCTCCTCATCTTCTCTGTCCTAGCTTGTGCAGCTTCTTCTGCTCTCATCTTGCTTTGTTCCTTTGTTCTTGCTTTCTCTTGAGCAACCTGAAGCTGCTCAGATGAAATCTCTTGCTTTGCATTTTCGTAGCTGTCCCAGTCGAGTTCTACTTCGCCAACTCCTCCTTTCCTTGCAGCGCCTGCAATGTTTTCTGACCATAATGACATGAACTTCTCCTTCAATCGCTTCGATCTTGACCTTTCCGCCCAAACTTGTTTCACCGCAGCTCTTATCTTCTCCTTGGTTTCATCACTGCAAGTGACAAACTTAGCTTATACGCTTCATTGTGGTGAATCTACACTTGAAACAGTTCACAATATGTAAACAGTGAAGCTACCTGTGTGGTTGTTGGTGCTCAGACATCTTCTTCCGAACCTGAAAGATGTTGAAGACAAAAAAAAGTTTTTAACTTTTAACTTATATCAACTTTGCCAGATTAAATTTGCTTTCACATGATATGGTTACTCATTGTAAACATTAAGCGATAATTGTATGAATCTTACTTGACTTCACCTTGGGATTTCTCAAAGCTTCAATAGTTCTCTGCTTAATTCGTCTTCGAGTGTCTGTTAAGAGGTTGATCAAACTCACTTCACAATTCCCTCAAAGAAACGATTTTTACATAGCCAAAAACCATCTCTCTCTCACTCTACCTTCACTGTGTGTCTTTCCTTTGTTCCATGGTACCTTTCCTTTATTTGCTAATCCAATCTTCCTTCTCCTTTCCTCTTCTTTATTCTTCCTATCACTGATATTATCAGCTTCAGTATCTCTGTCCATAGCCTGCACTTCCGAAAGACTTGGATTCACTTCTGTGCTGTGATTCTCAAACACACTGTACACTGACCGTACGGTAGCAACAGATTTTAACTCCAATTGTCTGATAGAATTCAAAGAAGCAACTGAATTTGACAGTCTCAACATGATGGGTTCTTTGAGATTCCAGTAAATTGCAGCTGGGAAACACCAAACGCATCGAATTGGGTATTTCAGCTCCATCGATAGCCCTCTGCCAAAAAAAAGTATTTGCAGCTCAAATCAAAATAGGTCGAAGAAATACAACAACCAGTATCGGAATGATAATTCATTGAATCTCTATACAAATCCAATCAAGCCACATACAATTCAACCAATATTTCCCCAAATTATAAGTGATTTTTTTTCTGTTGTCTCTTTGATTTCACAGATAATTTCAAATCACAATATGATATGAAGAGAAAGCTCGAGGAAAGCAGATAACAGTTAAGCACTCACAAATGTAGCGACATTTCCCGCGCGGAGATGCAGCGGTGAAAAAAAAACCCAACAAAAAATATTAGAAATTTCTCAAACGCCAACGAACTTTTCCGGCGAGAGCCATTGACGATGAAGAGTGCGCAGAGAGAGAGAGAGAGAGAGAGAGAGAAGAGAGAGCGGGAGAAACAGATAAGGGAGATGAAGGAAAAATATTAGGTTGGGCCTTTAATGGGCATCTTCTTTATCCATTTATACATTAAGCTACAATTTTATTGGGCTAAGCCTTGTTAATTCAACTCAAAAGCCCAATATATGCTTATAAAAATACATACAGTATCTTCTTCCCTCTTGTATCTCTCTCTCGATAGATTTTCGTTGTAACCCTTTGTTTCGTGTACCTCGTTCTCTCTGGCTCAATTAGGGTTAAGGATTTTAGGCGAAAAGTACCATTCTACGGAGAAAATTTCGATCATGGATATGATGAAGAAGCGAAGGCTCGGTGAGAATGGCATGGGGATTCTAAACGATGGAATCAATGGCGCCGTTTCGAATCGATTGATGCCACAGGACGTGAGGAAGATTATCGAGCGGTTTTCTACCGATCAGCTTCTCGATATCTTGCAAGAGGCAGCTGTGCGGCATCCGGATGTTCTCGAGTTCGTCCGATCAACCGCCGATTCGGACATCTCACAGAGGAAGCTCTTCATCCGTGGCCTCGCGGCGGAGACCACGACAGAAGGTCTGAGGTCGCTTTTCTCTAATTACGGAGATCTCGAAGAGGCTATTGTGATTCTCGACAAGGTGACGGCGAAGTCGAAAGGGTATGGTTTCGTGACGTTCAAGCACGTGGACGGAGCTCTTCTCGCTCTGAAAGAGCCGTCTAAGAAGATTGATGGCCGCGTGACGGTTACGCAGCTCGCGGCTGCTGGGAATCAAGGTGCGACGGCTCATGTTTCGGATATATCAATGAGGAAGATCTATGTGGCGAACGTGCCGTTTGACATGCCTGCTGATAGGCTATTGAATCAGTTTCTGGCTTATGGAGATATCGAGGAAGGTCCTTTGGGATTCGATAAAGTCACTGGTAAATCAAGGGGATTTGCTTTGTTTGTGTACAAGACTTCCGAAGGTGCTCAAGCGGCACTTGCTGATCCTATGAAGGTGATTGATGGTAAGCATTTGCAATGTAAGTTGGCTATAGACGGTAAGAAAGGAAAGCCACCAGGTCAAAATGGTGGTACTGGTCACGGTGATGGAATGGGTATGGTGCCTCCTCCTGGACCTTACAGTGCAGCTGTTGGTCACGGTGGACCTGTTGGATTGGGTGCTGCTTACAGTGGGTACTCAGGAGGACCACCGCCGCATCACATGAACTCCACACCTTCCTCGATGGCTGCTGCTGGAACAGGTGTCTATGGAGGTACGGGATATAATGGTCATTACAGTGGATTCGGTGGTCCAGGATCTGGAAATTATGGTGCGGGATCAATGGGTGGTAGTTATGGTGGACCTGGTGCTGGAAGTGGGCCGTATAGAATGCCACCGAGTTCGATGTCCGGTGGTGGTTATCCTGAGAGTGGGCACTATGGACATTCATCAGCTTCCGCATATCCTGGACAGCATCAGCCTGTTGGTTCTTCCCCGGTGCCTAGAGTTCCTCTTGGAGGAATGTACCCAAACGTTCCACCAAATTACTGAACGGTGAGATGGTTTTTCCTTGTATCGAGTCATTGTTTTTGCTTTGTCTGGCTAGTGTTAGAGTTAAGAGTTTTGTTTGTTGCATCATGGTCTTTGCATTTTTGTCATTTTCTTCACTCGTTTTTGCCTGTTGATGTGCCTAGTTTTGTTTGCTAGATATTCTCTGGTTGGTTTTTTCTTTGCTGTGTTGTGTCTGCCTTTGGTTTTTTGCTTGCTTTCAGTGATATTCGCTCCTTGATGCAATGCCTAAGTAAATGAGTAGTCTTTTATGTTGTGCCTAAATTCTCTGTATTTACTTCTTACTCACAGCATAGAACTGGTCACTATCTGGGTAAACTATAATGTTTTTAAGCATTAGCCATTGTTTTCTCTCTTCATCTGCTTTCATTTTCATTTATAAATATCAAAAGATGTTAGTCTGTGTGCAATCATCATCACACGATGTCATTGCTCGGGAAGTTCTTGTTTTCCGCTTAAAGTTTAATATTTCTTATGTAGTGACTTGTTTGTTAATGCTAATGAATGACCAAATTGAGTTGTGAATGGATGTTTGATTCAGGTTTGTGACAGGGTCGAAGATGCTTTTTGTGCTTAATGGTGATTACCTCTGATTGCAGCCTCTTTAAAATCTCTGGATTGATGAATGTATTGCTGCTTTGATCTGAATGTGTCTTGGCCTCTGAATGCCTAGTTGCTCTATGACCTCTGATTAGACTAGGATATATCTTCCTGTATTTTTTTTCTTTCATAGACATAGTTGGCAGATTGGTTTTGTTTGTCAGATTAGCGAGTTTTCAATAATATTGGTGTATTTTTCCTTTCTTACTCTTTTTCCTGCTTAATTTTCCTTACTCTTCTGAAACATAGACACAAGGCTTCTACTTGTTTGTGATCTTTGAGAACATTCGTTTGGGTTCTACCTATCTACACAGAATCCTTTGCTTTGACATTACATAAAGTGGTACTAGAAGAAGATTTGCTTTGTGAATCATGTCTGACTGGTTGATTCATAGGATCAAATTTTTTACTTTGCCCTTCCTCGAAGAAGACTTGTGAAACTCTATTGTCTATTGATGTCGAAACCAGACATGGTAGAATTTCTTGTCATCTTATTATGTTTCCAATTGTTTGACAAAGACTCTGCTGAAGATGATAACAAATTTAATGTGATTCTTTGTGATACTTGTTACCAAGTGAAGAGAGTGACTTTCCAGGATCGTTTTGAGGTTGTGTTAGAGATTTTAGACTTTTTTTTTGTCCTTTTCCGGAAATGGCTTCGTATGCCATGCCTTGTGATATTTGACAGTTCTTGCTTTTACTGGCCACATTTAAGATGATTTGGTCTATAAATATTCTCTTTAGACAAAGACTTTGATCTGATCTCGATTATTGTCCACAAACAGACGACTACCTTGTGTCATTTTAGGAATCATTTGTTCTCGCACTAACTTGTGAGTTGTGACCACTTTTTCTTGTTTTACTTTTCTTCTTTTTCCTTTTTATTGAGCGATTTGCCGGTGCGCTGGAGGAGGTTCGGCAATATTACGTTGGGCTGTGTGAGAAGAACGACGGCGAAACCACTTTTTTATAATGAGATATGTATCGTGACACTTTGTAAATTGTACATTACTAATCAGATTCACGCCCTAATAATATAGCCACACACTAAAGAGGGTGTGCTTAATCAACCAATTTGGGATTTATTCGGCTTTTGATAAGTTGTTTAATGATAATCTTTTCATTATTTGATTCATAGAAGTTCCACAAAAGGTTTTTCAAACCATAAAATTTAATTCGTTTAACCAGTTTAACCTTCAACTTGTAAGTGATATTTTCAAGATAATTGTCTACAAATAGAATTTTTAGTAACACCAAAATTTAAAAATTTATAATAATAATCTATGATTGAATAATACGAGATTTGTATTTGAAATACAGTGTATGTTATTCTTATAAATTTGGAAAATATCATTTGAAATACTACTTAAAGATATTTTTCCTTTGAGATCAAATTACACCAAATGTTTTCTAATTTAATTTTTGACAACAATCAAACCCCAAAATGCAAGAAAAGAAAAAAGAAAAACAATAAAAGAAAGAAAAAGACCTGGAAGCATTAAAGCAGAGAGTCTCATTTCTCATCAACTATCCTCGAGTGTCTCGCCAGCTTCACCACATAAATTAAAAAGCATCTCTCTCAATCCTTCTTCTTCTTCCTCAGATTCATAAACCCTAGATTTCACCCGAAAATGTTCAGATCTATGCTCGTCCGTTCTTCTTCCTCGGCGAAGCAGTCGCTTCTCCGCCGCAGCTTCTCTTCCGAGTCCGTCCCCCAGCGAAAAGTCGCCATCCTTGGCGCCGCCGGTGGAATTGGTCAGCCTCTTGCCCTCCTCATGAAGCTCAATCCTCTTGTCTCTAGTCTCTCCCTCTACGATATCGCTAACACACCTGGAGTCGCCGCTGATGTCGGTCACATCAACACCAGATCTGAGGTATACACCATCTCTCGATCCCTTTTTGAACTTACGTCCACATCAATTGCTAGATTTGGAGTAACATTCAATAATCGCCCACTATCTTCTCATGAACTGCAAATTGCTCTCAATTCGTCACTTGTAGGCTTGAATGTTCTCATTAATTGTTAGGCAATGCAATACTTGATCTGTTTTCAGGGAAAGCTATCTTCTTTGGCTGCAAATTGTTCTCATTTCTTCGAGATATCTCTTACTGTTTTACTGATACCATTATGATTGTATCTCATAGGTTGTTGGATACATGGGAGATGAAAATTTGGCCAAAGCTCTTGAAGGAGCTGACCTCGTTATCATTCCAGCTGGTGTACCGAGGAAGCCTGGTATGACTCGTGATGATCTTTTCAACATTAATGCTGGAATTGTGAAGAATCTCTGCACTGCCATCGCCAAGTACTGCCCACATGTAAGCCTACCATTCTCATTCTAAGAATCAGTATTCCAAGAGTCTTTAGGTGTAAAAAGTCTCACTTTGTGTGGTACTAGATTTGGTTTTCTATCGAAAGGACTGACCTTTGGAGCTACTCTCTTGTTGAATCAGGCACTCATTAACATGATCAGCAACCCTGTGAACTCCACTGTTCCAATTGCAGCAGAGATTTTCAAGAAGGCTGGTATGTACGATGAGAAGAAATTGTTTGGTGTAACCACTCTCGACGTTGTTAGGGCCAAGACTTTCTATGCTGGAAAGGCAAACGTCCCTGTTGCAGGTTTGTGTGAACGTCTTTTCCTCTTTTGTACTCGGAAAATTTGAATGACAAGCGGGAGGCTTTAATTTGAATGCTTGTTGTGTCTGCAGAAGTTAATGTTCCGGTGATTGGTGGTCATGCTGGAGTTACAATTCTACCACTCTTCTCTCAGGTTTCCTCTCACTTCCTCCTTACTCAGGCTGTCGTTGAATGTCTTATTTGATCTCACCACCGCGGTTTAGCTCTGTTTGACTCAAATTACTCTGCTTGTACACATGTAGGCCACTCCTCAAGCCAACTTGTCAGGTGACGTACTCACCGCCCTCACCAAGCGTACCCAAGATGGAGGTACAGAAGTCGTGGAAGCAAAAGCAGGAAAAGGTTCAGCTACATTGTCAATGGCGTAAGTATTGTTCTCACTTCTGGAATTGTAATTATTCTCATCTACTCTTGATTCTTACATTCTGTAATCTGATCATTGTCACAGTTATGCTGGAGCACTATTCGCTGATGCGTGCTTGAAGGGACTAAACGGAGTTCCAGATGTAGTGGAATGCTCATACGTGCAATCCACAATCACTGAGCTTCCTTTCTTTGCCTCAAAGGTAATTCTCAAAACTTGGTACCAATCAAACACACAATCTGCATCCTACGGTGTCATGACTCGTTACATTAATGTGAATGGTTATGATTTAGGTGAGGTTGGGGAAGAACGGTGTAGAGGAGGTTCTTGATTTGGGGCCACTCTCAGACTTCGAGAAGGAAGGCTTGGAAGCATTGAAGCCAGAGCTCAAGTCTTCGATCGAGAAGGGTGTTAAGTTTGCCAACCAATAATTGAACCGGTTTTTTTCCAATTTTTCCGGTTATAATAATAATCCATGTCTGGGTTGCTCTTTGGTACATTCCCAACGACAAAGATGATAAATCTGTAACATTTTAAAGTTATGATTATTTCTTCCTTTTGGAAAAATGACTATTTTTTCATGAACAAGAGATCATAAGTGTGGTTGGTTCTTATTAATTCTGCCTTTGTGAAACCTTCTTTTTGATTTTACAGTTCTTCAATAACACAATGACATTTTAACAAGCTAATAAGATATTTGTATCCGGAATTCTAGAGACGTTTGGTACATATCCTTAAGAACTAAAACTAGTTTGGTAACACAAGTTTCATCATTTGTTTGCCCTCTTTTTTCCTTTGTGTTTATTGTGGATTTTATTCCAAGATTACATGTTACTTTTACAGTTACATTAAATTAACAATAATGTATTCTCTGCCGAAAAAAAAAAGTATCAGAAAAGTAAATTAAAGCATCGTCCTTTATACTCTTTTTAATTGATAACTTGGCACATGCAGACTCATCATCCATCAAACGTTCGTCTTTTATTTTGCACTAAAATTGCAAAACAGAATATTGGATTCACCCTAACATGCCTCGATATATGATTATCAACATTTATTCCTTACTATACTTTATTGATTAGATTTGTATAGGATCCTGATAGTAATTAACAACTTTTAAGTGCGTTTTATTTGGATTATTTTGTGTGGATTGTATATGTTTTGGTGCTTAAGTTTTTCGACAGGTCTATTTTTTTCTTTTGTATGTTAGTTTGGTGGTTCTTAGTTAGACATCAGTACTTTACTTTGTGCATAATTTGCCAAAATACCGTTACTTATTATTCTTTTACCAAACACCAATATTTTATATACACTAATTTATCATTTTATCCTCAAAGTTAGTTAATAAAATTTAATAGAAAAATGAAAACACAATTGATTATAAAACCAAGTCTGAATGTTGCAGTATGATATTAAAAAAAAAGTTTACGACGAAAGAAAAAATAAGATAAAAAAAATATCATGTGATAAAAACATAACTAAATTCTTCTTATATAATATTTACTAAAATTTAGCGTTAGTTTAGACCTAGTTTAGCAAAAGATGAGCAAATTTGTAACGTTAGTTTAAACCTAATTTAGCAAAAGACGAGAAAATATTTCTTACATTTAAAAATATTTTCTTGATACACATCTCTTTAATATATTTTCTATTGATAAATAGATACTAAAAGATAATTATATTAACATATTAGAAAGAAAAAAACGGAACAATCTATTGTAAACAAAATATGTAACAAAATAATAAATATAGTGTATATTTCACTTATAGAAGACGTATCAAAAGAAAACAACATTTGTGGACTAAACAATTTTTAACCTACAAATACGTAATATATTGTTTAGATTTCAATAACACTATTAAAATAAGTAACCAAAAAACTTGATTTTTTCTTAAAAAAATCAAGTAAAATTAGAAAGTTATAGACAATAGTTGGGCAATACTATCGTTTTGGCAATAATATAGAGTTTTTATGAGACTTGTTGGATTAATAAAATTCTGGTCTGAGGCATTTTCTTTTATTTTCAAAAAGGCTGAAGGATTATAATTAGTTTTATCTGAATTAAAAGGAAAAAACAAAAAAAGAATATGTGGCACATGTCACAGTCCCTTATAACATACGTCCGCCACTCCTGCAAACAGTCAATCAAAGAGCCATTGATTCTCTTATTTTCTCTCGTCTCTTCTCTGTTTTTTCTACTCTTCTAGATTCCAAAGTTTTCGTGAAAACAGAGGAGGAGCTAGCGATGTCATCGACCAACAGAGGTTTCGTCACCGGATAACACAAACTTGTTTTACCGAGAAGCCATGTGGACGGTGGAGAAAACAAACGGTTCGAGAAAGCTCTCGCCTTTCAAGACGACAAAGACAATCTAGAGATACTCCTCCATCAAGTAGCTCCTTGTAACGTCTAAGGACGTTAACCACGGTTTTTCCGGGATGGAATCGGCGATCTTGATCCAGCTCTCTAGATTGTCTTTGTCGTCTTGAAAGGCGAGAGATTTCTCAGATTTCTCGAACCGTTTGTTTTCCTCCACCGTCCACGCGGCTTCTCTAATAAAACAAGTTTGTGTTATCCGGTGAAAAGAACCCGAAACCTCCGTTCGTCGATGACATCGCTAGCTCCGGAACATTCCGGGATACAGCAGCGACGCCTCCTCCGGAACCACCGGTGAATACTTCTTTGGGCTAGTATTATGTAGAGTAAGCTGCACTGCTCCTACAAATGCCCCAACTCCATTTGCATGCATGCAGAATAAGCTGCACTGCTCCTACTAATGCCCCAACTCTATTTGCAATCTGTAACAACAACAAAAGTACTATGTAGAGTTGTCGGGCAACTGCAATGACCAGAAAAGCTCCGGCCAGGGTAGACCTCTCCTTGTGTGTGTGGAACCCTAGTATAGTAGAAGTGGCTAAGGCTCCTACGAAGAGAATGTGGACTACCATCGTTGTAGCCACATTACGGATATAGGTGTAGACAGTCCGGCTCTATTATTTTGAGAACCTTAGGCGAAATCCAAAATATGTGTCTTTTTCAGACAATTAATTGGATTTTAAAAAAAATTCAATTACAAATCCTAAGAGAAGAATAAAAAAATGGACCTCGGGCCTATGGCGGTGGCACCTCTCGCCATACCTTAGAGCCGGGCTTGGGTGTAGAGAATCAAGAAGATATGATAACGATATCATCAATAATTGTCAATACTATATATTGACCCGCGCTATACGCCGCATGATTATTATTTATTTTGTTTGTTTTTGTTTTTGTTTTTTTTTTTAATTTCATTTACGAATGTAATGTAGCTTTAGTTCTATAAAATAGTTATATTTTATATTATTTAGTTAGAGAAAAATATTTATTTATTTTTAGATTTATTTAATAGAATAAAATTTAGTTAGATTTGTACATTTTTATATCAACCTTGTATTTTTGGTTATCCAAGTTTGTTTTCAAATTCATATAAAAAATCGAGAGATTTTGTTAGGATTTTGGTCCGGTAACCTTTCTGCGCTTTGTTTTCTACACCTTTCTCGGACTATATTTTCGGTTTATCAGACTCTTTAATTAGTAGAGATAATTCTTTTATTTTATTCTTTTTCTTTTATCCTTTTGTTCTGATTAAAAAAAAATTAAGTAATACTTCTTTTGAGGTGTCAATTTTTAAAACTACACCTCTATGGTGTTAATTTTCAAAATTACACATTTTTCTAAATTTAACATCTAAGTTTGGGTTCACTAATCCTTAACTATGGTTTAGATTTTGAGGTTTATGGTTTAGATTTAAAGGTTGAAAATTATATTTTAGGGTTTAGAGTTTATATTTTGGGTTCTTTTAAAAAATGTAGTTTCGAAAATAGACATCCTGTAAGTGTAGTTTTGAAAATGTTTTGAAATTTTTCCAAAAAAAAATTACCAAAAAATACAGCTTCTTCTTCTTCACCAAAATTTCCCCATGTTATTTACTTTTCTACTACAATTTTTTCTTCTTCCATTCTAAAACAAGTTTATCAAGTAAATAGAAACTTGTTTTACTTTCTTGGCCCTTTCAGTCAAATAAAATACAACAAAAATAAGACAACTGAAATTTTTTTTTTATCAAATACATTTATAGACTCCTTTCGTGACTCTCTACTCCTCTGTTTTTTTTTTTTTTTTTTTTGCATTCAATTTGATTAAGAAATTATTCCATTCTAATTCAATCTGCTTTCTACAAGAGAAACATTGCTACAAGACAGAGGTGATTCACATGTTTGGGCAATTAATAGCATGATTCATCACAAAATGCATCAGGTTATTTTTGCATTCGATGCTTCAGACTTGTTAGGTGTGGTTGAAAGACCGCAGGCTTAGCCATCCTAATTTCAGTATCAAGCTACGAAGTTGATTAATATTTTGAAGGAAGTTAAAGTGTTGTTATAGAACAAGCTTTTTCAAACAAAGCAAAGAGTGTTACTTTGAAAAACCGTTGGCAGTCTTATGTAGCTGAAGGTCACCCATCTTGGTTGCATGACTTTTTTACTCGTGAGATGTTGTCCTCTTCAGCATGATCTCTCTTTAATTATTCCCCTTTTTTTAATCTTGTTTCCCTGATTTTTTTTGGCAGTTAGGTGTCTGTACATGGAGCAACTTCTTGTTTGTCTTTTGCCTTTTGTTTACATTGTGTATTCGTGTACCATATCTCCTTTATAAATTATTCAGATGAAAACAAAAGTTATATAACGTAAGAGACACGAGAGAGAATGAGGGGGAAAGAAGACGTAGTATTCATGACTGTTGTAATAAGATAACAACCAAGAAATACTCTGGTCGTGTTCATTATCTCTCTGTGAGCTGCAGGTTGTCTTGCTTTGATGATGTTCCACAATACACCACCACTTGTTCGTTTCCTACTGCCATCAGCAGTCACCTGACCACAACTCTCTATTACTTCCACCTGCAAGAAACAATATTTTCTTGCCATCGTCAATCATGTGTCAAATTCTTTAGCACGAATCTTACAAAGTAGAGTAGAAATATTATAAATGAGCTCCAAACAAACAGAGTAAACAACAAATAGATCACAATACACAAAGCATGACTATATGGACATTCATCACTCGATCACTTAAAATAACCAAACCCACGGCCGGGAACTCTTGTTTCTCGCTTCGCTTAATTTAGGAAACTATTATGAGCAGATAGAGAAAATTAAACTTCGGAAAGCTAATCGAGAAACTTACTTTGCAGGCGAGATACTCGAGAACGGGGGCCATGAAAACCGGAGCTCCAACACCGAGCCTCTAAGATAATGAACACAAGTAGTTGCAACACAAACAATTGATCTCTGAATTGGTGTCCTAATGCACGATGGATGGTTCACAAAATGACAAAAATAAAATAAAAAGGAAGAAATTGAAAAGAATAAAAAAAGAATGAAAGAGTAAGGAGAGAATGTACAAATCAGATTAGAATTTTTGAGACCAAGCATCATCAGTACCACATTAACAATAAAAATTAATGAATCTGAAGATAATGGAGCCCATTTTGTCATATTTATTTGTTCAGTATCATTATTTCAAGGATGTGCCAATATGCCAATATTTATTATTATCATATAAATTCGTATGGATACGGTTTCCATTGAATGTATAAAAATGATGTAAAAAGAGAGAGAGAGAGAAAATGAAATATACGAAACAGTAAGGTTTTATTAATTTTGCTGAAATTATATACAAGTTTTAGGACATGGTCGGTGTACAATGGAGAAGTGGTTGGAAAGAAATTGATAATAAGGAGGACAATAAAGTGAAAGAAGATAAAGACAAGTCATAGGCATTTAAAAATTTCACTTGTCTACTTATACGAAGCTCCTTTAATTACCTATGTTATTCTTCTCTGTAAATTGTTTATCTCATGAAACACTAAGAAGCAAGCTACAATTGTCGATTTACTTTATACAGTATATATTTTTCTTGTTTTACTAAGAATACATCTCTATAGCTCATGAGTAGACAGATACAACTTGTATCCCTTTCTCTACAGACAATTTATATCACTTTCTCTTTCACCTTGAAACTTATTAAGCATCGACTATCGGACTATGCAATTTATATTTTCGAAAATGATTCTGTCGGATCCTATATAGATAGAGATGGTGAAACATTGAAACCAATACAATTTTGATTTGAGGAAAAGTAACGTTTTTGTTTATTTTCAAAAGAAATGCGTGAAAGAATATAATTTTTGTAATCAATATCAATAATCTTAAAATGCTACTGGCTCACTGAATCAAGTGTTTTGCAGTACTTACTATCTGTTAATCATCTTCCAAGTCGATCACTGGATAGATATACCATTCATTTGTCTACCAGAATCGAGTTTTCTTAACCGAGTAACTTTTGGATATGAACTTTTACAAAAAAAAAAAAAACTTTTGGATATGAATCAGAAAATTTATTTTAGAAATGATATAAAGGCAGAAGATTGCAGCAATGAGATCTTTTTATAACCAGACACACTCTCTTCCTCACCACCCCAAAATCGTTTTTTTTACCGTCGCTGTAAATTTCGTCAAATTCAACATCTCTCTCTCTCTCTCTCTCTCTCTCTTTTATACTATTCTTCATCTGTTTGGCCTACTTCTTCAATTCTGAGAAACAGAGACAAGAATTGGGAAAAAAAAAACGAAAGAAGAGAAATTCAGATATGGGTTAGCTTCAAGATTCGGTTACGTCTTCTTCTTCATCTTCCTAGTCAATTAGTATTGTGGATTTGGTTAGGGTTAGGGTTTGATAAGACGGAGAGGCAATAAGTAGAAATTAGATGCATTGAACTGTAACAAGTGACTCTGGATTCCTCGGCGGCTAACGACCGCCGTTGTCGCCGCCGCCGAAATCCTTCCACCACCGACGAAGACGACGACGACGACCTCGAGTTTCCTCATTATGCTACAGCAACGGCGGATGAAGAACCTAACCACCACCACCGTATGATAGATTCTCCGTCCCCGCCTCTTCTCGCGATGAGACACCAATCGGCGTTTTCAGCGGCGGAGAACGGCAGTTGCGGCGAGATCGTGGAGGTCCAAGGAGGTCACATTGTTCGATCAACAGGAAGAAAAGACAGACACAGCAAAGTCTGTACGGCCAAAGGACCACGTGACCGGCGCGTGAGGCTCTCAGCTCCGACGGCGATTCAATTCTACGACGTTCAAGATAGACTCGGCTTCGATCGACCAAGCAAAGCCGTCGATTGGCTTATCAAAAAAGCTAAATCCGCCATTGACGACCTCGCCGAGCTTCCTCCTTGGAATCCCGTCGATACCCTCCGTCTCGCCGCGGCAAACGCCAAACCCAGAAGATCCAAAACCTTAATATCTCCGCCGGCTTCGAGAATTCGCGGTGCTTCGGTGTCTGGAGAAACAGAGCATCATCGTCAATCGAGTTTTAATCCGGCGTCAGTGGACTCTGATTCGATAGCTGACACTATAAAGTCGTTTTTCCCGGTCGTTTCAAAGGAAGCTCTGCCGCCGCAGATTATACAACAGAACTATCATCATCATCAACCACCGTCGGATGATTTCTCTTCACGAGCCAATTCACAAAACCAAGATCTTCGTCTCTCGCTTCACTCTCTCCAAAATGGTCCGCCTTTTGGTAATCAAACAGAGCCTATTCTCTTCTCCGGCCAGAGCAATCCGTTAGCGTTTGACTCGTCGCCGGCGAGCTGGGATCAGCAACAGAATCACCACCATCAGTCACCGGAATTCGGAAAGATACAGAGACTGGTGTCGTGGAACAACGGCGGATCAGCTGACTCCGCCGGAGCCGGAGGAGGAGGAGGATTTGTGTTTGCTTCTCCGGCAACAACAACGACGTCGTATCAGCCAGTTTATGGCCAAAGTCAGGTTTTTTCTCAGAGGGGTCCCCTTCAGTCCATTAACACACCTATGATTCGTGCCTGGTTTGATCATCAGCATCACCATCATCATCATCAGTCCATTACCAGTGACGATCTTCATCATCATCATAATCAAACTTACCAATCAGCGATTCCAGGCATTGCGTTTGCTTCAAGTGGTGAATTCTCTGGTTTTCGTATACCAGCACGGTTTCATGGCGAACAAGATGATCACGGCGACAAACCGTCGTCTGCTTCATCTGATTCTCGCCATTAAACAAGATCCAAAACACAAAAAAAGAACAAAAGACACAAATGGTTTCTGTTCCATATTACAGGTTTGATCTTTTGAAAACACTATATGAAAGTCTTATTCTTTACAATGTTAAAACCATTCATCAAAATTGATAAACTTTTGCATTCAGGGCGCTTCGATTGCTTGGAATAGGGAATGTGACCAAAACATTGTTCTGGATCTTCTTCTTGTAAAGTCCAAGCCTTTACCAATTTTATGTTCTTCTTGTATCAATTTAGATAACAACTTTCTGTAAGCTAAATTATGTTTTAGCGATGTTAAAGCTCAAGCCACGCTAGCTCTCTAACGTCCTGTTTTGTTGTATCCTGATTCTGAAGTACATTTGTTCTTCTTCTTCTTCTTCTTGTTTGTTGTATTAAATAAATTGTTATGCTCTTTGTGTTGAGGAAACCTTTAACCCCACTTGAAGCTAAAGTCTCAATCTTTTTCCCTTTATTCCCATGTGGGTTTTTTGATGCTTTCCTCAAGAAATATCTCTCTTGTTTCTTTTTTGACAAACCCAAAGTTGAACAGTGTTCTCTATCCATCCACTTACTGTACATTTTACTGTTCGGTTTAGGAATCATTCTCACTGTTTGATATATTGAATATGTAATTTCCATAGTTATATACAAACTTTGTTCTGACATGCAAAGGGAATTTGGAACAATCATTGCTCTTGTGTATTCTTAATCTCTTCTTTTGGACCCCATAGATGAAGAGTCATTTTCAATGGGCAGAGTTTGCATGTGTTGCTTCTTTTGGAATTTAGAGTTTTAGAATTCAGAATGATGAGTTTTATTACCAAGATAAAGGAACAACAAATTTATTTTGTTTTCTTTTTTTGAGTGGCTACTTGAAGAAGGTAAACAATTTATGAAAAAAGAGCAAAAGAGAGATTGATGTCTAGTGTCAATAATGTCTTCTTCTTTTAAGAAGGGTGTAGGAGATCCACCAAACTTGAGTGTGATATATAGTCTTTAATGAGTAAATAAGAATGGGACATGTGAGATTAGTAGATGAAGACACCCATGTTGGTCTAAATGAAGAAGGAAAGTTTCAAGAAGGGTAATTCATTTTCTTTTAAGATCAATATGATGAATTATCTCATACTTTTAGATGAATGATTCTATAAAGAAGCAACACTCTACATGTGATGTGATAAGATGAGATGGAAGTAGCGGCTAGACATCCTAAAGTTAAAATTGCAGCAAAAAAAAAGAAGAAGATAGAAAGCTTGAATCGTCATCAAAGACTGATAGATATATTTATAATATCATATAGCTCATGATGAATCTAGCTATGTGAGAGATTAATCAAGTATAAGCCTCTATTTTTTTAGTTTATTGCTAAATAAAAAAGAAGAACACATGAAGTAGAATTATATAAGAAAAGGATGGAACCAAAATGGGAAAAAAGGTTGTCAGCTTTAAGAGGATGGTCCCCTCTCTCTTTCTATCTCCTGTCAGATCTCAAGGTTACAGCTGTTCATTCCGTTCCCTTCACAGTGAGCATTTTTCAGATTGAAAATCTTCAAAAGAAGGAAAATAATTTACAAAATTGCTATACTCCTGATTTAAAGCCAAAATCTTATAAGCGTGCATCTTTGTTCAAAGGATTATACTTTTGTCAACTCTTTTTTTGTCATCTCCAAATAAGTGAGAGTGAGAAGAACCAAATTTTATCTAATTTCTCTAGTTAACACTTGAACAACATTTCTTCAAAACAATTGAGTTCTTAATAGGATTTGTGTTTGTCTGAAGCCAAATTTGACTAATTAATGAGATGATTAATTAAGGACTATATAAAAGTTGATTAATTAAGGACTATATTAATTAAGTCTCTATACTATATAAAAGTTGATACTAAATACTTCTAAGAGTGTCTACGTAAGATTTTAAGACGCGATATTATTGATCCACATAAGTAATCCCAAAATTAAGAATTTTTTCAAATTTTAAAATTGTAATATCAATAGAGATATATAAGAGATAAGAAAAACATATAGAGATGTCAAACGGGCCAACTCATTGCAGTTTTACTTTTTTGGCGGACTATGCGGGTTAGCCCGTCGCGGGCTGCGGTTTGGAAAGCTAAGCCCAAACCCGCTTCGCCTTATTTGGCCAGGTCGCGGGTCATATATTATTTTTTTTTTTTGTTCTATGTTGTGTTCAATCAGCTATAAAAATAAAATTTGTGTTGCAAACCTATTTTATTCATTTTTAGACATGAGAATTAAACATGTTTTATATTCGTTAACAAATAAGAATTAATGTTGATTAGTTGTGCAAATTGCCGTGGATACCTGCATCATCTATACACAGAGTAAAACATAAACTTCAAGAAAACCTTTTTTTTTTGTAAGACAAATCATTATTCAAAATTTCAAACAATCAAACCAAACATGGAAATTGAAATCCTATGACAAACTAAAATCAATAAGAAAAGATTCTTTGGAAAATTCTAAACTTAAATTTGAGAAACAACAAAAAAAATCTCAAATGTTATTCAAAATAATGCTCTAAAGTGAAAAATTCTGTAATCCGAAAACCAAATAGGACTATTTCTCAAGTTTTATCTCTTCTTCACCATCATATATTTTATCATTCTCTAAATAAGTTACATAAAATAAGTAACTTAATAACCCGCAGGCTAACCCGCGCCCAAACGGGTTAACCCACTGCGGTTTCATTTTTTTGGCGGACCATGCGGGTCAGCCCGCCGCGGGTTGCGGTTCAAAAAGCTAAGCCCAAACCCACCCTGCAGCGGATCAATTTGGGCTAAACCCGTGGGCTGCGGACCATATTGACATCTCTAAAAACATGTATAAGTTTTTATTAACAAAAAAAAATTTACTTATAATTAAATTAGGAAAATTTCTTAATTAGAAAATAAGGTTTTAATTATATAAATAATCACTTAAAAATTTATAGCAGGTGTAAGAATATATATAATTTTATATAGCATATATGTGTTTTTTTATATAGACACTATCAATAACTTATGAATAAGTATCAAATTTAAAAATCTTATGCTAAAATTATTTACCAAAGGAATGAAAAGTCATGTAGAATTTTTAAGTGCGGAGAATAACCTACACAAACAAAAAAATAGAAGTTAGAAAACAAAAAACCAAGACGAACACAAAAAAGAAGAAGGGTAAGAAGATAAACTGAAAAAAAAAAAACAAAAACGAATATACTGAAGTGTAAAGACAAAATAGAAACCAAATAAGACAAAGATGAAAAAGCAAAAATCGGATAAGAAACTTGCAAAGACAAATTCGAAGAAGAAATCAAATACCAACGAAAGAGACAAAAACAATCAAGAACAAAAATGAGGAAGTAAGAAGAACGAAGACAAAGAAAAGCAAGTGTGAAGATGAGCGAAGATGAAAAAGAAATCAAATAAGAAGAAAGACAAATAAGAAATCAAAGCACAAGAGACTCAAGAAAAACAAATCAACGAAATTTTAAAAACATAAAAACACGAACGAATAAGAAAATAATAAACAATGATGTGTGTCGATTAGCTTCTCTTCGAATATGTTTTATACCTCTAGAAATCCAATTGAAATATCACTTTATCTTCAATAAATTTAGCTTTTCTTCATATGTGGTCATATCATTTCTAGCTTAAATTTGTTTATATGTACATTTTCATTTTTTGGTTGGTTAGGTGTATCAAATAGTGAAAATTTGTTCTACATAGAGGTTTATGCTAAAAATACTTACAAAATAGATAGTAATTGAGAATTTAAAGGAAAGAAAAACCAATACAGAGAAGAAGAAGAAGCTGGAAAAACAAACTCTAACAAAATCCTAACATTTTTTATGGAAAGAATTAATCATAGAAGAAATATAAAAAAAAAACCATGAAAAGCAAAAAGAAAACAAAGTGAATGAAGAAAATAGAAGTGAAGATACAAAGAAGAAAAACATAAAAGAAATCAAAAGATAAAATCAAAGAATAACAAATTGAAAGCTATTACTCATTATAAGTTTATAGTGTGAATATGTAGTTGTACCATCTCTAACTTAATTTTGTTTCTATAAATATTTTTTTTTTTTAAGTTTGGTTATAGTGAAAATTTTACTCTATATAAGATTAATTTAAAGATGATTAGAATTAAGTCAAACATAATTTTTAGCGGAGAATAATTAAGATAAAGAAAAAGAAGAAGCCAAAAAAAACTATAACAAAACTCTAGCAACATCGACCGCATACACTAACCATAAAAAAAACGGACGAACAAACACCAAGACGAGTACAAAGTTATACATTTTCGGATCTGGATTACCAGTCTCAAAGAGGAGATGAATACTGAAGTTATCACCGTCGACGTTTAAGAGAATCATACGATCCGGAGCTTGTGCGGTCGAGCTGAGAATCATTGGGAAGAAGGGAGATTAGTGATGGCGAAGGAAAATAAGAAATATTTAACTTAAATAGAAAAAGGGTTAATGTCTTGTTGTTTTTTAGTTATAAAACGACATACACGTTAAACATGATGCCATTATATAGAATTAAAACGGTGAGTTTTGATTTCCTTTACATTTTTCACAGAAGTCAACTCGTGCCACGTCGACGTTAGATTTACAAAAAAAAAAAAAAAAAAACTAAATATAAACAAAAAATAATATCAATTTGGTCCCGGCGGGGCTCGAACCCGCGACCTTCGGCTCATAAGACCAACGCTCTAACCAACTGAGCTACGGGACCTTGTCGATTACATGATTCCTTAAGACAAAATAAACGTAAATGTTCAGCGTTGTTCTATAATTTGATTTTGGAGGAGACAACGAATAGAAAGTTAAGATTTATACAGCGCTTAATTTCATCTTTTATCTTTTTTCTGTTTTTCAGAAAAATTTAACAAGTGAAGTGATCTCTACTCTCTTAGTCTCTACTTTCTTTTGCAGTATGTTCAAAAAAGATCAAGAAGAGCTAATAATGAAGAAGATTCAGGAGAAGAATATATACAGAAGAAACAAGAAAGATGATAATATTAGCTTTAATAAGAATCTGTTTCAAACTCTAAAACATAACTTAAGTTTTTACACTCTTGAATCCATAGCATAAAAGAGAGAAGAAGAAAGACGAAACACGCGAGAACAAACTCACTCAAGAAACATAATATTAGCTTTTTTTTATCAACGAAGAGAGATTTCTATGACCAGCCAAACCAGTAGTCAAGAATGTAGACCAGACCCAAGGACAGTGGGTAAAGCGCGTAAGCTATGAAACATGTCCAAAGAGGATACGTTGTGCGGAAACTAGCGAAGCCTCCCATCACCAGACAAACGATGAGAATCACCAACACTTCTGATGAGAAGTTCCATGTTAGTCCTCGGAGGTAGACGATTGCTAAGAACACTGAGAGACACAGAATGTTGTTCATTGTCACTCCACCACATAGCTGCAAACAAACAACAACAAACAAGCATCAAGAAACAGTCTTAGTAAAGTATAATGAGAGATATAAAGATGGTTCATAGATAACAAACAGACCTCGGAGAAAGTTAAGGAGGCGGTTCTGATCTTTTTCCGGGAGGCGAAGATGATGGCAGAGACAGCTTCACTTGAGTTGGTGGCTAAAGGCAAAGCGATGAAGGAAATGAAGAAAGATGGGATCCCTGTGGCTGCTGAGAAGTTGTTAACTGTGTCGACTAAAGGATCAGCAAACGCAGCAGCAATGGCAGCTCCCAACAGTAGCAACAGAGCAGCTTTAATGGTGATCCACTTTGGGTCTGCAACCTCTCCTGATTCCTCTTCATTCTGACCATTTTCATTATCTCCCAATAAAGCATGCTCCCTCTTTGCTTGCTGCAGACACAAAAAAAGAGACGAAGATCAAAACTTTGTGACCCTCAAGTGTGTTCAAATAGGATTTGTTTCAACAGTCTCTCTTACCTTATGGAAAGTGTCAAGGAATTTCATGGTTCGAGGTCCGGCATCAGGACCAGATGGAGCAGAAGTTCCCATTGCCTGGAGAAGCCATTGCTTAATTCCACGGACAAACTCTTCTTGATCAACTTGCTCATCCAGAGTCTTATCGAAATCTTGGAGAACTTTCCCCACAGCATCGTCCTTGTCAAAATCAATATCCTCAAAGCTGATCCCAATGATAAGAGCCTTTAGCTCAGCTGCTGATAAGTGTCCGTCTTTGTTTGCATCAATTGTCTCAAACAACCTAATAAACAGATAAAACTTGAGCACGATGGAGAAACCGAGTGAAAGCGCCAAAGAAAACAATTTGCTCTCCCTCCATGACTTACTTTCGAATGACATGTTCATCAGGCTGACCTTCGTCATCAAGAAGCCTTCCCAAAGCATGTTGTTTCAAATGCTTTAGGATTCCTGATATAACATGCTTGTGCTTCGCAAAAGCGAGCCGTCTCCTTTGGATCCACGGTTGGAAGACCTAGACATCGATCATCATACAAGGAAGAAGAATCTCATAAACAAGACGGAGAAAGCAAAAAAAGCTAGCGAGTTTTGAGTTTTTACCTGATATACACAGTAAGAGATCAACATTGCAATAGAGAGGATTAGAGCAACCAAGACGGACAAATGTCTTCCAGATGTTGAGTCCAACATCTGTGGAAGCTGGACAATGATAAACGGAATAACCGAAATAGCCATGATTCTTGCAGCATAGCTTGTCCAAATATCAACAGTTACCCCGGAATCTACACACACAGAAGAAGTAAACAAGATCAACTTTCATTTCTCTTTCTGTGTATTCATCAAAAAGAGCCAGACACAGAGAGTATAAGAACCCTTTCTCGTTACCATTAAGGTGGAAGCCTTTAGTGTCTTGGTTGTTCACAGCAACTGAGTCACGAAGGTCACACTTGCCAACAACAGTGCAAGTTCCCCAGATTACAGTGAGAAGCATAACGGTGGAGCCAGCGAGCAAACCCATTCCCACAGAGACTTGGCTTTGAGCAGTTGATGCGTCTCCAGAAAGCCCAGACACTGAAAGACAAACCAACACAAGTATACAATTTTAAGACCCATCAAGAAATTAACGAGCAAAGATCAAAACTTTACCTAAAAAAGATAATATTTGACTAAAAAGTGGAAGGTGACACGTTATGAGATCAAAGTATCATCATCATTCGCAGAATATAAAAAAGATTCACTTTTTTGTTTCAAAATATCAAAATCAAACAGTAAGAACAAAGAATCGCCTTTTCTTTTCTATTTGAATCTCAAGCATGAGAATGAATAGATCGAATCACACGAAATCTCGAGATCTAAATTTCAGAATTTTCAAAAAAAGAAAACATTTCACCTACCCATAATGAGCATAGCGTCAGGAAGAGCTCCGAGCATCGGAAGAAACAAACCACCGACGATTCCAGGGCCAAGGATCTCGAGAAGAAGCTCACTTCCGGCAGATAGATACGTCGCCGCCGTGAACATGAGAAACCCATAAACCAAAATCAAAAACACGTTTCCGAGCGCTGTCTTAGTACACGGCATAAATCCGTACGTCTGTTCACAAGCTTCCTCCTTCTCTTCAGCCGGAGGAGCCGAAACCACCGTCCTGATGATCGATTCGGAGCGGAGGTTTCCACCGTCGATTCCATCGGAGATAAGACCGGTCGAAGATGGCTGTACGGCGACGAATCGAGCGTACGTCGATGTAGTGAAGAACAAAAGGAAGAGGACAGAGATAAGAGATCTGAATCTCATGATTGGTTTTTTTGAAATCAGAGGACAACGTTTATGGAGAATTAGCGGATGAGTATGTATATAAACACATATACAGTATATATATGGTTAGAGCATTTATTGACGGATAATAAAGTTTGTGTCTTTTGTGTGTATAAATCGTGTGGGGCAGTTTTTGAGGGACGGTGACGATTTGATTTACTGGAGTTGAAGCTTGCGAGTGAGGAAGATGAAGATAAGAGAGTGTTTTACCGTTTTAACCCTATCATTTTCGTTTTTTAATTGCGTATTAAAATAGCAATATCCACATATCGTGGTCATTTACCGGATTGATTTGCTTCTATATACAGTACATAATAATAATTTTAGGAAAAACAATTACTCCACCAAGACACTCAAGTAATAAAGTTATTAATTAAAATATAAAATTTGTCCACTTCAGAAAAGTAAGAGATGGCAAAGTATTGATTGACAAAATAAAAGTCCTTGGGTACTAGTGTACTACTACTTCCCTACACTAAAGGACTTCCTCAAATTCAACAATGAATTGTTCAGCATTTATTTATATTTATATTTATCTATTTCTCTTTTTGGTATTATTTTGATATTGCAATGTAAAACCAGTAAAATAATATATGACCTCAAAATATGATAACAGATAAGATTGTCATCATTTCTGCCGGATTTATTGATGTGGTGGGTAGAAATGTTTACATTTTAAAATAATTTTTTGATATCTATCAGGAGATATCAAATCTAATAATTATTATTCATTTATATATAATGATAAAAAGATAGAATATTCGGTTATTTTATGTTAAAAAAAAAAGAATATTTGATTATTTATGATATTTGCTATATTATAAAAAAATTGTGTTTCAGTTTAAAATATGGTATTCTGTCACAAGGTAAAATATATGTAGACTTTCAGTTTATGTAAAGCAAGAATATCATCATGGATTTTGTCTGTTCCAATGTTTTTCAATAATACAAAAAAAAAAATATTCCAAGATGAAGAAACAGGCCGCAATCCAACTTGAAAAACACTTTTGGGTCGATTTTTAAAAAGATATTTTACTGTAAGAAGGAGCTGACAAAGAAAAAGTAGGTAAGGGCCATTTGGGAACTGAACATTTAGCAAAGAACCGTTGTTCGTTAGTCACATTATTACCGGGTCTGTTTACGCGGCCACACGTGTAGCATCAAGCTGATCTCAAGGGCATAATCACAAAACTAGTGAACATTTGCCGACATCGTAGATACCATAAAAAACTCATGACCAAAAAAAAGATACCATAAAAAACCAAATCCAGATAATCGGTTTTTACGGTTAATTTTCCATATAATTCCTTTCGGCTAAATGTTAAATTTTGGTTGGGCTTAACTTTATTTATTTTGGGCCCATTTCACTGGCCCAATTCTGAATGACTATTGCGTGCTTCTTTCTTCGTCAGCGTAGTAGGTTTTCTTATTTTGCAAATTCAGTTGCCGGAGATTTTCCTATCGCCGGTGATTGCCCAGTCGTCAGAAGTTCGATTCGACAGAGGGAAAAAAAAAAAAAAAATCTTGAAGTGAATTGTGAAAAACCCGCTTAGACCACCGTATTCTTACTCTTCTTAGTTATCCTCTCCTTGCCCTTTATCTGAGCAATCTGGATTCGGTGATTCTCGTCGAAATTGTAACCTCCATGCTATAATTCGATGTTCGCAGTTTTATTACAGCTTCTGGGTTCTGTTTGACACGAAGATTCCGGGAAACAAGGCAATGACAAAGGTGAAAATCGAAGAGCAACATCATGATGAGATTATAGAGGACGTCAAACCTAAGCCTCGTCGCGTGATTAGCTCCGATGTCGTCGTAGATAGGAAGTTCAAGAGAACTCTCCTTTGCGTGGCGAAACCATCTTACCTTCTGGGTCTCGGGCCAAGAACTAGACGAAGCGATTATCTCAAACGATTGCCCAAGATCCTTTCTGAGCTACTTCGCCATGGAAACTGGAGAGATGCAAGCAAATTACTTAGCGTTCTGATGCAAGGGACCATGAGAGATGGTTCTCCGAAGATGAATCGACTCAAATACGAGGTTTTGCTTTTATCTCCTCCTCCAAAGATTTGATGATTTAGTGCTTGCTTGTTCTCTGCTCAATGCGAGGTTTGTGTCTTTGCAGGCTCAAATACAAATTGCGAGACACTTGCAACCTAACAAAAACAATGCCGAGGAGATTGGAAAAGTATATGATACTTGGATCGGGAAGATTGGTAAACAGCATAAAGAGGTCCCTTTCATTAGATTCTTCATTCTCTTAACTTGATTGTGTTTAGCTAACTACGTTTGCAGGATAAGAAGTTGTAGTTAGTGGACAAATAGTTTTCTCTGATTGAGGCTAACATTGTGGTACCTGGTCATTTGAACAGGAGAGGCTCTTGGTTTGGTTCGAACAAATTTGCCATTTTATCGAGCATGGGATGGATGGTGAGGCTGACAGTGCTGCAACCAGGTACCATTGATATCTTCTTGAGCTTGTTTATTTATACGCTCTGCCATGATTTCTCTATCCTATCTTCAATGCACATGTGATCTTGTAATTGCGTATATTGATAGTTTGTATGTTTAGCTACTTATCCCTATATGGTTCTTTCTTGATTCTTGAAATAGTTTTGTTGATTTCTCTTCTTTCTTTTGGTAGCATGATGCAGAACCGTGATCTGGGAATGCTTCCAAGGTCCAATCTATTTATAGGAACCACATTGTTCAGACTGTGGTGTCGTAAATTTCAGGCCGTGTTACAGCCTCAAGATGCAGACTACAGCGAAAGCGTATCTAATATGTCGGAGTCAAGACCTGATATGATGGTGGAGTGTTCAGTCAAGAACGAGTCTGGTTACTCTGTGGAGGAGTCCGAGGGTTCTGTTATAAAGCACTCAGAGTCTTCTTCGGTCATGATGGGGAAGGTACTGAAGAAGGTCAAGCTGGAGAGTTCTGAGTGTTATAACAATCCACCACGACTCTGTGCTACCTCTGAAGAAAACGAAGACGACTTGCAAGCTACAGATGCATTAAATCCCGCTCTTATCGAAATTCTTGGTTAGTACTTGAGAATTTTCTTTACCCTGCATTATGCTATAACCCACACAACCAGTTCTGTTGATTTCATGGCTTCTTCGGTTTTTTTTTTTTTTTTTTTTGTTAGGGGACATGGATCCATGGTTGCTTCCTTTCAAACCGCCGGCAGATCCTGATTGCTTTAGAAATTTGGTCAATGATAGTTATTATAAGGAAGCAGTGAGATATTTACGGCTTGCTATGCAGTCTCCTCAACATGTATCTTTAGCTGCTATACATCCACTTGTACAGGTAATAACTCATGTAACCATTTTTTGCTGATTCCTCTTCTTAAAAGCTTGAATGTCTCACACTGATTGGATGTGTCTTTTTCTTCTTCTTCTCTCTCTTCTAGCTTCTGTTAATTGGAGGTCATGTAGATGAAGCGATGAAAGTAGTCGAGGAGATGTGCAGCGAAGTACATGACATCAAACCTTTCAGGTACATAAAGATCTCTCTCAGTCCCTATTAGTTTAGTATCTGGAAACAGAGGAAATTTCTGAAGTGGAGTTTTGGTGCTTTTTGCTCAAATGTAGGATGAAGGCTGCTATGATGGAGAAGTTTCATCCTAACAGCGACAAGCTCGCAAAATCCTACGAAGATATCTTAAAGATTGATCCTAGTTGCGCAACTACCCTGAAGAAGCTTATTGTAATGAGCCTAGAAGGTACTTAGGACCAAGCCATCAATCAAACACACCTTTTAGTCTTTAAGACCTTTGATCGTCTCTAATAATAACGTTTGTTTTTGACTTGCTTGCAGTTGGTTACAGCAGAGAGTCGCTAATCGAAATGATAGCATTGCATGTAGAAGCTTCTTTCCCGGAGGCTGAAATCTGGAAAGAGTTTGCGGATTGCTTGATTTTCTTCTTTGATAATCTCGATGAAGATCGAATGTCGGTATGCCTTGACGGATCTGGAGAAGAACGGAATCAACAAACGTATTCTGTTCGATACAATCCGACGCCTAGAATGTTCACCGATGCTTCATGGACTCTCCGAGCTAAGTGGTGGCTAAACCGCCATTTCTCACCGGAAATGCTCGAGACAGAAAGCAAAAAAGGTATATATGGCTTTATATATACAACAGAGATCAAGTCATATTTGGTTTCTAGATTTAATAATCTTCTTATTGTTAATTTTCTTGATATTTTGCAGAAGATTGGAACATGATGACTTACAAAGCGGCATGTGCAAGTCATATCTACGGACAAGAGTTTGGTTATGTTACAAGAGCGTACGGCCTGTTGGAGAATAATTGCAACGACATGAATTTGGTCAACGAACTGCGAAAACACAGACGGATTTGGAACATGATTTATAACCATTTACAATAGTGTTTACTCAGAGGTATAGAGTATCACCCAAATTTTGGTTTACTAAAATTTTGATTGTAATTTATTATTTCTAAGATAGTATTTTGTTGTACCATTATACGGGCCTGCTAAATTTCTTATATATAAAAAATTCCAGAAATATTTCCACTAAATTAAGTGTGATATCATCCTGCAATTTAGCATGTGACCATATTAGCAATATGTACTTCGGATTTGGATACTGTATGATCTTTTTTATTAATACAGCAAGCTTTATTACTAGAAGTTGACATTTGACTGTCCAATAGGTTCATAATTATTTCTCAGTTTGATTTAGATGGTACACTATCTCTAAAATGTTTGATTTATTATCTCTAAGATTTCACAACAAGTTTAACATTTTAACAAGTGTCGAGTGTCGTCGACCATGTATTTTCTTTGGATTACATAAACTTATTCATTTGGTGTGATCCACAAGATGATCTTATCATATTTTTGTACACCACAGTTTTAACTTTTCAGTTTCTAGAAAAAAAGTTACCAACTTTGACCTTTGACTGCCAAACAATATAACCATTTCAAAAGAAATAATAAAAAAAAAAGTTACTGAAAGTTGATAGTTAGCTGTAAATTGAGTTGATTTGATCGTAATATTAAATGCTGGGATTGTAGAGTAGTAGAGCACAAAAAAAGGCAAGTTTCAAGTGTCCCTTTGCCAACATCTTACTAAAACTAGAAACTCTGCTTTTGCGTGACTGTGACGTCAGTTTTCAACAGATCTTGTTTCAGTCTATTACCCATCAGACAAAGATCAACAGACTTTTCTCACTTATTTCAAATTTAATGAAATTAGTTTGAAAGCAATTACGAAACACTTTACTCGTTTACAATAGCACAGAGAAACTGAGAAACAGAGAGAGAGAAAGAGAGAGACAAGAATTAAGAAAGTACCAAGTGAAGAAGTTTCGAGTGAGAGAGAGAGAGAGAGAGAGAGAGAGAGAGAGAGATAGAGATGGGTAGGAATAGTGATTTTGGTCAGGTGAAAGCAGAACGGGAGAAGTTGAGCTTCTTCAAGGTTTTTCAGAGTGCAGATTTATCTTCCGAATGCATGGTAACATTTGTTTCTAAACCTCATCTTGTCCTTAAAAATTTTGATTTTTGTTGATAGTTTTGCTTGAAAAGGTGGAATCTTTTTCTTCTTTGTGTGTTTAGTGGGTTTCCAGATTCAAAGGTTAAATCTTTTTGGCTCTCTTTATAATTTGAAACGTTCAGTCTGTTAATCCTCTGAATCTTTCACCTTCTATGTGTTTTGAAACGCTGAATCTGTTGGCTCTTTATGTGTATATTAAAATCAGAGGGCGTTTCCTTACGACTTGATACGAAGCATCCCTGAGAAAGACTTGTCCTACAAGATGGTGATAAAGAGCGAAATGGGGAAGCTCATGGGAAGTAGGCATTTCCAAGAACTCAAGATTCTACTACATGGAGAAGCGTGGATGGGACAAGTTTGTGAGCGACAATGCCTTGGGAAATGATGAGTTTATAACTTTCACTCACACTGACTGGGAACATGTGCTTCAATGTCAACATCTTCCAGCAGAACTGCACGGAGATTCTCAAACCCTCTTCGACAATGGCTGCTGATGATACTCGTACGCTTCTTTTTTGTACCTAGTGCTTTATGAAACAGATGAGATGGAGATGAAAAGACTAATTCTTTGATGAGAAACAGGTGGGATCAAGAAAGAGGAAGAGGAGACAGGTGAATCTTCGGGAGGAGTTGATGTCCAAGACAGAAAGAAGAAAGCTAAAGAATCCAAAACATCAAAGAAGAAAGCTAAGGAATCCAAAATATCCGAGAAGAAGAAGAAGAAGATTCCAGAATTCAAAGTCACCATAAGGAAATCATACCTCGGGTTCTTGGTAAGTTTAAATCCAAAGACTCAACAAATTGAATAGTACTCAGCGCACACACAGAGTCTTCTGTATTTGGTGTTAATAACGAGTTTCTGGTTTTTGTTTTGCAGGTAATCCCGAAGAAGTTTGAGAATAAACATATCCCGAAAGAGTGTAAGACTTTCACTGTTCATCACCCACAAGGGAAGGGTTCATGGAAGGTGACTTGCTTGGTGAGGAAAACTGGGACAATCTTGTCAAGTGGATGGACGAAATTGACAAGAGAGTACCTTGAAGCTCATCGAACCCACCGAGTTCCTTCTTGTTATCTCCAAGAAAGCCAGAAAGAAGATCACTATGGGTTGATTTGATGTAATAATAAAAACAAGTTAAAAAGTCTTACACAGACACATAAGATAAAGTGATCATCTATCTGGTTGGCTTCGTTACATCAAATCAACCTACAGTGATCTTCTTGTTTTTTATTATCTGTATGTGAAACTTGTCTTGGTCTTGGCTTTTACCAAAAAAAAAAACTTGTTTTGGCTTTAATCTGTTTGTGTGAGACTTGTCTTTGACTCTTGAGATTATGCATATTAATGTTTCAGTAGTATCAGTCTAAAACAAAACTCAAAGTTTTGTTATAGGTTTGATGATTCTTTCTTCTGTTAAATACAGAAAAAAAAAACACACACACATTGACATTATTGAACAGAGCAAATCAGTTTGGTCCAATACTCAAAAAGAGTAGACTTTATCACCAAATTTGATTTGAATAATGCGTTTGATGTGGTTTTCATGATTTTGAAACTTGAAAACAGTAAGTATATTAGACATGAATTCTAGAATATGTCTTGATAGATCATAAAATGGCTAAGCAATTGACCAAAAAGACATGAAAAGAATTACAAGAAAAACCTAGAAAAATAAAGTTAGCCTGTACATTTTTCATTGTCACGTAGTAGCCAAGAAACCAAATTAAAAAGATGACAGTTTTTGACCATTCACACATATTATGTGCACAAAAACAAAAAAGTACAAATTTACAGAATTTTTTTCTGGAGCTGAAAACAAACCCAAACTCTGTTTTCTTCTCTTCTTTTTAGTTTCCTTTTTTATATAAATATATTTATATATAAACCCGATAGATAAAAAGATCCATTCTTCTTTCTTCCTATTATACCTTTCTCTTCTCCATCACCAGTGCCTCTGATTTACAGATTGGGCAAACGTTCTTCACAACCAGCCATTTCTCCAAGCATCCCGCATGGTACTCGTGCCCGCAATCCAAAGTCGCAATCTTTTCTTCGTTCTTGAAGCTTTCCTGTAAAAGACATTGAGATCACTCCTTTAGAGCTCTAAATCCAAACCTCTGCAGCCATCAAAAGCTTTGATCTTTGGCTGTTTTTTTACCTGACATATCGTGCAAGGTTCAGTTTCTGTATCTTTGGTTCGTGGAGACGACGACTCTTTTTCAAGGTTGATTCCTAAACATGTTCTTGTTTTCAGATGATTCTTAACATCTTCCTCTGGCAAACCAGTGTTTACAGTTCCAATTCGCTCACTCAACGCAAGAAGCTCCTGTTCACATCCCCAGTTTCAAATCAGATCAACAAACACCTAACCGTGATCACAGAAAAGAGCTCAAGCTCATGCTAAAGCCAAGTAATGGTGGGATCACCTCGTAAGACATTTCCTCGATGTCTAATCGCATATCTCGATGACGATCAATGTGATTATTTCCAGAACCGCCAAGGAAGTCTCCAAACTCCAATATCGCAACTTCCTACACACACATTGAGAGAGCCAAGAGAAACAGAATCTTGAGCAGCTACAAAAGTGAAGAAGAAGATGGGTGAAAAACAAAATGAGGCAAGAAATTTACATCATCAGGCATCACTCTAAGCCGAGGAACTCCAGCACGGTGTTGTCTAAGAGTAGCTACAGGTACAGAATCATCTCGCTGATGATGCTGGTATATTCGAAACCCGGTTTGTTGAACTGGACCCATCTCTGAACCTGAAGGACCACTGTTCATGGTGGTCTGAGGAGCAAAGTTCCCAGGAGGAACTCTGAATGAGGCTGGAGAAGCCATGTGAGGGTATAATGTCGCGCTCTGGCCTCTCACTCCTTGTACACCAGGAGGTGCCGGGTGATGATGCTGACTATAATAGTGGTCCCTCGGGTTTAACTGAGAAGGATACATGAACGCTGTAGGGTTTCTGCTACTAGACTCGACAATGTTACTACCTAAAAGATCATTCAACGATGTTATTACTAACTAAGATTCACAAAGTTTACAGAAACTGAGAGAGTTGGGAATAGTTAGGTACCGTGCATGTAAGGCGAGTGAGGCCAAAACGAAGGTGAACCATCAGATCTTCCATGGTGTTGATCATACCAGATAGAGCCAGGAGGTGGAAAAGGATGATGACCTGGATAGCTCCCTTGAACGAAGCTGTTTGGAGCATGAGGAAGAACAGGGTTCATTGTAACAGCTCCTGGTCTGTTCCTAGCTCCACCAAAAGGCGCTGCTGCTGTCTCCGTTGTATTGAACGGAGTTGCTAAAGTACTTAAATACTGAGGATTTACAGGTATTCCTCCTTCGGCGTTCTTTCTTTTATATGCTCCTCTTGTGTGATCCATAAAATGAGCATTCCTCTCGTATTCATGATCAGAACTTACTCCAACTACACCGTGACTGCTGGAAGACGGTAACTGGCTCGGCGGTGCCTGAAATGCAACATAGGGAACGTAGAAATTCGTTGGAGCACGCTGATGATGATGAGGAGGAGGTTGGTGGTGGTACTGAGGAAGACCGTAGAACATTGCAGAGTTGTCGTAACTCGGGTCCTGAAGAGAATGAGCTTCTACTAAGTTAGGAACGTTTGCAACCATGGCAGGGATGTTATGATGATGATTGTGATCAGGTTGTTGTTGTGGAAAGCTGCTTAAAAGGATGCAAGGTTCTGGTTGGAGAGAGGCTTGAGATTGCTGCTGCTCCATTTCTATATCGACCGTTCTATTTCTTTGTCCCATTTCGCTTGCTGCATATGCCCTCTGATAACGGTGACACACAACAAACGTATACAACACTGAGTAAAGAAAAATTGAACTTTTTTGGTTCATTAGAACCAACCAATGCAACATTATTACAATTTTAGCTGCAGAAACTAAGAACAATTCTTCAAATGCCGGAGAAGAAAGATCAAAACTTTCATACATTAAACAAAAAGATGAAACTAGCCCACAATGCCTAACTAAAATCAGAACAAAACTACGCCAAATTGCTGAGAAGAGAAAAAAAGCTCTGACCTTGAGAACATTAAGATTGAAAAGATGGAAAAAGCTTGGAGATTTTTCAATGGGGGCTGCAACGAGCTACAAAAGACAAAGACTTGTAATTTTTCGGAGAATCGAAAACCGAAACTCCCTGCAAAAGATGGTAAAAACAGAGTTAGATAAATCAAACAATCTAGATGATCAAAAGAGATTGAAATCATGAAACCAAACTAACCCAGAACAATGCAATATATTTATTCAGATAAAGTTCATCATATTTAACAATTCAATCAAAAAATAAATAAAAACCCACTTTTTTATCAGAGGGGTCAAAGAAACTGGGAATCAAACAAAGCTTCAGAGACCCGATTATCGAGATGTTAAAAGAGATAATTACCTGATTTTGGAGGTTTAATCAGGGAGAGAGAGATCCAAGGGAAGAAGAGAGAAAGAGGAGGTGAGAGAGAGAGAGAAGGACGTCGGTTTCTTGATTCTAATTTCTTTTCGCACGGTGACGGAAGGTTTTTATTTTCGCATTTATCTTTTTTATTCTCTTCTCATTCCCATTTTATTTTCCTATTTTTTTCATTGGTTTCTCTTTTTTCTTCGTTTAATATTTTTTTCCACTGGTTTCTCATTTTTGCAGCATATACAAGTCTAATTAAAAAAAAAGCAAAAAGATAAAGAAAAGAGAAAAAAAAAATAAGTCTAATTAAAAAGTCCTAATTATAGACCCTAAACGACGCCGTAAGCTCACATCTTGGTAGTTTATTTATTATTGACTTTAATTAGTACACACTTTTAATCTCAGGAAATTTAGTCTTTACTGAAGCATGCCAACCAAGAATTAAAGTTCATTTATTAGCTAAGTTATGGAAGTTTGATTATAAAGGATTTTGTTTTAACAAAATGATCCAAAATTGAGATGATTTGGTATATTTAAGTATCTTATAGCTTATTCGGTGACGTGTATAAGTTAAAAGTTTGGGAAATGTATTCTGCTTGATAAAGTATTACATATTTTCTGCATTAGATAGATTTTTGAGCAAAGCTATTAATTGTTTGGTTTTCTTAAAAAAACAAGCTTTGGGGAAGTGTCCCCATGTGCTTTCTTTGTTGAACCAGCTTGACACCTAATTATGCCCAAATCCTAATTTAGAATTAATGGCTACACAACTCTGTGAACAATCTAAATTGTACAACCACATCTCATCCAAGAAACTAAAACTCAAATGCGCTGTGATTATCTGATTGATCAGCTTGATGCAACAGCGTTAAAATTGTGTTTTGTAATACTCTAAACATTACTTTTGTGGGAAGAGTATTTGGGGGAAAAAATGTACCGGCTTTAGTCAATCTTAAAATTAGATTTCCATTCCACCAATATATATGGCTAATGTGTTATTTAGTGGTGATTGATATGTTATACGAATACGATAAGGGACGTGTAACTTGGTGCGTGGTCGATGTGTCATTTCTATGTTCGAATCTGATACTAGGTGTTGATAAAAGTAAAATGATGAAATTGACTAAAATGATAAAATAATTGGTAGAAACATTAAAAAGGGAAAATAATAAAGGTCAAACTTTTCACCATAACAATTAAGAAACAAACAGGAAATAGGCTCTTAAATTTGATATACATTACAAAATACTAGCTGAGAAAAATTGCTTTCTCCAAATAATTGAAATGTTGAGAAATACATAATTTATTGCATAATATCTTTTTCTGAAGAATGTAGATTTTTATCACAAAAGATAAACAGATGATGGGCGTGAAAACTTGACTAGCATCATAAAAAGCAAAGAAATGACAATCATGTTTTCAAAAAAGTTGGAACGCGGAAAACAATCTACTGATTAGAATAATAAGTATATCATCCTATCAATATATAATCCCAAATTAACAAAGAAAAATGTGGGACTAGCTAGAGTTAAATACACAGAAGAATATACATATAACATATGTTTGTTCAATGTTACTACCTTAAAAATTAAACGATTCGAGAGGGCATAAGTTGACCGAATAATCGTACTTGGAGCTAAGATATACGTTTGACTTTTTTCGTCAAACATACACTTAAATCTATGACATCGTTCTTAGTGTATCTAATTGACATGCAAACAATATATCTCAAAATAATCGTCATTTGTATTTTATTTTTTTGAGAGGTTTCATCGACATTTGTATAATGGAGTAATATCTTATATACAGTACTAATTACAACTACAATGGTATATGTTACACTATGGAAGAACTTCATAACTACCACTTTAATAGCACCGCTATTCAAAAATATCATTAGGAGCTTGCTATTCAAAAATATCATTAGGAGCTTGCTATTTTCAATGTTATCACTAGGTCTGGGCAAATTATCCATTATATTTGCTTCGATCTGTTATCTGCTTCGATTCGATTCGAAAAATTCGAATAATCGTAACTCTTCGAATTAAAGCAAATACTAAAAATCAATATCCGTTAAAAATGAAACAAATCACAAATACTAAAAAATTTAAGGCCAATTCGTTATACATATATATCTATATATTATACGTATATATGTCTATGTATGTAAAAAGTTACATATATAAATTGGATAATTATTATATCTATATATATGTTTTATAAATTTATATTCATAAAATTGACTATTTAAACATTAATTTTTTAAAAAAATCAAAAGTAAATAATTTTTATATTAAAATTGTAATTTTTTGTGTTAAAATTTGATTTTTATAATTTTTTATATTAAAATTGTAATTTTTATAATATGATCGGATATCATATTAGCAACGGAGCAGATACAAATCAGAAAACCAAATATCCGGACAGAGCGGAGTGGATCACGGATACTTTCAAAATCCCGGATATCCGTTCCGAGCCGACCCCTACTTATCACTATTCTAAAATTTGTTTACACATTAATACTTGAAGTAGCCATACAAATTATAAAATATACCTACCCATACCACGTCTGTGTTGGGGACCCACGTATAAAAAAAGCACAAATTATAACAACATCCATTTTATTTCTATCTATATGTAATAAATTATCTATTTGGTATTCAACATTGCTTCCAACTGTCGAGTTTGGATCAGATTCTTTCGACTGTTGTAAACCCCCGAAGAGAATATGCTCTTTTATTCTTTTTCTTTTTCTTTTTCTTTTTCTTATCGACTGTATTACGAAGTGAGGTATTTACGAACCAACTGGCTCACACATATGGTGCTTATGATAGAAACGTTAATCTAATTAGTTATAATAATTTACAAAAGAATGGAAATTCATTAAACAAAACAAACTGTTATACCAATCATCTTGATATATATAACAAAACAAACAATGGGAATGATATATATATATATATATATATATATATATATATATATATATATCATTCTGTGTTTGGACTAAACTCTAAAGCAATCATCTTAGACGAGAAAAAAATAGGAAACAACATCAGTTTCAAAGGCTGTAAAAACAAAAACATCGTTTCAAATTATGCCCAAAATATATCATTTTGTTAACTAATCATGGTTATTTAAAAAGTATAGTTAAACACGACTTTATTCCACCAACGATTTTGATACTTCCGATTGGAGAATTTGAGATTTTTGTTGGTTTCTTGAAGTTAAGGTTTTGGATTTTACAACCGTCCCACTTCTTTAGATGTAGTGGAAAATAACCTTTCGAATCTCAAATGTATAGGACTCTCTCTTGTGTGTGTATTTTCATAAATGGCCAAAAAACGCAGCGTTTCGAATAATGGGCTGGCTGGAGGATTTTGGGCCGTAATGACGATTTATTATCGGCGTTTTTGGTTGAAGATTGATAGAAAGTATCGTAAGATTGATAGAAAGTATCGTTAGGGGCTCTCTTGTTTATGGTTTTTTAAAAATGAATACAACTTTCGAATAAGAAATGGGACCGATGTTTGTGATAATTTCTGACTATGTCATATTGTCATATAATAAATTGTTAAAATACAACTCAAAAAAAAAAAAAAAAAAGGATAGTGGAGGTTCTGAAAAAGACAAATTCTGAATGCAACAAAATAGGAGCTTATATAGTGACCAACAAAAAAATGTATATTATATACAACTATTTGATACACGGATCATGACGTTATTTAATAAATAGATGAAATGTGCATACTGCATAGATACCATGTTCGAATGTTTTAGTTGTACGTGAGTTAAAGACGATCCTAAAATGAACTCACTGTGGGTGAATTTGTGATATTCAGAAAAGTGGTTACTTGTTTGTAAATTTGTTTTTCTACCTTTTCAATTATTTGTTTAGATGCTTTCAAAAAGTCATATTTTCTTCATTTTCCTACTTGGGATTTGACCTATGCCACTGTTTTCTGTCACCTGTTAAAGTGTAAAGTCTGTTGAGATTTGTCTGTTAGTTAACTGTGTTTCTCTTTTAGTAAGATGATTTGGTAGCAAAAAATAGTAAACGTAATGAGTTTTATTGGAAGCTAGCAACTATTTACATCCTAACAATAACCCGTAACTAAAGGTCACATGTTATGTAATCATTTTGTGCATTATTCTTAATTTCACCCAAAATCGATTTTTGTTTATCCAAACTGTCACATTATCAGATTTCACGAGACCTAATATGCGCTAGGATACCTTTGACAGTTGAATAAATGCATATAAAGAATTACTGTTTTGGTCTTACGAGAGATCTCTGCAAATCAAGAACCGGCTCAATCTAGTTAGTTCCACGTTATTACTTTTATATTTTAATATATTAACCCAACCCGATTCAACGTATTTTACGTGTGAATGTTATCGAAATAGAATGATTATTTTATGTAGAATGCTTCTCGGAAAGTCAGCTTAATCGCAATCAAATCACAAATAATTATGTTCTTTCTTTTGGGTTAAATATAAAATTATAATTATAAATTTGGTTATCATAATGTTCTTCCTTGTTGTTTTTCTCTCATCTCCTTTTCTTCACTATAATCATGACTTTCTTCTTGCCAAATAAATAGTAAAACATCATCATCACATAAACAGAGGAATCTCATTATTTCAGGAGGATCAGAAAAAAAAAAAAAAAAAAAACACAAAAGGGTTGAAGATAAGAATCATCTGTACGGAATAGTGTTATTAGGAAAAAAAACACAGTTAATCAGTGTAATTAAAAGAATTTCTCAGCATTCTTGTCGGACATTACTAGCTACGGCTCGAGCCCAGAACTTGATCTGATCCTTCATTTCTTTCCTCGAATCCTTAGGAACCCTAGGCGGTGTAGCCACTCCGGTTGCGTCACGTCGCTCGAGCGGATGATCATCATAACAACCTTTCAGCTTTTGAATATCTTTGGTTGTCTCTATGCTGCTTAACGTTTTACGCAGCGTTTTGGGACTTGAGCTTCCTTGTTTGACCATAAATGTTTCTTCTGATCTCAAGTTTCTTGGTGGTCTTTGACTAATTTGATTGCTTGAAACCTGCAACCAAGATTCAAAACTTTAGAATGCTTTTCAAACTTTCAAAAACCATAATGAATTTATTTATGAATCATTTACCTTTGGAACATCATTTGAGTTAGCGAGGGCTTCGCGGATCAAGAATCCCATTCTTGAATCGCTTTCTTGATCTTCAAGTTCGTCTTCTTCTCTTCTTATGTTACTTGGCATCGTTTGAGTTCTCTGTAAACCATTCTTGATACTACTACTATCTCCTCTTCTGTTCCTTTCACTAATCCCTTTGTCTCGAACCAAAGTTTCCTTCTTATGTAAGAAACGTTCACTCGTCGGTTCTAGAATCCGAATCTTCTCAGAGAACTGCCTCGTCAGCTTATTGATCATCTTCTTCGCCTCACAATCCATCTTTCTTTTTTCCATCCGTGGCGGCAAAGAAGGAGCTCGGATCAAACAACGCACTGTGGAAGCTTCTTGAATCTTCCCTGGAGCCGAACGAGATCCGTATTTGGGAAGAAGCTGCACCTGTTCCTTCTTCTGCAAGAAAGACCCAACTTGTCTCGGTTCTTGAACCCTAATATTTTCAGAGAGCTGCTTTGTCTCTGATCCGCCTTCTCTTCTATCTATAGAAGGTGCTCTAATCAAACATATCCCCGTGGAAGCTTCCAAAGTCTTCCTCGGATTCAAATCTTCCATTTTTTCAGGAGAAGTCAAAGAAGAGGAAGAAGAAGAAGGGTAAGGATCTGAGTGACAATACCTTAAGATTCTTGATCTCCTGGTGAATAAGTTCTCAAAGAACCAGTATTCTTCAAGAAGATCATCAATAAGTAGTGACTCACTTGAACTTGCAAGATCCATTTCTTTTTCAGACAAGAGATTACAAAAGAAAGAAAAAAAGGAAGTGAAAAGAAGAAGACAAGAGATTCTAAAAAGAGAGAAGTGGTGTGCTTATAACAAAGATTGGGTCTTCTGAGTTTCCTTTGTGGGGTTGTTTGTTCATGTCTGTGTTGTTTAGTAAACATCCAATGTATTTGAAGCATCGATTCTGGAGATTTATATGGAAGTGCCCACATGGGCAGCCCTTCTTCCATTATTTTTTTTCATACTTTTTAATTATATTTTTGTGGAGTGAATATTTTGGGTTTTGCATAGAATATTATCAAGGATTTTCCAGGTAAAAATAATGTTGAAAATGGAAGTTATTCCATGATAGAATATTTACAAGTCTAGAGCAATAGAGACAAATATAAACAGATAAAGTATAAGGTATATGGAGACTTATGGTAAAGTAGAGGTATCTAAGTGGATAATAAAACAAATAATTTTGGCAACTACTAAGATAAATAATGTTCAACAAAGCTATGATTGCTTAACGGATGACATAATAATTAATCACTGTCAGGACACTCCACAAGCCATGTGATTTCTCTATTTCAATACATTTTATTTTGTCCATCCTCTAATTACATACATTAATAAGAATATATATATAGTAGAATCATAGTAGCCTAATCATAATAATACAAGGATTTATAAACATGAATCGTGGAGAACAAATACAAAGATTTTTATTTACAAATAAAAACACAGATTTTGATATTTATAACTACTGTATAGTAATCAGTAGAGAAAAAACAATAATCACGAGTTCTGGATCTCCGTCAAAAAGCCGCAATGTTATCAGTTTATGACTTTATGTATACTGTATATGCATGACAAGTGGTTCAATTACTGATAAGAACCAAAATATATAATATTTAATATGAACTCAATAATGAATTATTTTATGGCGTTGATCTGTTTTGTTTTGTATGTAATCACGTGGATGTTAAAAATTATTTAAGATACTCCAATATTTGGTCAATTTCTCTTTTTCCGTTATAAATTTTATTAATCGCCTAATGGCCCTAATCTTTTGAGTGTTGCATAATCAAAGCATTAATTGACACAATCCGTCGTTTTTCAAAGATAGATCAATCCCGAAAAAAAATGTGAAAATGAAGAATGTTTCATAACAATCTCAAGCTGTAGACAATGATATAACATTGTATAGTGTCACTTTGACATTAAATACTTCAAAAATAAATTTAGTTTGTGCTTTTCTCCTCCCACTAGGTAAGGCAAGGCTTTGAACTTTATTTGCTATATGGAACTTTCAGCAATAAAGGTGTTTCTACTTTCTAGTTCGGTGAGCTAGTTTTTGATCACTTCTTATCCAAAACATAGTCTTTAGATCACTTGTGAATCTTGTGACATTTAGATCAAAAGTTTAAAACCTATTTATACGTCACAATTATGCAGATCTCCATCGTATTCATTTGTAACATTTAAAATTTCATTAGTTCTTTCATATACATGATACATTTCCTGAATAATGTATGTTCTTCGTAAGATCAAATTCTAAACTATGTAGAACATGTATTTTAGATTGAAGGCAGAAGAATATATTCAAATTACATAAAACATGTATTTAGGATTATGTAAGACAAAATACGATTGATCAAAGACATGTATTCTGGATTGCATACTATAAGAGATGAATTTCAACTGTATATGTAGTTATGTAAATTTGTATTTTTCTTTCTTCATAAATTATAGTATACGTAAGCATAAATTTCCCAAACTAAAAGTGAGTCAACTTTTTCTTCATGTATAAACAAGACGAGCAAGCTTTGTAGATTGAAGTGATTGTGAGAATATCATAAATTAAAAAAACTCGGTATAGAATTTTAAAACTGATTGAGAAAAGCCGTTGGAAAGTAAGAGTAATGAAACAAACGCTGGGAACAAATTTCATGTTCACAAGATGTATCATGTAGATACGAAAAAATGATTGAAGAGGAGATGGAATCGTTAATTTTTTGAAAAAGGAAGAGGGTGACGTGAAGAAGATTATATAAGACCATTCAAGCATAACCATGGAAAAACATGAACGTCTGCCTATTTTAAGAGAAAAAAACGTTTTCTTCTAACTTAAACAAAAACATAGAGTAATAAGTAATTAGAAACATAGAGAGTATAGCTATCTTAGCTATCTTTGATCTTCAAAGCACTCCTCTCGCTTGAAGCCACCTTTGGAGAAGGTGTACAATTCAACATACGTTTTGTCTCTTATTGAGTCTTTATCGAGTCTCTAGTATAGTATTCTAGTCGATTTTGGAGAATTTTCGAGTTATTAAAAGTTACAGAGTGAAATAAAGACGTTTTGAGTGGATTTGGACTACGTACGTAACTCATTAATTATGAAGAAATCGCATGATAAGCATAACATGTTGCATGGAACTCACCGATATCGTGACCATCCTTATGGAGTAGAAGCTTAATGTTGTATCGACGTCAAAAGTTGTAGAACTTGTATGTTGGTCTTGAATCTTGAATACAAAAATGATTTTTTTTTCATAAAAAGTGTAACAAAAGAAAATTACGATAATATTAACATTAAAACACACTGTATTGGATTAAAATACTATGGGCTTTCGAACAAGTATGTGGGCCTGTGTCGTGGATATAAGATATGGTGAAAAGCAAATGATTTCTTCTACTTTTTCTTCGTCAGCGACTAAAGACCATAAAAATTATACTACAGAAGTAAAAAAAAACAAAAACAAAAAACTGTATATCTCATTGAGGTAACTACTGATTTCATGGTCGTTTATGTAATTCGTCTCATGTAAAAGCGTAATCAGCTAAAACATTTAAGCTCAAGAATCTATCTATTTCATTTGCGATTTTTCTTATGATTTGCCACACGTCTATCAATGAGAAAATTTATATGTAAAAGTTATTTTTATACTTGAAAAAACGAATAAGTAGTTCCTAAATTTGCCAGAAAAAATGGCATGTGGTGAAAAGAGAAGAATGCGTTACATAGCATCTCTTCCACGGATTCTCGTTGGCACAAGCTCCTCCATTGAGCATATGTCATGTGTTCTCTAACCCTTGTTTTTCTGGCAAAGCCATATCAACTTAGCTACGTTTATGATCATGTGGCATTTAGCCGTACAAGTGTTGCAGATTCTTACTTGCATAATTAAAACATGAATATTTTTTATAGGAATTTGTTTGTATATAGAGAGATTATGGAGGGATGTGAAAAGTGATATTGAACTTTTGGGATTTTATTAGTCTTCGTGGTTAATTCAGTATTGAGAAATACCCTAAAAAAGAGCTTTCTGAGTTCAACGTTATAGACTAATATAATTTAAACAGGCTAGTAATGATAATTGATGGTTAATTTCTTAAATTACAATATAATATGTGGGCAAGAGATAATCCAATCCATTAATCAAGGCGTGAAGACATAAGTGGGTATGTTATGTGTCGACTATTGATCGAGTCATTAAGAAGAGAAAAAACACACCCACAATAATTAAAACTAATTAACGAAACTTAATTTATTCTTTATTAAACCATACAAAAATTAGAACCTCACGGTCTCAGTCTCTCCTTCTGCCGTCAAATTTAATTTCGTATTTTCTAAAAAAAACAAAAAATATTTGACGGTGGCCCCACAGTCCTTAGAATTGCGGTTAACCGACGGGAACTCGTTTTCCTCTCTCCTTGTCTAGTCCGTTTAATCGTAAGCCACGCGTCTATTTCCCCACGTGGCATGAGAGATCGAGAAAAAATAAGAAATATTCTCATTTTAAAGGCTTGGTGGGACCCAATTTTTGGATTTATAAGCGGAAGGGCGGCTAATTTGGCTTATGTCACCGGAAATGAGTCAAACGCATAACGCTCTTTCAAGCGATTCCTTGAAACGGCTACGAGTGACAAGTGTAGTGGGACCCTGAGACGTGAGCCCTCACGCGTTTTCATTAAAACGCGGTTCCTGAACCGCGCGTCCTCGTGATTATTGCCACGTACCCAAATTTTCTCACCTTTTGATGCGCCGCTGCTACATTGTATCTGCTCAATCTGTTCGTGATTTCCAGATTCTAATGCCAAAATCTGCGTCTCTTTAATAAGCTTTTATGATCTCTTTAGTCGTTTCGTCGGTTACAAATTTCTTTCCACTATACATGTATTTTTCTAAGACAAGTTAAATTTCACATCCAAGCTAATTTGCAGTTCAAAGATTTATAGCTACACATTGTGAGGATTGACAAAGATTACTAGACAAAAATGAATTTGAAATTAGCCCCTAGTTAATTGATGTTAAATTTTAACTGCGCACATACGTTTAAAGATGAATAAATTAAACTATACTTTTAAAGTTTATGAGAAATATTTTTTTAAGATTTTGTTTTTGTTTTATAAAGAATATCATTTGTATTTTCTATTCAAATTTTTAATCAATTGTACTTCTTCTATGTTATTTAAGTTTATTTGTTAGAAATATATATATTTTTTTTTATGTATAAATAAGGGTAAATCGAAACGTACCTTTTTGAAGTGTAAGAAATTAGAAAACAAGACTTATAATAAAACAGATGGATTATTTCTGAAGGTTATTTAATAGGCATCCTTTTGTTTCTGAAAATTAATTATTTCTTGATTTATGTGGATTTTTCCAGATAAATCTCTTGCGTGTAACAAAAATATTTCTTTGTCTTGTTAACAAAACAACTTTAACGCCTAAAAATAATATTTTTCCTAAAAAAAATCAGATCAATCAAACCAAAAATGATACATGTATGTTTAGCTGAATATATTTTGTCATCCGCCTATTTGACTATACTTTTATTCAATTAATATCGGATGTACGCGGTAATAAGAAAATGGCATATCTAATGTATATTAAAGTATAAAATTCAATAGCTATGTTTATCATAATAAATTATTTTGTCACCATATTCGACAGGTTTTTATATAATGAAATCTATATTGTTATCGTATCCGTCAATTTTGTTTGATATAATAGATTTTCTGTCGGCGTATCCGATAAAAAGTTTAATTTGTCGTTGTATCAAATTATTTTATTTGATATATAATTTTATGTCGTTGTATCCAACACGTGTGTTTGCTATAGTAATTTTTTCTTTTGTTATATTATTGCTGACAATTTTGTTTGATATAATATTTTTTTTTATCAGCGACAATTTTGTTTGTCATGATAACCTTTTTGTTCTCGTCGAATCTATTTTTAGTAGATTTATAGTAATTTTTTTTGTCATTGTATCCGTCAATTTTGTTTGATAAAATAGGTTTGTTGTTGGTATATCCAACAATTTTGTTCGATCGAAAAAGTTTATTTTGTCGTTGTATCCAATTATTTTATTCGATATATAACTTTCTGTCGCTGTAACCAACACATTTGTTCGATATAGTAAATTTTCTTTTTCTCACCATATCCTATATTTTTTGTTCGTATTCGATGATAATAATATTATCGCCGACCATTTTGTTTTTGTTTTTTTTTTTTATCGAGACAATTTTGTTTGATATAGTGTTTTTTGTTTTGTTTATCACCCTTCCATATTGTAACTTCAATAATCTTGCAAATGGTATATGTGTTTTTTTCTATTTGGAAATGGCTACACCCAAATCAAAATAATTTGACTATACTTTTATTTCAATTAAGATCGGATGTACGCGGTAATAAGAAAATGGCATATCTAATGTCTATTAAAGTATAAAATCTGATAGCTATGTTTATCATAATAAATTATTTTGTCGCCATATTCGACAGGTTTTTATATAATGAAATCTATATTGTTATCGTATCCGTCAATTTTGTTTGATATAATAGATTTTCTGTCGGCGTATCCGATAAAAAGTTTATTTTGTCGTTATATCAAATTATTTTATTTGATATATAATTTTATGTCGTTGTATCCAACACGTGTGTTTGCTATAGTAATTTTTGTTTTGTTATATTATTGCTCACAATTTTGTTCGATATAATGTTTTTTTTTTATCAGCGACAATTTTGTTTGTCATGATATCTTTTTGTTGTCGTCGAATCTATTTTTTAGTAGATTTATAGTAATTGGTTTTGTCGTTGTATCCGTCAATTTTGTTTGATATAATAGGTTTGTCGTTGGCGTATCCAACAATTGTGTTCGATCGAAAAAGTTTATTTTGTCGTTATATCCAATTATTTTATTCGATATATAACTTTATGTCGCTGTAACCAACACATTTGTTCGATATAGTAAATTTTTTTTTGTCACCATATCCGATATTTTTTGTTAGTATTCGAGGATAATAATATTATCGCCGACCATTTTGTTTTTGTTTTTTGTTTTGTTTATCACCCTTCCATATTGTAACTTCAATAATCTTGCAAATGGTATATGTGTTTTTTTCTATTTGGAAGTGTTGTTGACGCGCGTGTTATAGTTTTTCCATATATTAATAGAGATAAATGAAACATAGTCTCAAGTTGTCACAAAAACATGAAGCATATAGTCTCAACCAATTTGCATTCTATATTCTTAATAGCCAGTAATGTTGAAGGTATTGTGTGATTTGTGCAGCATACATTGTGCGAAGCTAAATTAAGGAAAAAAATAAACTTCGAGGTAAAAAAAAAAAAGATTCTTTGCAGGAAAAGCAGTAAACACGTGGGGAAATATAACTGGATAATTACAAAAAGAGGACCCAAAAAACCGGTTCATTGTAAGAGAAGAAGTGCAGAAATAAACCAATCTAAATGCCTTTGGCTTTGACTGTTCACAAGAAAGCGCAGCGTTCGCTTTACTCTCCCTATAAAAAGAAGGCTCATTTTCTTCATCACCACAACTCGTTCACCGATCTTCTCGTTCCTTTCTCCAGTTTCCAAATTTTTTGATAACCATGAAGAAAATGGGTGTGAAACCCGAACCGGCTTCTCAAAACCCGGTCGAGACCTGCAATGCGAAGGAGATTCGTTACAGAGGCGTGAGGAAACGTCCATGGGGAAGATACGCGGCGGAGATCCGAGATCCGGTTAAGAAAACTCGGGTCTGGCTCGGGACGTTCGACTCGGCTCAGCAAGCGGCGTGTGCTTACGACGCTGCGGCGCGTGAGTTTCGAGGCGCAAAGGCTAAGACCAATTTCCCGACGCCTCTCGAGCTTCACGAGAAATTGGCGTTGATAAGCGGCGGTTACGGTTACGCTCGTAGTCCTAGTCATAGCAGCACCCTCGATTCCTCCTATCGTACGGCGGCAAGATTGGTGACACCTCCGCATCTCGAGCTCAGGTTAGGCAGCGGTGGCGGCGGCAGACGCCCGCGTTATCAGATTCCGGTTGCGCGTCCTCTTTACTACTATAATAATAATAATATCATGAGGGCGTTTCCGCCGGCGGCGGCGACAACGTGTGGGGTCCAGAGCGAGTCTGATTCGTCGTCGGTCCTTGATTTCGAGGGTGAAGCTGCGAAGAAATTTCAGCCGTTAAATCTGGATCTTAACTTAGCTCTTCCGACGGAATAGGCCGTGAGGTTTCTTTTGTCGATGGTCGTTTTCTATGGTCGCGTTTTCCAATTAAGAGAAACAGCGTTTGTTTCTCCTAGACGTCTTCCTAGCTTTTTGTTTTTCTGTCTAAAAGGTATAAACTATATTATCCGTTTTTTAGTAAAAAATCGGCATAGCTTAAATAACATGGAAAGGTCGTTATGTAATAGACTAATATGTACAAATTATTATCAGCGTAACAAAAAGATATGTAATGATCCTCTCTTTTTTTTTTTTCTTATTTTGCAACTGATTCTCAGTATACTTTAAGTGTCAAAAAAAAAAAAAAAAAAAAGTGTCAATCAAAATCGTAGTTTATATGTATACTTGCCAAACCAATGCAAATAGCCCTCTACTTTTATACGTATAATAATAATGAGTACGGAAATTATTTTCTTCTAAAAAAAAAAAAAGAAGAAGAGATCATTGTGATTGATATTTGTTGAGGTTAACTTAGAGCATGGGCATTGCAGAGTTTTTGGAGAGTTCTTTAGCCCGAAAGAAAATAAAAAAGGAAAACATTTACCTACATGGCAAGCCCAAAGCCCAGAGACGTTTCTCCCGGAAGAGGTCGAGAGACGGTTCTACTCGCCCCACGAGATTTTTTTTTTTTGTTCTTTGAAATTCTTTTTCTTCGTTTTCTCCGTTTCTTCTCCGATTTGAATTTCTGCTCCAAATCCTTCCTCTTCGATCTCCGATTCGTTCTTGTTCGACGTTCTTCTTCTTCTTCTCGTTCTCCTTCGGCTGTTTTCTCTTTGTGACGACGAATTGAACCCTAATTTGACATCCTGGCGTCGCTATCGGCGATTCTCTGCTACTCGTTTGGCTCCTCTTCCGGAGATACGACTATTCACACGAACAATTGGGCTGTTTTGGTCTGCACTTCTCGCTTCTGGTAAAACCCACAATCCTCTCTCAGATGGAAGAGTGGTCGCTGTGAAACAGCTGAAAATAGGTGGAGGGCAAGGTGACCGAGAGTTCAAAGCCGAGGTTGAGACCATAAGCAGAGTACATCACCGGAATTTGCTTTCTTTGGTTGGATACTGCATCTCCGAGAACCGGAGGTTGCTTATCTATGATTATGTCCCTAATAACAACCTTTACTTCCACCTTCATGCTAAGCGACTAAGCGAGAGGTTTCAAGTAAAGACACACATTCTCAATCATAAAAGACACCATTTTATACTAATGGCTTCATGTGGGTCTTTAGCTGCAGGAACTCCGGGTCTGGACTGGGCAACGCGCGTTAAAATCGCTGCTGGTGCGGCTCGTGGACTAGCTTATCTCCATGAAGATTGTAAGTCCCTCTGCGACTCTTCCAAAAAGATATGGATGAAAGTTCCCTACCTAATTTAACTCTCTCTGGCATGTTATTCGTATGGTTCTTGGGGGCTAAATCCTCGTATCATACACAGGGATATCAAATCAGCTAACATTCTTTTAGATAATAACTTTCACGCTCTGGTATACATTCATCTGCTCTGCTCTTCAGAATTTGCAAGGCTGCTGATAATTAAGAATGATCATGAGTTGTATAATAATAAATGATCTCTAATTCTGTAGGTTTCTGACTTTGGCCTTGCAAAGCTAGCTCTCGACTGTAACACACACATTACAACTCGGGTTATGGGAACATTCGGGTATAACATTCCTCACGAGCAAAACTTCTTTTTATATACAGTATGTTGCAAATGCTGCATGTAATAAAGTTATTGGTAAATGATTTCAGCTACATGGCTCCTGAATATGCATCAAGTGGCAAGTTAACCGAGAAATCGGATGTGTTCTCCTTCGGGGTTGTTCTACTTGAGTTGATCACTGGACGTAAGCCCGTGGATGCATCACAACCTTTGGGAGATGAGAGCCTTGTTGAATGGGTATGGCGTAGAAGAGAGTCAACAGCTACAGATTCTAGGAAAAATTTAACTGGAGAGACACCAAATGTCGCCATGTGCTAGGCATTGAACTCTCTTTCTCTCCATTCTTTTTCTTCTTTTTCGATTTTAAGAATTTTTTATAGTCTCTGCAATGCATAGCTCAAAATTCTGAAATTGTTATAAAAGCTGTTAAATTAAAATACTAATATTTTTATTATTAAAATTTATTAAAGAGTTCCATATGGAGCTCTCCAATGCCCATGCTCTTATAATACCATTTTTTATCCCAAAAAAATCCACCTGTACTACCAAAAATTATGGAAAACAGATAGCAAAAAAAGAATATATGAAAGTTTGAGAAAAATGGTATATATCACGATCATCTAATTAAAAGAATAGAAAAAAATAAAAACTTTGGTCAAAAAAATATATTTTAATGATAAGTGTAGCTGTATTATTATCGTGCTTTTCGGGGTCAAGTTAAAAATATATTTTAATGATAATTGTAGCTGTATTATTATTATGTATTGACTTTTTACAACAATTGTAGTTTTTTTTTTTTTTCATCTAGAATTATATAAAAAAAATATATACAACGTTAAACGTCAACCAAACTACGATGCCGGCGGATATCACAAAATTCCCGGAAAACAAGTCCATATAAGAAAAACTAAACTCCAAACAAGCAAATATATAAAACCACCACATAAACAAGCCCAAACGCAGTGGAGCTATGGATTAAAAAAAAGGAGATACTTAGGGAATAAATATAAGTGACAACAATTGTAGTTATAACTTATGAATCATAATGAAATATAAATAAAAGAAAAGGAATAGAAGACTCCATGATGGAGTAACTCTCCCTTCAAGGAAAGTCCTAAATTTTATCCTTCGAAAAGTAGACGATAAATGCCGAGCTATATCTCTTCAAGGATCGGAATTAGGCAACTTGGTTCTTCACCAGTGGTCTCGAACTGTTACATGATGGTGTCTCACTCTTCCCTCGGTCACTCACTTGTTGTATCTACTATGGTAGATTTTTCCCTAAAAAACTCTGAAACTCTTATTTTCATTAATATAAGATTTTTTTTTTTAAAAATATAAATAAAAGAAAATACTTTAAGTTGAGTATGGTCGGCTTGAAAAACAATGGTCCAAGTGTCCTCCACACACGCACCCATCGTGGGAGGACCCCATCTTTGGCTGCGGCGTATGTTATAAACTCCTTAACGCTTACGTCATTTCTTGGGACTTAATGTTCATCCAGTTTGGACTACCTTTTGACTTTAAAGTTTATTTACAGAGAAATCTATAACTTTCAATTGAAGGACTAATCATGCAAATTTATCTATTTGAAATGTTAAAACGATGACGTTTCAAGGAGGTTAAGATAAGGGGGGCGGCTTCGTAATGAGAGACAGAGAGGTGAGAATATTTCGTTGGATTCTTTTGTCGCCAACTTTGCGATGAAAAGCGTATAAGCAGTTGATCACTATCGCTCAGATCTAACGGCTGGAGTCATCATCACCATTTCCACGTGGACGGACGTAGTAATTGTTCTCTTTTTTGGCTTCTGTTTTTTAAAGTCCTTCCTAGAGTTGATAAAAATGTAATTTCGTTTTCCTTCCTAATCTGATGATCAATCTTTGGAAACACCAAATAATTCGGTCATTGTTTTTGCTCTAAAGTAGTCTCTAAACATATTCCTTTTGAAGCATTTATGGTTGCAGGACTTGAAATGTCTTGCTTTATCGCTCATCTCGCTGCACTTCAAGATCAAGCCTATTTTAATTTAAGAAGCAATAAGTAGACTTGCTAGAAACATGTTAGCTGAAGTTTGGTTTATTTTTATTTTTGAGTCATGCTAGTTTCTTGTCTTGTTGAAAACTCTCGAGTTCCATTAGCTGTTTTTGCAATGAATCTTATAATATATGCACGTTCGTATTCGAATGGTGCTACAAAGCATGCAGTGGGGCTTTGGCCAGCTGCTGTAACTGAGATGAGAGAAAAAAGAAAAAAAAAAAAGTTAGATATTGTAAATTTATAATCTATGCATAGACAGAATCAGCAAACAAGACCTCAAGTTTACATGAGTGTGAGAGAGGAGGATCGGGTTGTAAGACAGCAGCGGACCATACAATCTCTCCCCACATATCGTTTGGTAATATTATAATTGACCAGAAAGGGTAGCTCTTGTAAACCTTTTACTTTCAGCCACTCCAACTCATATGAGAAACACCACGGTATACTCCACGAGCGAATATAACTCTCCCAGTAGCACACAAATCCTGTCGAATGTCGAAAAAACAGATTTACTTGGTGAGAAGTGTGAACAATTTAGCAACAAAGAAGATTTATGCTCTAAGGAGCTTATTGAACTAAGAGAAAAAGAGAAAGCTCAAGTGTGAGCTTTATTTATGTACAAGAAAAGGAAAGGAGAAGATTAAGGATTAGACACCAAGAACACAAGGATTTTGATTATAACAAAGATAATACAAAGGAGGAGAGTTGATTCAACTCTCTAAGTTCCGTTCCAATGGTGGGTTACATGGTTCTTATATAGAATAAAGAAGAGATGGAACAAGAGGAGTCTAGAACCGTGAAGAGAGAATGGGACATCGAAGTCTCGAGAGATTTGTAGAGAAATTAAAATACTAACTTATTTTCTTCTTCGTTGCAGGTGGGCTCTGTTTTGGACTTGGGCTTGTCTTGCTCTCTTACAAGAAGAACAAGTCTTGCTTATCCTTATCCACCGCCAAAACCTTCTTCTCCCCGTCTATGTCTATCACAACGCTATCTTGGATATTGAGGGGCATCTTGGGCGTGGACACAAACAACAAGTCCCAAGTTTTGGTCTGTATGTCGTATAGCTCTGCCCAGTTCGAGGAATCAACCTCCAAACACGTATATCTTCCCTTTTATCAGGCTTGCCGATGCGGAAGCACGAGCCATCTTCATGGGCGGCATCCAGGACACTGTGTGGTGGTAACAATCGAAAACGATACATCTGAAGTGGGTTTGCCGTTGACGTATCAATCGCAAGAAAGCGCCCCAAATGCTCCAAGAACAAGACGCTTGTTTTGCAGATATTTTCAGAACAAATCTCAATGTTTTTCATTCCACACTTGTTGTGCAGAGAGAAGAAGTGCACACGATGTGCAAAACTGTCATTGCTGCCATCCTTCCACCATGATCCCCAAACATATGAGTGGTTGTGTGGATGAAAATCTTCTTCATAATAACTTTTTGGTACATCACATGTCAAAATAAACGTAATTATAAAAAACACACACATATATATAAATTTTATCATTTGACAACATAAATGAAGTAAGTGTTTGTATTTTCTCATCAGGTGCTATGGTGTCTCTTTTGTAGGAGGATAATGCCTTCCTTCAAAAAGGATCCCCGAAGACAAATATGTCGTTTAGGTTAGGTTTTGATTTGTCAAAATCCTGTAAAAAAAGCAACATTTTTTCTCTGTTTTCTTCAAGCAATTCCTAAAAATCTTACTAAATTTAAGCAATTAAAGATCGAAATTTGTCTTACATTTCTTCCATAACGATCTCGATCTCGTTATACATATATATATATATAATATAAATTTTTTTTTGCTTAAAACTTAGAGGGCATATTTTACGTGGGACTTTAAAACTTTAATATTATCTTTTTTTTTGCTTAAAACTTAAGAGGACAATAAGACGATTGATAATGTGCGTATTGTGTGTTCTTTCACAGTTTCTCATACCTTCCCAACTGTTCAATCAGTTTGGCAACAAAGCTTCACAAGAACCAGGGTTCTTGCATTCCATCTTCACTAGCGATCTCGATACTCTATGTCCAATAGATACTTTTGAGGCATCACCCCCAAGAGCCTACATCATTTGCAGCTTCTAACTCAACAACGGAACCTTTTTTTCCTCAAAATGGATGACAGCTCTTAAACATTAAGAGAAGAAAGATGCTAAATGTTCATAGATATACAGAAGATCACCTCTTTTAGGGACGGTAAGAGCAAAGTGACAATGACGCACACCAGACCAACCATGCGAGATAATGTATGGTTTGGTAAAGAAAGAAATCCGGAATGGTCCTGACAGTGGTGGAGCCAGAAAAAGAATGGCGAGGATGGTAGGAAACAGGAACATAGAGCCACTTAGGCTTCAAAACGGTGGTGGGCTTATGTTTGGTAACGCGGATAACAACGGGATGAAATCAAGCTCTGCTTACACTGAGATATGTTCATCAGCTGCACAGCATTTTGCTAGAATAAGAGAAGTTCTTGTCGAAAGAAGCGTAACATCGATTCTAAACTCAGGTTTTCTAACACCTTGTTGAGTCTATTGATTAAAATTCTCTCTTTTTCCTTAAAGAATAAATTATTTTGATTTGGTTTTGAATTTCCTTTTGTTTTTTTTTTTTGTTTGCAGCCTGAGACAGGCTAGTGGTTGCACTTGGATTGGATCTGTTTGCAGTAAATGATGATAAGTTCATGGACATGTTCGTAGCTCCTGGAGCAATCGATGTGCTGCAAAACGAACGCACACAGCTTCAGAAACGCCAGAAGATTCTTCAATCTTGCTTGACTGAATTCAAAACCGTGGCTCGTTCTCTATAATGAAAATGAATGATCATTGTCTCTATGATGTTCTCTCTTCTCTGTAACTGGTAAAATGGTTCTTGTGGCTATAAGTTGTTTAAGAATCAGAAGGGCTTTATCGTTTTCTTCTCTTTCTTTTTTCCTTTTCTGAATCCTACTTTGAAACGAACATTGGTCTTGTTTATAAAAATACAAATTTAGGGAGGTTCTGTAATAAAATTAGGATCTCTGAAGTAGAAACCGTGGGATTTAAAGGTAACGACAAGAAAATCTTGCAATCTGCTAAAACACGTAATTCACTAACAAATCTTAACTCACTCCTGATTGGATTGCAAATGATATATAGCAGAGAAAGACACCCAAAAAAGGGAGAATGATAGTGAGACATAAAAAAGATGGTTTAAACAAGTAGGAAGGATTACAATAATCTATGAATAGACAGAACCAGCAAACAAGACCTCAACGCGGTGAGGAGCAGGTTTTAAGACAGGAGCGAACCACTCAAACTCTCCCCACATCTCGTATGTCGTGAAATCCTGGGAGAGAATAATCTTGCGAAGATCCAAGGAAATCTCGGCAGACCAAAGCTCAAAACTCTCAGGGCCTTGAGGCTGTGCGTTCCAGAAGATGACAATGTTGCCAGCAGAGTTGAGGCAGAGTTTTGTGATACCATAGTTGACCAGATTGGGTCGCAGCTTTTGATATTGGAGTTCCTTCCAACAGAGCTGACCTGGAAAAGCCCACAGTATTCTCCCGCCAGAACCACGACAGAATAACACTTTCCTCTTTGAGACACACCAATCGTCTCTGCCTCCTGGATTAGATTCTAATACTCCATCTGTCGAAAAAACAGATTTACTTGGTGAGAAGGACAAGTCTTGCCCATCCTTGTCCACCGCGAAAACCTTCTTCTCCCCGTCTATGTCTATCACCACGCTATGTTGGATATTGAGGGGCATCTTTGGCGTGGACACAAACAACAACAAGTCCCAAGTTTTGGTCTCGAGGTCGAATACCTCTGCCCAGTTTGAGGAATCGGAATCGGAATCCCGGAGGCCTCCAAACACGTATATCTTCCCGTCTATCAGGTTTGCCGATGCGGAAGCACGAGCCATCTTCATGGACGGCATCCAGGACACTGTGCGCTCGTAACAGTCGAAAAACGATACATGCCAAGTGGGTTTGCCGTTGACGAGTCCACCGATGACATAGACCCCACGACCCACCGTCACGAAAGAGGATGATGAATCTGGAGGAGCCTGGTACACGTTGTTGTTCCACGGGAGAGCTTTCAGCCGTCGTTGCACGGGGTGGAGGACGAACCAGCGTGGGTTTCGCTCCGGAAAGATGCGCAAGCATACGACCACAGATGGCTCGATGCAACCCATCTCCGATCTCAAGTCCCAGAGCTCACCGGAAACTACCAGAGACCGGTGTCTCTTGGAGGCCATACCTAACGCTAACAGGTCAAATTTCGAGACACAAGCCAGGCAGCTCACAGCCACCGCATCTGGCAACGAACATAACCCAGACGACGACGACGACGACGACACCTTCCTCCTTTTATTCTCCGATTCCAATTGACTACATCTCCGAATCGCACATATCCCCTTCATTCTGATTTGTGAAGAGATTTCCGATCTTTATCAATTTTATAAATTATCACTCGGATCAATTTCTCTATTTTTGTCACCGAAAAAAAAAGCTCTCTCTCTCTATACTTCTTCTATTCTCTGCTCTCTCTTGTTTTGGCCGGATGATTCTTCTTCAGAGATGTTATTATTTAGTATTTACAGGCAGGTCTCATGTTTCCAATTTGTGGTAGGATTAGGATACGTTCCTTTTCTCCGTTTCCATTTTCCATTTTCCACTAAGGAATACCCAAATAATAATAAAAAAATTAGTAATTTCCTTTTTTTTTTAACATAAAGAATTTCCTTTTATCTAAAACATTTGTTTACAAAGCAGCCTCTTGCTTCGACAAGTATTTGGGCACATCTTCTCTGCACCTTGGGTTCTTGGAGCCTTGAGTCTGCCTAAAGTCATAATCTTTGGTGTTATTTGCAGCCTCCCTTTTCTCATATGCTCTCTTGTAGCTTGATGTGTACCCATTCCACGGGCAGCATAACTGAAATCATGTCTTGGTACTTGTTGGATTTTATCATCAGGAGCTATATACTTGTTGGATAAATTGTGTACTCCAAAATCTTACGTTTTTTGCTGCTATGGCCTCTTATCCTGCTCGCCGGCCTCTAATCCATAGTTTTTGGAGACAACTCTTCCTTAACGTCAGAGTTTTGGGATATCTTTATCCTCCTTGGCCGCTCTCTTCAATGGGGTCTTGGTGTTTTGTAATTTCTTTATTCTTCAAAGCCAGATTCTATCTGTTTTGAACTTATGTTTTTGATAAACATGTCAAGTAAATAATTTACTCTGCGAGACATGAAAAAGTAAAATAGTACACACCATGGGCAAAAACTGTCATTGCTGTCATCCTTCCACCATGATCCCCAAACGTATGAGTGGTTGTGTGGTTGAACATCTTCTTCATAATAACTTTTTGGTACATCTATGTCAAAATAAACGTTAATTATGAAAAACACATGTATATAACATTTTTTGAGGTCAAGTGTTTGTATTTTCAAAGGTTATTTAAGTATGAATGCATACTCCATACTCCATACTCCATATATTACGTTAATTATAAAAAACACACATATATATGTACTTTTTTTTGCAAAAAAAAGATAGACGGCATATATTACGTGGGACTTTTAAACTTTAATATTATTTTCCAAATCTGTTAGTTAACAACATTCCCTCAAATCTTAAGGTCATATATTAGAAATTGAAAATATTCAGTTCCCAAATTTGTATATGAGTTACAAATGGAGTTACACGACATGTTCAATCTACGACCTTAATAGGTATGATTGAAATGGTAAAGAGTGATTACATATATTGGCACAGATTTAGGCAATCCCTTAATTGTACAACTAAGAATATGCTTCCTCTCGAGAGAAAAAAAAACCAGGAAGGAAAAATAACGAGCCCAATAAAAACAAAAAAAGGAACTTGAAATTTATAAATACAATCATCCATCTTCTGCTGAAAAATTATACACATAAAATACCAAAATTCAGTGCATCAATCAATCAATGTAAAGACACACACACAAACACCATTCTTATCTTCTGTCCGAGTCTCAACTTGGGTTAAGATCACGCGATGTCTGCCCTAGCCATCTGCAACACACAAAGAAAACATATAAAGTTCTCAAAATCTGGTTTTCCATCGTGTAAGCTCCGAATTCAGAAAAAAATGTAATGCTTATCATAAGCCAAACCTTGAGAATAAGAATCTTCCAAGTGGGCTAACGTTGGTATTGGAAGTAAACTCTTTGCTTGCTTGCTTTCTTTTGTCTTCTGCATCATCATTGTCTATCGTCTTACCGAACACACGCATCGCCATCTCTTGCAGTTCTTTCACCGACACTTCCTTTGTACTGTTTGAAGATTTTCGAGAGTTCATTAGATTAAAGTATTCTATTCACGATAAGACGATTGATAATGTGTGTTCTTTCATAGTTTCTCATACCTTCCCAACTGTTCAATCAGTTTGGCAACAAAAGCTTCACAAGAACCAGGGTTTTCGCGTTCCATCTTCACTAGTGATCTCGATACTCTATGTCCAACAGATCCTTTTGAGTCATCACCACCAAGAGCCTACATCATTTGCAGCTTTTAACTCAAGCACGACACATTTTTTCCTCAAAAAATTGATGACAACTTCAAACTCATTAAGAGAAGAAAGGTGCTAAATGTTCATAGGATATACAGGAGATCACCTCTTTTAGGGACGGTAAGAGCAATAGTGACAATGATGCTGACAATGATGCCAAGTTGGAGTCATCTTCATCATCACTCGCTTGTTGTGATCTTACTAGTGGTTTTTGTTTATCAGAATGATCGCGGGAATTCCTGCAAGGTAACATCTTCATGTCAGAAATAACCAGACAAACCCTGTGACCACCAGAAGCTTAGTATATATACACACACACACTAACCTCGAGTAATCAGAATTATCTGTAGCTTGATCCCTTCTTTTGTTAACCTTACCATTACCAAGTCTTTCCCTAGCATTTGCTCTTCTGAAACCTGCTTCAAGTGCTACCTTTGCCTGAAAGAAGAATGGAAGTAGATTGTATATATGAGTAAGAACACATGAGAATAACTTGTAATTTCATACAGCCTCAAAAAAGATAAAGTTTCAAATAACCTCTGCAAGATTTGCTATGCTATCTTCTGAGGCACTGGAACTTCTTTCCTGAAGCCCTAGTCTAGATTTTGGGGTTCGAGGTGATCCAGAATCATCATTCTGCCCACGGACAACAACAGTTCCACTTGTAGAAGCATCATCAAAAGATGTATACCTGCTGGTAGACTACAGAGAAGAACTGGAATCAGACATACTAGTTGTTGGAACAGCAAGACAGGACCAAGGCAGACCAGACTTGTTTTATAAGAAATATCAAAAGAAGAGAGAGAATATACCCCGGGGCTTGGATCACGAAAGACTGAAGATGACTGAGAGCTTCTCGGAGTTCTTATGACAACAGTTCCGGAACCACTGAGGTCATCCTGAAAATTCAGAATGAGAAGTATGATGATCAGTGTACGTAATACTCCAAGACTCCAAGTAAAAGTAACTTATATCAAACCGAAAATGGTTAACCAAGTAACTTGAAAACAACAGATCATTATATATTTAAGAAGTTTTCCGTGCAATGTTTGAAAGAAAAAAATGGTATCAGGTGAGATATGGACTTCATCTAAGCACACAAGAGGCAAAGGATCTTACTTCTTCTTCAAAGTCATGCTGATAAGAATCTCTTTTAACAAAACTTCCTTCAGAGATTTCGGGGACTGCAGAACCAGAAGAGGAAGACAACTGACCACCACTGGCTCGTGATGTTTTTTGAAAAGTCTGATTGGAACTAACTTCTTGGCGCCTTTCCCTAGCTTGTGGAGGTTTCAAAGCACGAACAGTTCCAGCACCCTGAGAACCCCCGATGCTAAAGTCCCACCCGGCATTTTTGACAGTTTTCCCCTGAAAACTGCAGCTACAAGTTATTAACATTATGATGAACAATAAAGAGAGAAAAAAAAAATCCCAATAGTAGACCATGTATCTAACCTAGTTCCAGAAGTTCCTTGGCCTCTCTCATCTCTAATCACTCTAACAGTACCAGAAGATTCAACCGGAGATTTTGGACCATTCAGAGTAACATCTTCATCCTCTTTCACTTGGTATTTTGGCCGCTCCCTTCAAACAACAAAAAAAGACAGCATTAGTATCGTCTTGGTCTGTATTTTCTTTTAGCATAAAGCAGATAATAGACCAACTGGAAAGCCATTAGATCAGCGGAGTAACAAACTAGAACCACAAACCAACGCTATTTACATGAAAAAACATCACACCTTATTTTTTCAAGAAGTTTCGGGCTTTTCCTAGCATTCTTTATAAATCTATGTTTGAGAAGTTCTTTCGCACTTGGTCTCTGAAATTATAAGGAAGAGTTGTGTGAGAGATCTTGGCATGCCACTGCTGGCAATAACAGAGACTGCACTACAAGTACCTCAGCAGGAGCCTTTTTCAAGCAAAACGAAACAAATTCCTTCAAAGGACGTGAAAAATGCTCATCTAACTGCAGAGGAGATACAAAAAGTTAAATAACTAGCTCATGAAAGGCGACTTTGCAATCAAGACATAACAGCATTAGGTTTCCAATCAACAATGCATTCCAACCATCTAACAAGCCTTTCTCGCGCCAAAAATAAGATCAGAAATATGAAACCTGAGGAGGGCTTTCCCGGGGAATGATAAAAAGCACTCTCATAGGATGAAGGTCAGCAAGGGGAGGTTCTCCTTTTGCCATCTCAATCATTGTTATTCCGAGAGACCATATATCTGCCTGGAAAAGATACCAATCCAGTAACACAACAGACAAAAGTTAGAAAGGTCGGTAAAACAAGTAAAGCGAGGACATACACAAGAGATTGGGATAGCTAGAAGAGCCAAAGAAGCTACTGCGGACGGACAAGATACCTTCTCATTATACCCTTCTGAGTTCTGAATAACTTCTGGTGCCATCCAAAATGGTGTTCCTACAAATGTCTGTCATTTTTATATTATTAGCACATGCAGCCCAAATAGTTGTATAACAACATTATAAGATTAAACCATCACACGGGAAAATTTATGACACAAAATTTTCAACATGTTCGAACACCTGTATAATTAGACCATGGAAAAACATGCACAAAATTTTGTGACGTAGTACATGGGAATTGAAGCTGCACAAACAAAGCCACATCTATAAGAGTAACAAAGTGAACAGGTCTATTTCAGAGAATTCTAATTCCTGGAACAGTACGCACGGTAAAGAAGATCCATTAGCATATTAAGATACGCACCTTCCTCCTTGATATTGTCCGGGTTAATTGAGCAGACACACCAAAGTCCGCAACCTGATACATGTGAAAGAAGTTGGAAATCAGTTTTGCAACTAAGCCACTCGGAAATAAAAGAGACTGAAGAACTTAATGAATGAAGTATAGAATACCTTAACGTCACCATTCTCTGTCAACAAAATATTAGCGGCTGCAAAAATAGGAAGGAAAAATTGTCATGCAATAAGCAGTGAGAACATAATTGGATCACAGAAAAGTCATAAGATATTAGCAGAGAAAACCTTTGATATCTCTGTGGATCTTTCCCTCAGTGTGGAGATATTCAACAGCATGAAGTAGATCGCGGGTAATAGAAGCAATTGAAATTTCATCCAACGGATGACCTGGTTGAAGCTGCACTCGAAATAATATTTTAGGAGATTATAATTTGCACCGACGTGAATAAAGTTAGAATAAGAGCTCAACAGAGATGTGTGCATCACCATACCAAAAAAAAAATAAAAAAAATAACTCAATTCAGTAAAAAGTGAAATAACATACAAGGTCTGCAACTGAGCCACCAGCCATATACTCCATGATGATCCATAACTTGGTCTGGTGAAGGTAAGAACCATAGTATTCGGTAATATATGGGCAGCGGCATTGTGACAATACTGAAATTTCCTGGGGTTTATAACAAAACGTGAATACTACAGTCTTGCAATGCTAATAGTAACCAAAAAAAAATTAACATCAATCCAAGAGATACCTTCTGTATATCCTCAATCTCGTCTTCTCTGTCAGATATGAAGTAAAATGGCCAGTTAGAGAAGGGCATTGAACATTGTTTTATTAGAGAGCAAACGGAATAATATTCAAAAGCGTAGGTGGAGACTACATATTTGATAGCAAGAACCGAGAAAAACATATAAAAACCGCAGATGCTTACGATTCTTCCAGATCGATAACTTTAATGGCAACTGTTTTGTTAAGGTCCGTATCAAACCTGATAAGCAGAGGCAACAAGTCAGCATACGAATAAGGCAGACGGAACTGTTCTTAGCCAGTCCTTACAAATCATGATAAAAAATCAAAGCTTATAAGATTCTCCTAGATCAAGGCTGGAATGGGATAATACTAACTCCACAAAAATCTGCTTTTCCAATTGATATCAACTCTCAAATTATATCTCATGAACCTAAGACCACCTTGTCAGCATTATGTCTATATTCTATCAAAGTGTACTGTGGCAATCACTACCCACAAAAGGCTTCTCCTTCTGATCCAGAATATAATAAACTTCTGGAAATTATTAAGAAGTCAGAAATGTATCAGATACTTACGCTTTGTAGACATCACCAAACGATCCTCTCCCGATTAACTCAAACTGGCTAAATCTGGTTCCAGCTGCCTCTTGCAAACCAGCAACATCATCCATCTTCACAACAATAAATAAATCCACCTGCCAAATACTTATCCGTATCAATCAATTTTCCGATTACCACATAATCTCACTCTAAATTCATCAAATTGGGTCAACCCTTCAGGTATTGTACAGCGCATTCCCTAACTAAAAAACAAAAATTTCTGGACGAACGACAAAAAACTGAGATCCGTAACTAAAATCTGAGCCTGTAATCGATGCAAGCAGAAAAACGAAGAAGAAATGAAGGAAGTGATAGCTGGCCGAGACCGTAGGATAGCAATTAAGCATATACGCGTAATTGAAACACTTCAATTGAATTTTTTTTTCCTATTCGATCAATCAACAAAGAAAAAAAAAGTCCAAAATTTTCTTCGATTAAGATGTCAAAATCGGAGAAATTCAAAGGATCGCATTCAGATTATTACCTGATAGTTCGACGAAGAAGAAGAAGACGCGCGGATATATACAGATCCTCTCTCTTTTTTTTTCCCTCCTCAGTCTTCGTTTTTTAACTACCTTCCCAAAGAAATTCTCACTCCAATGCTCTCTCTCTCTCCCTCCCTGTGTCTCGAGCACCAAGAGAGATCGAGAAGAAGAAAACTGCTCTCTCTCAGATTATGAAGTTTCCTCGATTTGATTATTCAATTTGTTATGGGTAATAGATGCCCATTAGATCCATAGATAGATGCATATGAGGCCCACTTCTCTCTCTTGTTGTTTTCCTTGAAACCCTATGATGTACTCCTATATATAGGACATATCACTCATGGAATAAGATCATTCCATTCTCTCTTTCTCACAACACGTTATCAGCACGAGTCTCTACCTCTTAGCTTTTCTAGGTAATCAAAAGTTTTAATAGTTTCTTTAGTTTGAATTCACAAGATTCAATGAGTAATTCATATTACTTTGTTGATATGTGTTTTTCATATAAATCCATTTTATCAATATTTAATCAATATTACTTATTGATAATACTTTGGATTCATCAAGCAATATGGTTCATATATATATATTTTTTATTTTATTTTTATTTATATTTCCCAGAAGGATTTATAATTTATTCATTTCTATTTATATATATCCCTGAAGGATTTATATTTTATTCATTTTTATTTATATTTCCCTGAAGGATTTATAATTTATTCATTTCTATTTATATATCCCTGAAGGATTTATATTTTATTTATTTATATATATCCCTGAAGGATTTATATTTTATTTATTTATATATATCCCAGAAGGATATTATATTGTTTATGCATTTATTTATTTTATTGTCTAATTAAATTATATCACACAAGGATTAACATTACAAAAATTATATATATATATATATCTAAATGATTTATATTTTATGAATATCCCAGAAGGATTTATATTTTATGAATATACCAGAAGGATTTATATTTTATGAATATTCTTGAAGGATTTATATTTCATGAATATCCCTGAAGGATTTATATTTCATGAATATCCCTGAAATATTTATATTTTATGAATATACCAGAAGGATTTATATTTTATGAATATTCTTGAAGGATTTATATTTCATGAATATCCCTGAAGGATTTATATTTCATGAATATCCCTGAAATATTTATATTTTATGAATATCACTAAATGATTTATATTTTATGAATATCCTAGAAGGTTTTATATATTTCAAATTAATATCCCAACATGATTTATTTATTCACTATTCCAGCAGGTTTTATATATTTCTATGTTAATTTGACTCATGGTTCATAATATATTAATTTGAATTGAATATTGTTTATATATGATTTTAGTTGATTTTATTTCTGTATATTTTAATAATTAAGATCATGCTTTAAATTTTGTCTTAAATTACTATTGACTGAATTAATATTATGATTTTTGACTTTGACTTAGAGTAATTAATTTTGATTGACTGAATTAATTTGGTCTGATTTTGTTTTTTATATATTGACTATTGTATTGGTTTATATTGGTTTAACTGAATGCAGTAAATTATTTTGAATTGGTAAGAGTTGGTTTTAAATAGAAATCAATTCCTTCAGTTTCTCTTTCGCGGTTTGTTTAAATTATGACAATGCAGTCCTAATAATAAATTTGATCTGTTAATCATATTGGTTTAGTATTTATAAATGTGTTCTCAACTTCTCATGTTTTACGTTTTTGATTGTTAATTACATGTTTTAATTGAGAACCTAATGGTATGATAGAAATAAACTAATTGATAGAATGATTGAATTATTTTATTTTATGATATTATTATCATTGTTTATATCATATGTGTAGATCATATATTTTACAAATATACAGATTTATTTATCATCATATTTTTGATGATATTAAAATCAAATAATTGATTATAAAGCAATCCAAATAAAAGGATTAATCACCAGAAGTGATATAATGTAAAGAGTAATCTAAAGAAAGTGATTGTATTATAAAATCACATGATTTGAAGTCTATAAGTAAGAATAATACTATTAATATAAAGATGTTAAAATACATCACAAAAATATTGTTGTCCTGCAGACACAATAGCAAAAAAAAAAAAAAAATATATTTGAGAAGTAGTTTTAAAATATTGTTGTCCAGCAGACATAATAGCAAATGAATTCTTATTTAATCTGTTATTATTTTATTGAATTTGTCACCTGCAGTGATAATAAGATGATACTTGTTATTGATATTAGTTATTTTTCTTTACTATATTTTGTTTACATATATGTAGTTTAATAATTTTTATTTCTCTATTATTTTTATATTTATATGAATATTTTGTATTTGATTGTAGAAGAACCTGAAGTTCTTTACATAAATCTAAGGAAAAGTATGATCACTATAATGCGACATTAGTTAAAGCTTATATAAGTCTTTGCATATAAGATTATTAGACCTGAAGTCTATACATAATCATTAATTATCTTGAAGATTATGGGAATAAAATATGAATGATGTAAAGATGCTAAAAAAGCATACTCTAATCTTAGACAAATAATATCGTCTTGTAGACAAATAATATTGTCCTGTAGACAAAATATCATTAAAGAAAATTTAAGAAATTATTTTGAGAAAATAATGAATTATTGATGAAAATCATTAATCTTGTCTAATTAGTTATGATCAATTCCCTGAAGTGAAAATGATATGCGAGTAAATGATTAAATATGTGATCATATAGACATATGATGGTTAATGTCAAAGTCAAGATCAAAGAGTTTTATTTCAAAAACTCAAATTCTCATAAGAAGTGAGAAAATAAAGATAGTAGCAAATAAAATATATATATCTCTGGAAGAATATACAATCATTGATGCATTATATCTCTAAAGTCCCAGAAGTGAAAGAATTAAAGATATAATACAAATATCAAAAGTTTAAAGAATCAAAGATATAAGACATAATTCAAGATGGATATGTTATTGATTTTATACTATGATTCAATTCGAGATAGATGAACCAGAAGTATCATCATCTCGAGGGGGAGAATGGATGAATCCCACAATCAATATATAATAAGTGAAACATCTAGAAGATTATGTTCACACTCAAGATAAACTTGATCATTGATCAAGAAAAATCTAACAATCCCTATATCATAATCCAGAAGATTATATTCAAAGATAAATGATCTTGATGAATCATATATAAAGTAACTCCAAGGGATTTCAAAGTTAATCAAGTTAAGACAATATATGAAGAAAAGTTACATAAATGTTATATAGTACACCAGAAGTTTACCGAATATAACATACTTTGGCATGAACTGGTTAGACCATTCCGGTTCAAGAATTATGCGAAGTAAAATACAACATGTAGACATATATTGAAGAACTAGAAGATTCTTCTTAATGATTTCTAATATGATATTTTATCATAAGAGATTATGATAATGCAACAATTATCACTAGCCAAAATAGATTTGGAATCTATTCATTATTCTAGAAAGTATACAAGAAATATTTGTGGTTTAATAACACATTTGCAACAAGATAATTGTATGTATCAATGTTATAGATCTGCAACCTGAAGTTTGTGAGATTACTTGGTAATGCTAATGAATTCACATTTTAAGTCTTTGATGAGAAAAACATGTTTATAAACATTAACGCTGAACATCCAGTAGCAAATGTTCATACACAAAATGCAAAAGCATTAATTCGCATAAAGCCAATGAGTAACTAAAAGTTCTCCCCACCAAATTTGTTTTGGGTCAGAAACCTAATAAATTCCATCTTTAAGTATTTGGATGTACAATATACATCAATATTGCTCCACCACAGCAATATAAGATGGATCCTCGAAAGAGGTGGTAGATATATGTTGGATATGAATCTCCTTTGATAATATCTATAGCTATCCATGAAGGATTTAAATATGGCTTGATATGCATATTGTCATCTTAGTAAGCCAATCTTTCCAACATGAGGGGGAGAAAATAAACAGTTGGAAAAAGACTAAAGTTGGAATGAATTATCATTGATCCTCGGACTATAGAATGTGAAATAGAAGTCCTAAAGATAATTCATTCACAAAACTTACTGTATCAGTTGCCAGATAATCTACTGACCCAAATATAGTGATTGAGTCACTTACCAGCTGTAAATGCTCTAATAAGAATTGATGTCCCAGAAGGACAATATCAAGCTGCTAGTAAGTCTAAAGAACGCATGAAGCGTGATAGACTGGTTGGTTCCGAATAGTATAATCCTCATAAAAGTAATTGAGCATAAATTGACAATGGTCAAACCGAGGAAACAAATATTTTTGAGTGATCTCCAGAAGAGACAATAAACATGACAAATAAGAAATTCAGGTACCTGAGACAAAGAAGAGATCTCGAGAATTAATTATGTCATGTATGGAATAAAATGGAACCATAAAAGCAAAACGACGTCGTAAATAAAATATTTGCATGCAATGTAGCAGTTGATGTTATGAATGAGAAAGAGGATCAAGAAACAAAGTCTATTGCATTGTGTACACAAAGTAATGATTTGGCCAAATCGAAAAGAAGCAATAGACACAAAATGAAAATCTCTTGGAAAGAGAAAAGTATTTGGACTATAAGTCCTTACACCTAAAAAGTGTAAAACGAGTGGGTTTTAAATAGGCTTTTGTGTCGAAGAAAAATGAATATGAAAAGATATACTCTCATGTGGTGGATGCAACTTTCAAGTTCCTTAAGTCTGGCAATATATGAAGAACTTGGTTTATATAACCCACTAAACAATGACACTTTGAGAAAAGTCCCTGAAGGATAAAATGTTTGAAGAGTTAATGATATCAAAATTATGTTCCCGGAGAACACTAACTATTCAATCAAATGAATAAAAATATGTTTCATGGGTATAATCACGAAAGTGAATATATATGGCTAACTAATACCCATATAAATTTATCAAAGTATTATGGATAAAAAAAAAAAAATCCTTAATCTGAACATCATCGAAATTCCTGAAGAATTGTAGAAATTAGTATCACAAAAGATATGGATAAAATATCTTGGAAAGACAAAGTTGTCTTAACATATCTCAAATTCACAGTTTAACAAAAGATATGTTATCTCAAAAGATCCTTGCAGGATTTACATAAACAACGCTCACATATATTTGGTCTTGAAGTACCATGCTTTAAATTCTATTTGAGAAATGTGTTGGTCTCTTTCATAATTTAAAGATGAGTAAAATGAGCATGAGATAACTCATATATACACAATAGATGTTTATAAGACTGTATGTAAAAGAGAAAGATTGGCGTGAAGTCCAAATAGTCCAAGAAATGATTTTTTTTATGGAAAAGGATGTCATAGACTAGAAGTCTAAATGACCTAAAAGATTATAAGATAATTATACGACCTTATTGACTGAGGCTATACTTATAGTAATCCCCAAAAAGATAGTGTATATGATTGGAATGTATCTCTTGAAGAAGATCCTTCCAAAAGGGGAGAAATATAACGATTGGAATGTATCTCTTGAAGGAGATACTTTAAAGATCGAGAAATATGATAATGTGTATGGTTGTACTCTTTTTCCTTATCATGGTTTTTATCCCATTGGGTTTTTCCATGAAAGGTTTTAATGAGGCAACAAAGAACATACAAATGAGAAACACCTAAAGGAATTCAAGAGATGAAAGTCTAAAGCAGAAGAATGGCGATATTAATGTTCTGAAGATTGTTCAAGTGAAAATCTTGAAGATTTCTTTAAACAAGGAATTTTCAGCGGCTACTTTCAAGGAGTTAGTTCATCTTATTGGATTATGTCATCTCAAATATCTAGACGGATGTTCTCATGAGGGGGAGTAATTACGCGCTGCACTCTTTTTCCTTAACAAATGTTTTTCCCATTGGGTTTTCCTTGTAAAGGTTTTAACGAGGCAGTATCCTACGCGATTAGAATATATTTTTGTATAATGGACATCTAAGGGGGAGTGTTATGGGTAATAGATGCCCATTAGATCCATAGATAGATGCATATGAGGCCCACTTCTCTCTCTTGTTGTTTTCCTTGAAACCCTATGATGTACTCCTATATATAGGACATATCACTCATGGAATAAGATCATTCCATTCTCTCTTTCTCACAACACAATTCTCATTTTCCTTTATTTTACTTCTGTTTTTTATTTTCCTTAAAAATGAAAAAAAAAAAAAAAAAACCCGATTTACTATCCGTCTAAAGATAAACGACCCGATTTGACTTATCGCGCCGTATAATTTAGAGTAGACCCAATAACGAGCTATAAGATAGGCCCAATACAATTAATGTTGTAAGAATAGATGTCGTGGTTGAAACAAAGGTTGAGTGTTTTGTAAATGTTAACGATGTTCTGTGCATCCAATGGCGAAGAATCAGTCAGATTGCTTGTCTGTGACAATTTTTATACCAAAGTTATATATATATATATATAGTACTTTCAAATATTCAACCATGTCGCTGAACTTTCCATGGACCTTAAAGGAGTTACTACGTTTAGAAGCTATTAGATGTATGTAACGAGGAACAGAGAACGTTGGTTGTGACTTGTGAGTGTGTTAACCTCCAAAACCAATCGGAGCTCATCAAAATCTGTCAGTCTCAACACTCATGGGTAATAAATAACTAGTAGTAAGAATATTAATCTATCATCGTCTAAAATATTTGTAACGAAAATTTCTCATAATTTATGTTCAAATGGATCTTATCTTGCATTCATTCTCAACACTCATGGGTAATAAATAACTAGTAGTAAGAATATAAATCTATCATCGTCTAAAATATTTGTAACGAAAATTTCTCATAATTTATGTTCAAATGGATCTTATCTTGCATTCATTCTTACTACGTAGAAGCAAAAACATCTCAAGTACTGGTCAGTGAAAAGCATCTTTATCTTACCATATGTAATTTCAATGATAATTTTACCTCGTAAAAAAACCGTTTTCTATCAGCCAAAGCCATCTTTGTCGGCCATCCAGGAACGTCCTCTTCATCCAACGGAAAATATATGGTATTGGGATGCACTTTGGCCCCTACAGAGGTAAGTAACACACACATTTACATTTAAAGAAATTTCTTAGACTGATTGTTACATGATTGTTCCCCAACATTAGTCTGAAAAGTTACAGGGGAAGGTGTAGCTGCTGCTGGATCCTCTGCAAGCAAAGTTATAAAATACGAGGCAGGCATTAGAAAAGCCCCTCTATTGTATTTCACAATGCTTTGAAGCTGCAAGTTGGTCCCCTGAGAGACAATGAGCAAAAATATAAGACAAGCTAAGTGAAGCAAGCACAAGACAAAAGACACAAATTCGACAAGAGGAGACTAGCTAGTAATAAGTTTAAACTCCCTTTCTTTCCCGAATTTTCACTATTGGCTCTCTTTTTTTCCTCCATCTTTCTTCACAGTTCCTGTTTCGCTCAACTCGTCAAATCCCGCATCTAAGCTGAAGCGAATATAAAATCTAACCGTCAAGTAAGAGATTGAAGAAGAACCCAAAAAAGAAGAAGCTCGTGAGAGAGCTTGAGGAGTAGATAGGAGCGACATCATACATGGTCGATGGATGAAGCTGATATAATAAGCTTTTCTTGGTTTCATCCCCAATCAACACACAACCACAGAACAGTGACAAAAATATGGGCACAGAGCATGTCTCTAGTAATAACAATCTAGGTCTAATTACGTTAACCTTTTCAAGAAACATGAAATAATTTTTGATAAAGACAAATCTCCTAAGAAAAAAAGAAGCTGATAAATACAAGAAGATTTCCTAAAATCTATAAGGAAAATGAAGATATGAAGCAACCGACTTCTTACCCTTATACATAGAAGATACCTCAAAACTTGAAGCATATTTGTTGAGTTTTAAATGATCTGATCAAGTTTACTTATCGGTTAAGAGTTAGTTTGCAGGAAACGTAAAGAACAATAGAGATTTGGTGACCCAGTGTTCGTTGCCTACTCACTGGGGGAAGGAATCACGCCTTCCGTCGTCTGCTCACTATCACGGCAAAACGCCTGAGAGAAATAGAGGTTCCGATGATCGGAAACACCTCCGGTTACAATATATAGCCTCACACACCTAAAAGAGTAATAGATAACGCACAAGGTTCTTCTCTATCTACTCTATCTCTCTGTGATATTGCTCTCTTGATTGTAACAAGCTCTCTCTCTCTCCTTTCGGTTTTGCGTCACCCCCTTCAACCTTTTCGTGTTGCAGGTTTTATGGAAGACCGAGAAGACCGATTGACCAGCTGGAAACTTCAGTCACTTTGGGACAAAACGCGGAAGCCCACTTCCTGAATTAAGTTAGCCAACTGGGCCTTGGCCCATTCAGATTGTTGAGCTGAATAACCCACAACAATCTCCACCTTTGTTCAGACAACAAGCTGACAAAAAACCGTCTTCTCGACTTCTTCAAGTCTTCTCGACTCTTTCTGCGATAGTGAACCTGGATGCGACTAATCTTGAATGAATCTGCATCCGCCGGACTCAACAAGACACGCCGGCACTTGAAATCGTAAGTATCTTCTTGAGGCCATTCAATATTTGCAATTGATTCCTCTTGCTTACGATTCCTGTCAACTGCGAGACCTAACAGATCTCGACTTCAATTTTACAGACCTCTGATGAACATCGAGTGCTCTTCCGTCTGTGAAGAAAACCTTCTCAGGTAACCAACAAACAACCTGAATTAACCTTTTAGAAACCCCCTCGCTTTAAACCTCTGAACAAGAAAACCCGAAGATAATCCAGAAGTCCGAAAAAAACCGAATAATCACTGATCTTCTCATGCAGATAGCTCCACCTGGAACTGAAGACTCTCCTCAGCTCCGATCTGCTCCACAGGTAACTCACTCTCTCTTCTCGGACGTTGAGATTTTCATTATCAAGGATTCAGACATAAACTGATACTAACAAACTGTTTATGACCTGTATTACGAGGTACCTTGATAATGGAGTTACCTGGAGCCGAAAAACCCCTCAGGCTATGTTCACGAGATCACAGCAGAGCTGAAACTTAGGCCCAGGTAAGGCTTTAGTTAGAAAATCTGCTGGATTTCTGCTTGTGTGAATCTTGAACAGCTTAACTGTACCGTCTGCTACAATATCTCTTATGAAATGATATTTAGTAGCTATGTGCTTAGTTCTCTCGTGATGCACAGAGTTCTTAGCTAATGCTAATGCGCTTTGTGAGTCACAGTGAATCTTAACAGCACCTGCATCAAACCCCAATTCTTCACATAAACTTTTTAACCAAATGGCTTCCTTCACTGCTGAAGAAAGAGCCATGTACTCCGCTTCAGTGGTTGATAACGCCACTACAGATTGTAAATTTGATCTCCATGAAACCGTATTTCCCCAAACCTTGAAGATAAATCCAGTAACTGACCTTCTCTTGTCCAAGTCTGTAGCGTAGTCAGAGTCACAAAACCCCTCAATACTGAAGTCTTTATTCTTAGTAAATGTCAAGCAATCTTTAGATGCTCCTCTTAGGTATCTTAGAACCCATTTAACTGCTGTCCAATGATCTCGTCCAGGATTAGACATAAATCTGCTAATAACCCCAACTGCGAAAGCTAAATCGGGTCTTGAACCAATCATTGCATACATTAGGCTACCTACTGCACTTGCATAAGGAGTGCCTTCCATATGACTAGCTTCTTCTTTCCGTTCATCTTTTGTTAAGCTCTTTAGTCTGAAGTGGGTAGCTAATGGAGTGATTGTGGGTTTAGCCTCTGTCATTCCGAACGCCTTAAGTACTTTCTCGATATAATTTTCTTGAGACAGTTTGAGTGTTCCTTTCTCTCTGTCCCGAATTATATCCATGCCCAAGATGCGGGAAGCCTTTCCCAGGTCTTTCATCTCGAACTTCTTACTCAAGCTCTCTTTGACAAGTCTGATTTCAGCCATACTACCAGAAGCAATCAACATATCATCAACGTAGAGTAACAGGTAGACAGCTCTTTCATTCTTGACATTTCTCATATACACACACGGATCTGCACTGCTTCTAATGAATTTTTCTTCTTTCATGAAACTGTCAAATTTCAGGTTCCACTGTCTTGGTGACTGTTTCAAGCCGTAGAGAGATTTCCTTAGAAGACAGACCTTGTTCTCATCTCCCTTTTTGATAAAACCCTCAGGTTGTTGCATGAGAATTCTTTCTTCTAGATCCCCGTGTAAGAAAGCCGTTTTAACGTCCATCTGTTCTAGCTCATAGTCGTAGTTGACCACAGCTGATAGCATAATCCTGATAGAAACATGTTTAACCACTGGTGAGAAAACCTCATTGTAGTCAATACCCTCTTTCTGAGAAAACCCCTGAGCAACTAACCTTGCCTTATACCTTCTGAATTCAACTTCCGGAATACCAGATTTTAGCCTGTACAACCATTTACTTCCGACAACTTTTGCATTCTCTGGTTTGTCTATAAGATCCCAGGTATGATTCTTCCAAAGAGAATCCATTTCTTCTTGAGATGCATTATTCCATTCTCTCCAGTTTGGACTTTTCATTGCTTGCTGATAACTTTTTGGTTCTTCTGTTTCAATGTCATCAGCTACGGCAAGAGCATAGGCAACAAAGTCTGAATCCTCATACCGGGAAGGCGGCCTAACATTCTCCCTTCTGGATCTATCCCGTGCAAGTAAGTAATTGTCAATGTCTCCAATTACTTCAGATTCATTTTCTTCGTTAAAGGTTAACCCTTCTTCATCTGAATCATGCGAGGAGTCTGAATCACTGTCATTTTGAGAAGAGACATCTCCACCTTGAGAAGAAGAAGAAGGAGTCTCATTAGCGTCAGTCCCAGATGGAGTCGGTCCGTGTATAATCTGAGTGTCAAAGGTAACTTTCCTCCCAGACTTCTTCTTCTTTTCTTTATTTAGAACCTCAGACACCCCTGAGCTCGTAGAGCCAACTGTTTGTTTATACACTTCTTCCTCTTTAAATACTACATTTCTGCTAGTAGTACATTTGCCATCTTCCGGGATCCATACTCTGTATCCTTTAACGCCAAATGGATATCCCACGAATACACCTTTGACTGCTCTAGGGCTAGTCTTGTCTTGAGTAATGTGTACATAGGCTGTACATCCGAACCTTCTTAGGTTAGATAGGTCGGGCTTTTGACCGGACCATCTTTCTTCTGGTACTTGAAACTCAATTGTTGAGTTTGGGGTCCTGTTGATTAGATAAACAGCTGTTGAAGTTGCCTCAGCCCAGAATTCTTGACCCAAACCAGTTTCTGCTAACATGCTTCGAACCTTATCCATGATCGTCCTGTTCATTCTTTCTGACACACCGTTTTGCTGTGGTGTGTAGGTACAGGTCCTGTGACGTTTGATTCCGAATCTGTTGCAGAGATCATCAAACAGATTATTGCAAAATTCCAGACCGTTGTCAGTTCGCAAACACTTGATCCGTTTATCTGTATGATTTTCTACTGCAATTTTCCATTCTTTAAATCTCACAAAAGCTTCATCTTTTGTTCTCAGGAAGAATACCCACACCTTCTTCGAGTAGTCATCAATGAAACTGACAAAATATTTACATCCACCTAAACTTTCAGGAGTGGATGGAGATCCCCACAGATCAGAGTGGATGTATTCCAGAATCCCCTTGGTGGTATGCTTGGCCTTTGGGAAGCTTAACTTGTGAGCTTTTCCGAGAACACAGCTTTCACAAAACTCGAGTTCACCAACCTCAGCTTTAGGCAAGTATCCTTCTTTTGCTAATATCGTCATGTTTTTATGGCTCATATGACCAAGTCTAGAGTGCCACAAGTTTGTCATTTTGTCTTTGGGACTCGCGATATTAGCTTCAACATTTGATACAGTGCCCTGTAGGTAGTATAGGCCATTATTGTATTTTCCATATATGACCTTTTGACCATCTTTGTAAAAGGTGACTGTGTAATCTTCTCCTTTGTAGCTGCACCCAGCCTTTTCAAGCATGCCATACGAGATTAAGTTTCTACTCATCTCTGGCATATAGCGCACATCGGTGAGGATGACAACAGTGCCATCAGGGTTAGTTATTCGTATCTTCCCTATACCCTTCACCTCACAGTGTGTACTATTTGCCATATGTACCTTTCCACCTTCAAATTCTTCCACGTCAAACATTAACTCCTTGTGTGGTGTAATGTGGAAGGTACATCCGGAGTCCATTACCCACTCATCAGCTGTGTTTTGAGTACTTGCAGTGAGGACCATGGGCTGCCTTGGCTCCGAGACTACATTTGCAGATGAGTCACTTGTCTGTCTTTGCCCACGGTTAGGACAATCTCTTTTCCAGTGTCCTTCTTTTCCACAGATAAAACACTCACTCTTTCCAGCTTTGTTGACTCTGCCTTTAGACTTCCCTCTAGCTCCTCGTGACTTTGATCTCCCGCTGTCATTTCTTTCATGACTTTTGTCTTTCTTTTTCTGAGATCTGCCCCTGGATTCAACGTATAACCCTTCTGAGCTGGACTTGCCCCTCTTGAGCAATCCGTTGTGCCTCAGTTCAGCCTCCTTTGCATACGCTGAAGCCTTCACCTCCCTTACTGTAAGTGTCTCCTTCCCTGTTCCATATTTCAGTGTGTGTACTAATGGCTCGTATGCAGGTGGAAGACTTGTGAGGAGCTGAATAGCTTGATCCTCATCACTTATAGTGATCTTGAGACTTGCAAGATCTGCAATCAACTTCAGAAAGATATCCAGATTCTGCTCCAAGTCTTTAGATTCATCCATTCTGAAACTTGCAAACTGCTGCTTGAGGTATATCCGGTTAGGCAATGACTTTGCCTGATATTCTTCTTCTAGGGCACGCCACATGTCCATAGCAGTGGGCTCATCCATGACCTTCCTCAGGATGAGGTCACTTAAGCTGGCACCAAGTAAGTTTCTCACCCTCAGATCCTTTGCAACTATCTTCGGGTCCTTCTTAGCAACTGATCCTTCTTCTTCTTTTGCATAAATGGTGAAGTCTTCTGTTAAGACATCTCCTAGTCCTTGGATTTCAAGCTGGCCTAGGAATTTGTATTTCCATAGTCCAAAATCCTCTTTCCCTGTGAACTTATCCATCTCGAACCTTCCAACCGTCGGTTCCATCATGACGAGCAGAGATATTGAAAACCCAGAAGGTTCTCAGGTGTCACCAGATCTGCAACCACAATCAGAAAACCCAGACAGATAGAAGACCAGAAATCCAGAAAACCAACCACAGAAAACCAGAGGAAAAACCCAGAGACAAAACCAAGAAAACCCAGCAACGATCAACCACAGATAAACCCGATCCAACAGTCCAACAACCCGGTGAGAAACTTTCTTTACTTTTCAGTTTTCCGATAAGCTAGTGGATCAGATCGCCGAACCTGGCTCTGATACCACTTGTTGAGTTTTAAATGATCTGATCAAGTTTACTTATCGGTTAAGAGTTAGTTTGCAGGAAACGTAAAGAACAATAGAGATTTGGTGACCCAGTGTTCGTTGCCTACTCACTGGGGGAAGGAATCACGCCTTCCGTCGTCTGCTCACTATCACGGCAAAACGCCTGAGAGAAATAGAGGTTCCGATGATCGGAAACACCTCCGGTTACAATATATAGCCTCACACACCTAAAAGAGTAATAGATAATGCACAAGGTTCTTCTCTATCTACTCTATCTCTCTGTGATATTGCTCTCTTGATTGTAACAAGCTCTCTCTCTCTCCTTTCGGTTTTGCGTCACCCCCTTCAACCTTTTCGTGTTGCAGGTTTTATGGAAGACCGAGAAGACCGATTGACCAGCTGGAAACTTCAGTCACTTTGGGACAAAACGCGGAAGCCCACTTCCTGAATTAAGTTAGCCAACTGGGCCTTGGCCCATTCAGATTGTTGAGCTGAATAACCCACAACAATATTCACAATTTTGGAGAGAATCCGCAAATCGCTGCCAACACAAAAGCAAAATGAAAAACTGTAATCCTATAAATCTTTTTGTTCTTTGTTTCTCTTCGGATTTTGATTCAGTTTGTCGGGACGAACTCAATCATTCATTGAGCCTAAAGCATAATAAATAGTTATTTCCTGAAATCCCCACAAATCTTATATCTCAAAAATATATTCTAATATTAACAACAATGGTTTTGATTGTTTGGATCTTGTATGGATAATGGATTAGACTACTTATCTTCATTGATTTTAAGATTTCCAATGTTAATTTCGTCAAATGGTCGGAACACATTTTAAATTCGTAAAACAAAGATACCGTTGAATATGAAAACGACGAAATTGAATAAAATTCGATCGGTTTTACTTAACCGAAACGACCCTTAACCAAGAGGAACTTTTGAGACTTTTGATCTTTCCTGACAAAAAAAAAAAGTTAGTCTTTTTGCGTCTTCCAAGCGAAATCAATGTCCGCCGTGAAATCTGTAAAGTTATCAGTAGCTTGAATAAAGGGAATGCTGTTGATGCAGATGTTATAATGCCTACAATAACAGAGTTTCGATCAATTGATCCAGCAAAACAAGCTCCATATCCGTTGTTGGACTCTAGGCATGAAGTTGATGGTGCTATGTAAGAGTCTAAGAAATAAACACACCAGGAGGAAAAGAGAGTTTGTCATCTAGGAAACATATCTAAGAGTCTATTGATTTGTTGTAATCATATGTATCAGAGTTTGTAGAATTTCTGCCAGTTCCTTAGCCGAAACTGGTAGATTTGTTCTCTCTTCTTCACAAACACTCTTAGCAATCTTATCATAAGATCCACATTGTAGAATCTACTCTCTCAGCTTCCACCTCTTGCAGATTCCAAAAGATCATCGAGTGTTGCGTGATCACTGATGTGTTCATAGTTTGCATGTTTTTAACATTTGATTTCATATGTTTTTGCATTCATAATCATTTGTTTGCATTGTTTTTCACTCACCTTCACTCATATTTCGCATTTAGTATATTTAGGACTAGCATACTTACATCTTGTCCATCTATGTCAGTTTTAGGTGTTTTCTGGAGTGGAGTGATCGCGCTGTAGCTGAGGAGATCTAACTGCGCTGTACCTGACGTGATCAAGCTCCGTGCGATCGAGTCGTGCAAAAACCGGGCTCGACCCTGGCAGATCTCGGTTCTGTGTCCCCGGGCGGTTGGATCCTCTCTCCGATGCTCGAACTATCGGTTGCCCCACCGGCGCATCTACCCCCGACACCGACACTTTGTTCCTGGTCGTCTGTTGCCCTGTCTCTGATGAGGTTGTCACCCGCGCATCTACCCCCGACTCTATGTCCCTCGGTTGCATTTCTATCGGCCCCGGCGGATCTCGCCTAACTAATCTCTCAATCGCAGACAACTTTTCTTCCCACTGCGTAGTACAGTGCTTCGCCCACTCACACTCCAGCAAATACTTCTTCCTTAAAGCCTCTACTGCTTCCCCGGTTACTGTTACATTTCCCTGACCCAAAGCTTCTTCAGCAGCTTCAAGCTCCCGTTTTATCGCCGCAAGCCGTCGTTGAATGCCTTTAAGATGTCGTTTCTTCATCTGACGGTAACACTTAAGAGCCGCCCAAACGTGGAACCTTTTAAGCCAGCCTAATCTAGCAAATATCCATCCAAAAAAAATCACACCGGAAGCGGGACCAAGCACACGCTCCGTAAACTTTACGGTGACAATGAACACGAGGGACACAATTGACCCACATCCAATTAGAAGACTGATATCATCCACAGTTCTTTTATACAACAGTAGATGTGAAGGTATACCGATCTCAATCACCTTCGAAACCAAGTAGCACACAAAACTGAACCCAAAAATCACGAGACGAAGGGTCGGCCGTGACATTGCTTTTTCTTGAGCGGGTGTGATTGGGGATGGAGATGGGGGTGTTGGTGCAGGTTCAAAGGAGTCATTGTCATCCCTGTTTCCAGCTAGTTCCATGAAAACTATGGCTGTCACAACCGCAGTAACCACCAATCCATGAAGTAAATTTGACACGGTGAGTAACCTGAAACATAAAATAAAAGAAAATGAAAAAAATAAAAAGCTAAAAATGTGTAAGAACATAAAAATCTTAAAATGCAAAGAGAAATAAAAGATTACTTTTTCTTTGAAGCTGCAAGTTGGTCCCCTGAGAGACGATGAGCAAAAATATAAGACAAGCTAAGTGAAGCAAGCACAAGACAAAAGACACAAATTCGACAAGAGGAGACTAGCTAGTAATAAGTTTAAACTCCCTTTCTTTCCCGAATTTTCACTCTTGGCTCTCTTTTTTTCCTCCATCTTTCTTCACAGTTCCTGTTTCGCTCAACTCGTCAAATCCCGCATCTAAGCTGAAGCGAATATAAAATCTAACCGTCAAGTAAGAGATTGAAGAAGAACCCAAAAAAGAAGAAGCTCGTGAGAGAGCTTGAGGAGTAGATAGGAGCGACATCATACATGGTCGATGGATGAAGCTGATATAATAAGCTTTTCTTGGTTTCATCCCCAATCAACACACAACCACAGAACAGTGACAAAAATATGGGCACATTACACGTACGTTGTCTAGAAACAGATTAAAACGTATTAAGTAAACCAAAGTTCATTTGCATTGCCAATGCCAAGTATAGTTTTGATTTCATACAAATGAGGTTTTTATTATAGTTGTGTTGACGTATGTTTGTAAATATTTTACTAAACAAACTTATTTAAAAAAAAATAAAAAAGTTAAAACATCCTTTCTCTATTACTTTCTGATTATAAAACCAAACAAACATTCGCCTTCTGCATCTCACATATTAAGTGAACTACTCGGAAGAAGAGTCGATCGTTGCTCATGTATTTCGATGTCATTGCAAAGCAATATATTGTACCATATTTGATGAACAACTTCAACGGCACCACTGCGAAAACACTTGCCATCGCGTACCATGCTTGCATGCATGCCATACGATTCAAGAGTAATGAGAGAATACACATTCGAAATAACAAATTAGATAAAACAGAGTACTAGTTACCTAAACCTCACTTGTAGAAGGCCTTTGATAATAAATTAATTTCTTGGAACCATGGCAATGCCGGTTTATAAATGTTAATTATAAAAAATGCCGGTTTCTGACACTTGTTTTACGGGTGGGTTAAAGACTAATCTTTATATAACCCCCCCCCCCTCCCAGCAGATAACCCTCTGAGGGCACAGATCTAACGAAACCCTAATAAATCAATTATTTTGTTCAAGAGTCTCTGGATCGATATATCTCCATGGATCTCACTCCAATATCATTCTGCATGGGAAGTACATATGAGAAAGGTGATAACTCGACAGGCGTCTTCTGGGACTTATCAGATTACCCAATCCCTGACCATCTCGATCCGGCTACGGTTGTTGCGAATATCAAATCAGTTCTGAAAACTGGTGGTTATCCTGGTGACGTGTTTGTGTGGGCTTATTTGCCTGGCGGTAAAACATTCTCGAAGCATTCAGTGCAGGAATATGAAGACGCTGGAATCACCACTGTTAGATCCAGAAATAGCACACGTTTGTATGACGGGATATTTCGGATGGGAGACTTGGGAAGCTTTGGATTAATCACTCAAGAAGAGGTTTGGATACAAGAGATGATCTCGTCAGACAAGCCCTGACGAGATGAAATGCGAATAACAAGAGAAAACAGAGAAAAGATGAGCAAAGCGCTTTTGGGTTTTTAGGGCTGCGTGACTTGGTCTTTTAGGAATGAAGACCTCTCCTTATATAGTTGAGTTAAGGCGATTCTCTGCTGAATATTCTCCTCTTGATCATAAAGGAAATCTTCCTCTTTTCTTGATTTCCTTCCTTCCTTCGAGCGGCGGCTGCATCTTTTCCCTTTTTGCTTAAGGTATTGCCTTCCTCCTCAAGGCTTTCCATTTCTGTGAGGAGGCTAGGGCTGAAGACGGGCTGGGCTATTTGTGATGTTACTCATTGCGACGGGCTCGGGGAAATGTGCCCATTTCACCTCTAACAATAAGTCCCCCCCCCAGTTTGGCGAGTCAAATGCAATTTGGTCTCGGCGAACTTCATGAATGGGAATTGAGCTCGAGAGTTATTAATAACAACACAAGGTGCCGATGCTAGCTCGTCTTAGGTGCGATTGACTTTAGATTCGTACCGCCTCATTAAAACCTTGATATGGAAAAACCCGGTTCGGGATAAAAACCATAGGAAGGGAAAAGAGTACGTTGACGTCATCTTGTCCGCAAAAGGATATGCATTTTGATGATTATTTTTGACATCAGTTTGTCAAAAGAATCAACCATCTATGGCGATCTCATTCGAGTCAGCTCGTCGAAGAGAATGACCGTTCACCCTTATTTTAACGTCAGCTCGTCAAAAGAAGGAGCTGTGCCGCTTGGCAGGCGGTTCGTCAGGAGTGGGATTGCCACGTCATTAATGCATATCTTATTAAAATTGCTAAAGTGGGTCGGCAGTTGAGATTTTGCGAAAAAGGCCCAAGTCCCGTTAGGTTTTTCCAAGCGGGAAAAAGGAAGGGAAGTTTTTTCCTTGGAAATCGGGAAACTTCTCTTAAAGGGACCGTTCGGATTTCTCCTCCTCATTAACTCCTTTTTTGCCTGCTCGCTGCCTTCAACCGCCTTGAAAGAGAAAAGGTAATTTCCTTCTTCCATCTCGAATTCGGGTTGCATTGCTCGATTGATCCGATAGGTCTTGTGTAATTGCCTTTGATTTGTTTGCTTCTTGACCCGAAATTCTCTTCTCGCTTCGACCCTTCCTCTCGTCAGAGTTTTTAGGGTTTCTCGTCAAATTTTGGCTCTTCGTCTTCCGATTCTCGTCTGATGGATTCGTCGGATCGAAAGGGGAAAGGAAAAGCTGTAGCGCGGGACGATGATGATGTCCCGCTTTCAAATCTAATCCCGGGCTTTCTCGGTGATGCGGTCCGAGCGAGTCGGATCTTGGAGAGCCGTCGTAGGGCGGCGACGGCGGAAAGGCCGGATCCTTCGGCCAAGGACTCTTCTTCGGGGGTCCGTGCTGACTTGGATGCTCCGTCCTTGCGGGACGAGGATAGTGGAAGTTCCGGGTATCGCGATGAGATCCCGGAGAATGACTCAGACGCGGATTCTGAGGTAGAATTGGAGGAAGTACCGCCTCCGGAGGACGTCGTACTTGAGGGGCTTCCGTCAGTCGTCGAGATGCCTTGGCGTACTCCGGCGACTTCCTTGAACGCCGATGGTCGATCTTGGATCGACGAAGGGATCGTCGCGGCACTTAGGTCGAGATGCTCGATCCCTGATGTCGTGGAAATCCGGATTCCTTCTGCCGAGCAAAGGCCTTTCGATGCTCCGCCAGGATGGTTCTGCGCCTACGAGTGCTGGTTCACGGAATTTGGGGTACGGTTTCCCATCTTCCGTCATCTGCTGGATTACGCTTATCGGCGCGGCGTCCCCATGAGTCAGCTTACTCACGGCGTGGTCCGTCATATGATTTTTACCGAGGCCTTGGCTAATCATCTCGGGATCGCTTTTGACCGAGAGCTCTTCGAACGCCTTACTGACTTTCGTGCTAGTGCGAAGGAGGAGCGGTTCCGACGATTTTGTACCACGATGAAGCACGGCATCGTCTACGGTGCCCACAAGGACAAAATTCACCACTGGAAGCACTACTACTTCTATGCCAAGAAGAGTGCTGCGTCGATTGGGGATTTTAACCCCGACCATATCTTGACGGGATGGGTCGATGAAGCTGGTAGATCGCCATAGATTTCGTCGCGTCATAGATTGGGTTTGACCTTGGTATGCTAACCTTTCGCCTTTACTTGTTTTGCAGAGAGGGTCGTGCCGAGACCAACGTCTGCCGCATTCCGGAAGAAGTGCGAGCTCTTGCGAGATCGAAGCAGAATCATCTGGGCTGACTTTGCTGCTAAGTCCGAGGAGCGGAAGAAGAGGAAGAGAGAGGGAAGGATCAAGTCCGCTTCTACTCCAGCAATTGGTGAGAACCCAATTGCTTTGTGATTTGTTTTTCGACTACGCTTGCCGTTGATCCTTGCTTGATCTTTTACAGCTAAATCGTCCTGTCGTACCAAGAAAATGGGGCTGAAGAAGAGGACGCCTGTATCTGCCGACGATGCCATTCTGATCCCGGACTCCCCTCCGAGGGAGGGGAAAACCGATGCTGCTGCCGAGTCAAGCGGACTGGCCAAACGTCCGGCTTCCTCGATTGCGTCGAGGACGAAGTAAGCTTTCTTATGGAAGGCTTGTTTTTCATCGTAGTTTCGGTATATGCTACTGGCGTATCGTCACTTCTGCAGGGCTGCGAAGAGGGCCAAGATCGAGAGAGAGAGAAGGGCCAAGGGGGCGCCATCTGCTGCCGAGACGACACCCGAAGTCGTGCTTGACGGGGGAGATGTTCCTCCTGGTGATGATGACCTATCTCGCCGAGACGACGGTGACGAGGTCGGCGAGGATCCGTCTCGTCAGTCGGGTGATGACGATCTTGGTGAGGACCGATCGGAGTTGCCGAGAGGCCCGAAGGTCGAGCCTGCTGATTCTGAGGTTCCGGATCCGGATGCGGTCGCAGTTGTCTGGCCAGGGGGCTCTCCTCTCATGCTCAACAAGAAGTTCTGCGCCGAGCTGGTTTGGAGCTGTAAACCTAAACCTCACTGGGGGGTCCCGCTCAAGAAGATCGAGCTGAAGGGCGACGTTGTCGATGTTTCTTCGGACCTTGTCAATGCTGCCGGGAAGTTCTCTTCGGTTGTCCAGCAATACGACACCATGCTGAAGGCGGCTCGGGAGGAAATCGCCAAGCTGCAGAGTGAGCGATCCAAGGGTCCGAGGTTTGAGTTCCTTGAGAGGGAGAAGGCCGATCTCGAGAGGAAGGTCGGCGTCTTAAACGGCGAGATTTTGAAGGCGGCTGGCCTTCACGATGAGGTGGTCAGGTTGCGGGCCCAAGTTGCTGAACTCGAAGAGAGGTCCCGCCGAGACGCGGAAGATGCTGCGGCTGAGGCTTCCCGTCTTCGACAGTCCCGCCAAAAGCAGGCTGAGTATGTCGCCACTCGTGTTTACGACGACATGCGGGACTGGTATGCTCCTCGTTTGGATCGTCTCGGCAAGTTCGTTGCGCAGCGTGATGAGGTGGAAAAGGCAGTGGTCAAGATTGCGGTTGACGAAGCGCTGCTTGATTATGTGCAGCGGACGAGAGGTGTCCCTCAGGATCTTGACCTCGTTATCGCAAGGCTGGAGGCTAAAGTCAAGGAGAGCAGAGCCGCCGGGGACTTGATCGACGAGGTTGAGATCGGGGCGGACGATTATGCAGCGCCGCACAGGTTAAGTTGCCTTTTTAATCTTGCCGATTTCTACTTTGATAATGCTTGGGTTACACCGGAGGGTTTTAACCAATTTGGTACAATGTATAACACTCTCAGGCCCAATCTTGCCGAGCTCATAATTGGTGGATCGCCGACGAGAGAGAGTTCGGGAGCGGCCAGTGCTGAAGCCGGGACGAAACCGGGTCTGGATGCTTCAGAGGCCGTTTAGGACTTCGCCTCTATTCTCTCCTCTTTTCTGCTTTTTAAGAACTCTTTTTTTATTAGTCGCGGCGATTCGTGCCGATGTAATAACATTGCCCGGGAGGGTTTTAATCCGTATGCTTTTCAGGATTTAAAACTTAAATATTTGCTTTACTTCCTCGTTCATCGTTTTGCTTTGTGCGAGATGAATATCGCGAATATAGTTGATGATTTCGTGCTTTTTGAAACATCCTGCTTTTAATCTATACCCTTTAATGAGGTGCACTGTGTTGTCAATCTAGCGGAATGATCCAAGAGTCTAACCGTCGTTAGACAAGTGGTTCAACGTGCCGAGACAACTTGGCATGCTCAAGTTCTGTCGTGACGAGATGCTTCTCGCTATGACAATGCTATGCATCCGACGAGATGCGAAGTCACGCAACTTGTCAGGATTCTCGTTTTTAAGAGACACCGATCCGTGCTTTTTGGATCTGTTTGCGGTGGCGCTTTTTAGGCCGGTAACAGGAACCGAAGTCTAGAAATTCGAATTACTCCTACGCCGCTAAGTCGAATATGATTAACAAGGTAGCGATTTTTTCTTGCCCATATGGCTTAGGGTCGTGCGAGATATGCGTGCTCTCGACTTGTAGTGCGTCATTCTTTTACGAATGGGGGATGATCAGTCCGCTGGGTGCGATGTGCGGTCGACCGTTTGGCCAGAACGTCGACACTACTCTTTTATGCGTGCGCTTCAGAGTAGCTTTGAGACTCTCTTTTCTTGCCGAGCTCATAGACAAGGACTCATTATTCTGCCGAGTTCCAGAGGCTTTGAGACTCATTAATTTACCGAGTACTAAAGGAATTTTATGACTCTGATTTTGCCGAGTTCACTAGGCACACCAAAACATCTGTTTTTGACCTAAGTCAATCAGGAAATTCTTGCTTGGGTTTTTCTGCCGAGATGGAATGTTTCTCGAGGATTCAGAAAAAGGATGCATGCATACAAACGGATTAATAAAATAAAAAAGCTTTTTTATTTTTATTAAGTTATAGCTGCGCCTCGGTGAAAAGGCTGCCTACGTACCCGTGCCGGGATCAAGCCATTCGTAGTTCGTTACAAGTGTTCATGTAGTGAACATGTCTCTTTTTTTTTTTTTTTTTTTTTTTTTTTTTTTTTTTTTTTTTTTTTTTTTTTTTTGACGAGACGCGAAGCTACGCGTCTAGTGGCGGAACTTGCGCAAGTTCATGGAGTTCCACGAGCGAGGGAGTATGCTTCCGTCGTCATCTTCGAGCTGGTACACTCCTGGTTTGATGATTCGTGTGATGCGGTAGGGTCCTTCCCAGTTGAAACCAAATTTGCCGGCGTGCTCGGGCTTGGTGAAGTCGTGGACTTTTTTCAGGACGAGGTCATGTAGTGCGAAGCGGCGGTTGCGAATCTTCTTGGCGTAGTATCTTGCTACTTTCTGCTGATAGTTTTGCATACGCAAGAGGGAGCGATCTCTTAGCTCTTCAGTGTTGACGAGATTGTCGTGCAAAGATTCGTCGTTCAGCGAGGAGTTGAGGGGCATTAGTGATCGGCGTAAGCTCGCAACATGTATCTCGGCAGGGGCTAATGCTTCGCAACCATGAGATAGGGAGAAAGGGGTTTCGCCTGTCGCCGACCTGGGTGTTGTGCGGTGAGACCAAAGTACGCCATCGAGTTCGTCTGCCCACGTTCCTTTGTAGCTCTCGAGTCTTTTCTTCAGGCCGTCGATGATAGTTTTGTTCGTTGCCTCGGCTTGCCCATTGGCTTGGGGGTATCTTGGAGTGGAATAAACGAGCTTGATCTTCCAATTGGCACAAAACTCGCGGAAGCTTGCCGCGACGAATTGGCCACCATTGTCGGTGACGATTTCGTATGGTAGGCCATGTCGGCAGATGACGTACTGCCAGATGAAGTTCTGCACGTCTCTGGCGGTGGGGTTCGGGAAGGCTTTAGCTTCTACCCACTTGGTGAAGTAGTCGGTGACGATCAGGAGGTATGCACATTGCCGGGATCGTGGCATCGGGCCGACGATATCCATCGCCCAGCGCATAAAGGGATATGCCGGGACGGACGCCTGAAGCTCTTGCGTTGGGGCGTTGATGATCGGGGCGTATCTTTGGCAGGGGATGCACTTTGCGGTGTGATTTTCGCAGTCTTCGATCATCTTTGGCCAGAATAGTCCATGCTTCTTGATCTTAGAGGCCAAGGATTTTCCGCCGGCATGGTTCCCTCCGGCTCCCTCGTGGGTCTCGATCATCACCTTCTTGGCCTGCGTCTCGTCGCAACAGCGTAGAATGACTTTGTTTGCGGTCCACCGGAATAATTCGTCGTTTTGGAGGAAATAGTAGGCGGCTTTGCGGCATAGTCGACGAGCTGCCCACCGATTGGCTGGAATCGTGCCGTTGATCAGATAATCTTTGATCTCGTCCTGCCATGAGCGAGATTGGTCTTCTTCCGACTCGGGGGTCATTGGCTCGTCCTCTTCATCTTCCTCCTCTTCTTGATATATCGTCATGATGAACGCTCCTTTAGGAAGTTTGATGCTAGGTTGCTCAATAGTTTCGACGGGAATCGTTCGCCGCAAGGCCGAATCGGTCCTCGAGGCTAAGGCAGCGAGCGCGTCGGCTTCTGTGTTCTCGGCACGGGGAATTTTTGTCAACTCGAACGATTGGAATTGCTTGGATAGTTCCGTCGTTACTTTGAGATATGCGTCCATGCGGTCGTCTTTAGCGTCGTAGTCTCCGCTGAACTGCTTTGCCACGAGCTGTGAATCGCAGAATGCGTGCACATGCTCGGCTCCGACTTCCTTTGCGAGACGTAGTCCGGCGATGATTGCCTCATATTCGGCCTCGTTATTGGATGCCGGAAAGTCGAGCTTGAAGGATTGTTCGAGAACCTCGCCTGTAGGCGATACGAGGCGGATGCCGACACCGGATCCTTGCTTGGATGAGGCTCCGTCAACGTGCAGGAGCCATTTGGCGATATGCTCGGCTTCGTTCACGACGAGCTCTGGTGGGATCTCGACAATGAAGTCGGCGAGAACCTGGGATTTTGCGCTGGTTCGGCCTTTGAATTCGATGTCGTGCTCTGACAGTTCTACCGCCCATCTTGCCATGCGACCCGATTGGTTTGGGCCGTGAAGGATTTGGCGCAACGGTTGACTTGAGAGGACGATGATTGCGTGGGACTGGAAGTATGGTCTCAATTTCCTTGCCGAGATCACTACCGCTAATGCCAGCTTTTCGAGGGTAGGATATCTCGTCTCGGCATCGCTGAGGGTTTTGCTCACGTAGAAGATGGGCTTCTGCTCGCCGCGATCTTCTCTGACCAGTGCGCCGCTAACGGCTGTGCTTGATATGGCGATGTAGAGGAGCAACGTCTCGCCATCCTCGGGTTTCGCGAGGATCGGTGGGGTAGTGAGATATTCTTTCAGTTGCCTGAATGCGTCTTCACACTTCTCGTCCCATTTAAAGAGCTTGTTGGAGCGGAGCAGCTGGTAGAAGGGAAGGCACTTGTCGGTCGAGCGCGAGATGAATCTATTTAGTGCGGCGATTCGGCCAGTGAGTCTCTGGACCTCCTTTGAGTTTTTGGGTGAGGGGAGGTCGAGAATTGCCGAGATCTGCTTCGGGTTTGCCTCAATGCCGCGCTGAGTTACGATGTAGCCGAGGAATTCTCCGGAGGTAACGGCGAAATTGCACTTCGCCGGGTTGAGCTTCATTCCGTATTTCGTCAGAACCTGAAAGCATTCTTGAAGGTTCTTGACGTGATCTTCGGCTTTAGCAGATTTTACCAGCATGTCGTCGATGTAGACTTCCATGCTGTTGCCGAGCTGTTTCGCGAACATCTTATTGACCAATCTTTGGTAAGTGGCGCCAGCGTTCTTCAAGCCGAAGGGCATGACTTTATAGCAGTACGTGCCTCGATCAGTGATGAAGGCTGTCTTCTCGCGGTCGTCTGGGTGCATGAATATCTGGTTGTAGCCGGAGAATGCATCCATGAAGGAGAGTAGTTCGTTCCCCGCCGTAGCTTCGACGAGGCGATCGATATGTGGCAGCGGAAAGCTATCCTTTGGGCAGGCCTTGTTCAGGTCGGTGAAGTCCACACATACTCTCCACTTCCCGTTCTTCTTCTTGACGACGACCGGATTGGCGAGCCAGTCGGGGTACTTCACTTCGGTGATTGATCCGGCTCGTAGTAGCTTTTCGACTTCATCATTAACTGCTTGAGCTTTATCGGTGCCGAGCTTGCGCCTCTTCTGCTTGATTGGTTTGTAGGTGGGGTCAACGTTGAGCTCGTGTGAGGTGATCCTGGGATCTATTCCTTTCATATCCTCCATCGACCGTGCGAAGAGGTGTACGTTCTCCTTCAGTAGATCCACCAGCTGGGTTCTGATTTCGGCGTTGAGGTTGCTGCCGATACCAACGCTCCTTTCCGGTTTCGTCTCGTCGATGCTGACTTGGTCGACGTGATCGGGTTTAGGTCTTTGGTGGTAGGGGAGTCGCGGGTCGAGCTCTTCATTGATCATGCATGAGGATGAAGAGCGGAGTCGGCGTTCTTGGAGGAAGCAGGATCGTGATACTCTTTGGCTGCCGCGTAAGGTGAAGATTCCCAACGGTGTTGGAAATTTGACGCACTGATGAAACGTCGAGACGACGGCTTTCATCTCGTGGATCCATGGCGTTCCTAGAATCGCGTTATATATTGCTGGTCTATCTATGACGATGAATTTCACGAGCTTGGAAACTCCTCCGACGTAGACGGGCAAGCGGATAGTGCCGATACTGAACACGGTGTCGGCGGTGAATCCAGTCAGCGGACGAGATGCTGGCTTGATGGTTTCTTCTTCAATCCCCATCCGGTCTAGGGTCTCCTTAAAAATCAGATTCACCGTGCTCCCGGTATCAACGAGTATCTTTGCCACGTCGCAATCGTGGACTTGTATTTTGACCACTAGCGGGTCGAGATGCGGGGTATCCAGCCCCTCCGCATCCTTGTCCGTGAAGGATATCATGCTCGTGTCTGGACGGACAAATTGGTTGAGTAGGGCTTCTCCATTCTGATGGGAATTGGGGCGGCGTTGGGCCGAGACGGCCTTTCGCTCGTACTCCTTGATTGCCGAGATGGAATCGTTGTTGTCTAAGAGACTTCCCATGATCATGCTGACCTGTCGCTTTGGTGGGGGCGGCAAATCTTCGGGATGGTCGTGATCTTCCTTCTCAGTTGCCGGCTTCGGATTTACCTTCCCCTGCTTTTGGGGGCGAAACTGGCGGGATCGCTTTCCCTTTTGCCCTCCTTTGGCCGGCTTCGGCGCGAAGTCTTTGCCTTGAGATCGGTCGCCTTCTACCGCGACGACTCCTTCTCGGTACTTCCTGAGGAGGCTGCCGATGAGATGTCTACAGCTCTCCGTTGCATGACCGGTTCGACCGTGGAAGCTACAGAACAGGTCGTGATTATTGTCATCATCCGGGTCGGCGACGGTTGGACGAGACGACGTCAGTGCGAGTGCTTGCGGCTGCTCTGCTGGGTCCCAGTGGTGGAGGTCGTCGTCGACGGCAAAAGAGAGTGATCTCCTGACCTCTGGTCTTCGTCGCTGTTCGTGACCTTCTTCCCTAGGTTTGGTGATGGCGGGCTTTTTCTCACCGCTCTTCTCGGCGTAGAAGTTGGTATCTTCTTCGAGGAAGATATACTTCTGGGATCGATGGAGCGCGTCTTCGAGGGTCGGCGATGGTTGGAGAGAGATATCCTCTTTAAACTTAGAGTCGTACCGGAGGCCGTTGCGGAGTGCCTCCAGCGGAACGCTATCCGGCATGTCGCCGAGATCCATCGCGGCTTTCTTAAACCTTTCCATGAAACTTCGCAGCGGTTCTCCCCTTGATTGCGTCATGGTAAACATGTTTCGGGTTACCCTGGTCATGTTCATGGAGTAGTGTTTTAAGAATGCGCTCGTCAAGTCGTCGAAGTTATCGATCGACTCGGCAGGGAGGCTGGAGAACCATCCGAGTGCTTCTTTCGTCATATGCTCGATGAAGACTTGACAATAGTTCGCCTCTCTCTCCTCGGGGGTGGCGTACTGTTCTCTTGTCATAGCGAAGTTGAAGGCTGTCAACCACTTCTTCGGATCTTCTTCGCCGGCAAAGGGCTCGATCTTCAGTCGGACTCTGTCGCGTAGCCGGATTCTGCGAATCCTTGCCGTCAGTGGACTCCTCCGGGTGTCGGCAAGGATTTTTGCCAATTCTGGTGCAGCACTCGTGACGAGATGCACTCTGGAATTAAACTCGTCTAGTCGACGGTTAATCCTATCGAGCTCGGCGTAAGTCTGCTTGCTGGCCCGCGAGGTTCGGCTCGTCGCGTCTGTCCGATTGGCAGTTGCGTCTGCTACCGCGGTCCCCGTGGCATGACCTGTCGGTGTATCGAACGAGAGTCGACGGACCGGCGAAAACTTGCCGTCATCCGCTGTCACCGAGTCGATGAAATCCTGCGTCTTCTTCTGGTGTGCTTGCATCGTTTGGATTTCTTCGGAGAATGGCTTCATAGCCTTTTGGAGCGTTTTCATCAGGTCGTCGTGCTTGATGACCTTTGCTCTGGGTCTGCGGCGAGCGGGAGCTGGCGGCGGAATTGTATCTTCTGGCTCGTCGCGCTGCGTGTTTTCGTCGCGTTCGACGTGGTTCTCCTCTTGCTCGAGAAGGTTTTCTCTATCTTCGGGAAGATTCTCTGGGAGAGTCTTGTGGTTGTGTCGCGGTTCTCTTTCGGGGGAGCTTCCCGCTGAGTGAGACATCGTCCAAGCTTCTTTTGAGATATTTAATCCGGCAAAGGTATTCCCAGTCCCCACAGTCGGCGCCAATTGTTAGATCCAGAAATAGCACACGTTTGTATGACGGGATATTTCGGATGGGAGACTTGGGAAGCTTTGGATTAATCACTCAAGAAGAGGTTTGGATACAAGAGATGATCTCGTCAGACAAGCCCTGACGAGATGAAATGCGAATAACAAGAGAAAACAGAGAAAAGATGAGCAAAGCGCTTTTGGGTTTTTAGGGCTGCGTGACTTGGTCTTTTAGGAATGAAGACCTCTCCTTATATAGTTGAGTTAAGGCGATTCTCTGCTGAATATTCTCCTCTTGATCATAAAGGAAATCTTCCTCTTTTCTTGATTTCCTTCCTTCCTTCGAGCGGCGGCTGCATCTTTTCCCTTTTTGCTTAAGGTATTGCCTTCCTCCTCAAGGCTTTCCATTTCTGTGAGGAGGCTAGGGCTGAAGACGGGCTGGGCTATTTGTGATGTTACTCATTGCGACGGGCTCGGGGAAATGTGCCCATTTCACCTCTAACAACCACCATCTATGTCATGGGTAAAGTTCCTCCTCTTTCTCTTCATACTTATTCTATTTCCCTATGTGACGTATGACCCAGCTGCTTAGACTCTTGTCAAACAGATTAATCAGTAGAACATGCTTCAATACTGTTATCCTCACATTCGTTTTGGTTCTTGGTATCCTTTTTTCTTTTTTTCTTACTACTTTTTGCTCCGAGAGCCAAAGAGAGGCAGCTTTGTTACTTGGACAGTTTGCTTCTGCTGATTCTGATTGCAAGGTGCAATTTCAATCTCTGGTTTTATATTCCCACGATAAGTTGTTTGCTTCTGTTGATCTGTGGAGAAATATACATTCCGAATGCCACTTAGCCAATCCTTTCCCCCTGGACATATTATGAAACTGAGCTTGTCCAATGGCCTCATGATGATGACCTGAAAGAAAGAAAGAGACCTGAGAGAGTCTATTTTGTGCTGGGGATCTTGTGACCAAGGCTGCCATGTCAATGGAGAAGAGATGTGGTCCAATCCATGCATCAAACTAGAAACCGAAACCTTAAAAAAACGGGGGAAGAAGACAAAGGTTGTAGAGCGAGAGAAACTGTGTTGATGCGAATGCTTGGAATCCATTTTGCCTTCCATTTCACTTCCGGTTAGAATATCTGATATCACGATCGTATTAATATTTTTGCTTAAGTTTCTTATCCTGGTAGTGGTAGATAAGAAATATTTTCCCTGCTAGTGTGCTGATATCTTATTGAGTACTTCTGCTGTTGCTGGATTCTGGTTGCTATTGTCTGGAAAATGGTGTTTAAGCACTAGTGATTATCACAATCAAGCTGGCATTGCCCATAGCCATAGGTGTGGTTTCGTTAAAAAGCACTTCGATATTTTAAAAGCTTTTTTGTTATTTTTCTGTAGTAAAATTTTCAGTTGTTTTAAATTAATAATAAAGGAAAATGTTGACGCTCTCGAGAAATCTCCATGTGTCGACTAAAGCTATACGATACGATCAATTTAAACTAAGAAACACATGAACCACACTTTTTTTCATTATATATCCACGGATTGATTCCCTAATCTCTTTAGTCTTTACACTATCGTGTTAGCCAAGGCCAACTATTTAGGAATTCGTCCAATAAGCCACAAGATGAAGAATATATCTCCATACATTTCGTTCTTGATTTTTATGGAAAGATGGGGTGGAATTAGACTCGTTGAGTACGTTTTGGGACTTGTTGGAAGTAAGACGAAGATATATCCTCGACGTAAATGTCGGAGTTATTCGTATTGTTCTTGTGAATATGAGCGGTGGTGGTACTGATGTTCGATCAAGCTTACATGATGATGAAATGGTAACTAAGAGACATAAGGAAGATGATTGATAGTCAAATCAAGAAAATCTAGGGCATATAAGAATAAGAGAAACAAATTACATACGATTTTCCACTAAGCCTTAGCCTTTCGAATAGCAAATTTTTGATTTAGTTTAATCTGCTCTTGTCAGACTTGCGAATTGCCTCTATCTTCTTCCTCCATAGCCAAAATGAACAGCGTATGGGCCGATACTCAGTGTCAACGACCAATAGCTCCTCCTGACGAGCCATCTTTCCCTTCCTCTTCCTCCCGCACCTCACCGCACGCTTATCACTCTTACTCATTGATTATCGCCACTCACCAAAAGAGCAAGCCGTTGATACTTTTTTTAATCGATTCATCCTGCTCTGTTCCTTCCTTCAAGCTCACGCCATAATAATGCCCTAATTCATTTAAGCCTGGAACTGGGCCCAAATTTCATTTTTGACCGCATAGTTTATTATTTGAAAAAAAAATACATTTCTGAAAATGACCTCAAAAATGCAAAATGTATCGTTGGAATAGATGAAATGATGATATCATGATAACAAAAAGCAAAGAATTATATCAGAATTGCAATATTTTTTCTTTTAAATACCAAAAAGACACGTTGGGAGTCATTTTGATAGGAAGAGGCTTATGAGATTTGAAAAGTCTGAGAGTTGAGTAATAAATAACAAAGAGATAATGTAAGCTTCTTTGAAAATGTGCCATGAAGATGAAGGAGACAAAGATGTGAGAAAAAAAAAATACCATCTCTAATGAGTCGGTAGATAGCTCGCGAACAATTTTTTTTCTTCAAAATTTAAAATATTAAAAACATGAACAAGAAGAGGAAGATGAGACTCGCGAGTTATAAGAAAAGAAAACCATCTTTAATGAGTGTAACTAAGGCAAAATGTAAACTGATTTGTAATTCAATCTCTAAAAGGACCATCCAAGCCATAACTAAAGTAGTATAACTTAGATTGCAAAGCGAATTAGAGTTTGCTAGCAACCGCTGGATCCAAAATGTTCAGTCAGTCAGGGAAGGTCGTGTTCCAGTTTAGGTGAGAGATAACTCTTTTTTTTCTTGCAAAATTTCATAAAATCAATCATAAACGAAAAAATTTAGACAAACATAACTTGAAGATATATGTATATGACATAATATTCTTCAAGAACATGCGATAGTTTTAATTTATAAAAAAAAATCAAGTGAAAAATTAAGGAATGGTGTATTTTCGTCATGAAACAAAACAAGCAAATAGATTAAAAACACCTAAAAATCTTGATTATGGACATTTAATTATCTTTTTCTTCACATCAGCATCATCATTCACAACTCTTTGAGGCTCCATTGCATGACACTCCCTGCAAGCCAACACCACTACCTTTAGAATCCTCCTCCACCACTTCATCAACTTACTACTTCTTCTCTCCTCCGTCTTCTTCTTATTCTTCCTCGCCATCTTCTTCTTCCTTCCACCGACCTTAATCCCTCCTCCGTTACTTCTCACCGACCCTTCTCTTTTAAACACCGGAGTTATATGCTGCCATCCCCGTGAATACGACCCGTAAAGCTGCGCCGTCATGATCTCCGTCGCCTTCTTCCTCTTGCATTGCGTCGGAAAATACGAATTCTTGTTTACGGTTTTACCATTGTTTGTCAGCGGTTTCCTCCTTAAATCCAATATTGACGATGGCTTATGATGATTCTGATGATATTCATTGCTCATGCGGCAAGTCCCGGACCTTATGCTCCTAATCTTCTCCGACCGAGAACCAAAACAAGTTAAATTAGTCTCCTCACCGTCACGGTCGTCACCGGTACTCGAATTTGTGATCTTGAAGCAAGTGATTGTTCTTGGAGGGTAAGACGTTGGGCTGCTACTATCACTGCTCCGGCTACTCGTACTGGTGCTCCGGTAAGTGTTTTCGCTGGTGGTACGTGACACCAAACGAGCCGTCGGAAAAGTGTGCGGTAATAGACGGCCGTTGAGAAAAAGGTGATCGGCCGGAGAATTTTCTGAGTGTGATGGGGATGAAGGAGTCAACGATCCAAATTCAAATTCTGAGGATGATGACGTCGTCTCCGGGATGGTCTCGCCGGAGTTTAGATTTTTTTCTCGGTCATCCTCCATTTGCAAAACCGTATGTAGTTCGTGTGAATGTGTTTTAGTTGTATAGGGAGGAGTTTGAAGTTGGACACGTGGCAAAATGGTACGGCAGTCAAAGACTTGGCACCTCAGCGGTTTGACTTGTTGTGGGGGCAATAGAAGACTGAGATCCAAGTGAAGTCTAAAGTGATTTTATGGTGTTCGTGTCATGATTTTGTCTAAAGTGTTTTAGATCCCTTAACGATCCCACATGTTCCTCTCTTTTACAATTTTAATCACGAGGTGTGATTTTGTTTTTGTTTTTCTTTTAAGAGATAGATGACTAAAAAATATAAACGTAGAATAGACTTTATAGGAATTCATTTTTTCATAGATATCGTTATCTTATTTGATTAGATTTCGTATTTGATATTTCTTTTGAATACTGAGAGTTGTCTTAGTAAGAGACACGGTGTCCCAAAAATACTCTAAAGTTTTCAGCAGAAAGTAAACGATAGCTTTATGTGCAAGAAAAGCAATTAAAAGAAAACGAACATAATTATATTGGTAACTTAACTGGGTTCAGAAGCAAATGGAATCTATAGTGCATATATTAAGATTTAGACATTTTTTGGTCTAGACTGAAATATATTCCATTATTAGTTAATCGCATGTTGATTAGTATTTTATTTTCCCCGAATATATTAATCTAAAAACTCACATTTACACTATCAAGAATACTAGATTTTTGATAAATTAAGATGGATTAAGCAAATCGGTAATTGGATAACAAAATCCGGTTATGACCAAACTATGATGTACTGTACACAAGACCAGTGATTTATTCTAATCAATCTTTATATATACCCAAAAGAACTAAGACCAAAATTCATATTTATTTCAAGAGTATTTATGTTATCGAATACATTTAGTGACTAATTATAGTTGATGATGATGATGTTATGATATTGCTAATGCTGAGTTGATGTGGATGGTCTCATAATGATGATGGTAAGAATGATGATATCATAATGATACTAGATTTAATTAAGATAATGATAATTGATAAATGTAATAAAAAACATATAATATTTATGTTAGCTTTTATTAATTTTGACGACAACAAAAATGTGTCAAATGGATAACTCTATCAACTTATTTAAACTTAACCCATTTGACCTGTTAATTTACTAAATCAAACTCATTAGAGTTGAAAAACGAATAATATTTATTTGGTTTAGTATAGTTTTTCTAATTGATGGACCAAATGAAAAACCTTTCAATGTATCTTTTTGACCTACTAAACCAATTTTGACATATAATCATACAAACTATATTTTATTTTAATTCACAACAAAACAACCCAGCCAATAAACTAATTTGTGTCAAGGTACTTAATCAAAGCATGTAGAAAGACATTAACATACCAAATAGGAAGAAGTTAAGTACATTTAGAAATGGAGCAAAATTCGAGCAAAATTTGCGCAAAATTGAAGACATAGAACTTGGACAGAGAAAGGTTGATGTTTCCAATCAGCTCTGCGGCATCGTAACTCTGTGGTAGGGGTGTGTTTTCAACGTCCCAAAAGCTGGAAACTTGGCGGTTTCTGTCAGCATTTCCTGGATTGATAACACCAAATTCCCTTTCCTCCGTAGTGATTTCGAAGCCAAGCGTTATTGGCTCAAAATCACCCGGCAAAAGACCCTCGTTATCGTATTTTGGGCCTAGGCCGTGAATAATATCGGGGAAGAACCAGGTGTAGTGAGCAAATGTATGGAATGCATTGTTGGAATCAACATGGTGGGCAAGAAGCACTTTGAACCCACGAAATCTCAAAAACTGCAAAGCTCTGTAGAAGTTGAAATCGGCAGAAATTACTAACACATATCCCGAAGCAGCATAATCGAAGGCATGACCCATCATCTCTCGCAGCATCTGCTGATTCACCTCCTTTTCCCTTGTATACATAAGCAGGCAGTGTCTTACAGTGGTTGCATACATGTTCTCTCACGCCCCTCTTTCCAACTCATTAATTTAGGGTTATTAATTATATATTCAATTTGTGTAATGGTCGCAGAAGAAAAAGAAGAAAGAGAGGAATCTCCAACAAACCTGATATGTTGTACGAAAAGCGTCTTATCCAGCTTCTGCAGTGACTGATTGATCTAAGCAACCAGATCTCTCATAGTGTAATTGTGAGGGAGAGGACAGTGTCTGGATAGATCCCAGTACACAAAAACGTCACTTCACGCCACTTGAAGGCTTCTTACAGAATTTTGTTTCTTTTACAGATAACTTGAGCTTGCCAAATGGTTTCGTAGGATTGTTGTCTAAAAAAAAAAGAGATTGGGATGAAAAAGAGAGAGATAGCGCGAGAAAGAGAGAGATAGAGACAGTGGGTTACCTGAGATAGCTGGCATTGTGGAGATTGCGGAAAGAGTCTTCTGGGCATATGGCAATGTAACTTTTTGACCTACTAAACCAGTTTTGACATATAATCATACAAACTATATTTTATTTTAATTCACAACAAAACAACCCAGCCAATAAACTAATTTGTGTTAAGGTACTTAATCAAAGCATGTAGAAAGACATTAACATACCAAATAGGAAGAAGTTAAGTACATTTAGAAATGGAGCAAAATTCGAGCAAAATTGAAGACATAGATCTCAATAAGTGGCTATTTGTCTCTCATTCTCATTCATGTCTTTCTTTATGACACATTACTGGCCCATTCTGTAGGGATTAGCTAGGGACAATTGATAATCATAAACAACATATGCTTAATTTTTATTTATTTTATTTTTATCTAAGACTCTTTGATTTTGCTTTTAAAGTTTAATGAACATAGTCGTACTAATATTATGTTTCGGTAAATTGGCAGAAAAGAACATATATGTAATTTACGCCTGTCAAATATACATATTAATTTTCTAAATAATTGTAATAATAGAAGCTAAATTAAAAGAAATAATAACTATTCTTGAATCATATCGATATTTTGTTATATTATCTCTAAATAAATAAGACAAGCCTAGCTGCCTATCAAACATTTGGGCTCACTTCGGCCCAGTTAAGAGTGAAACAATCTTCTTTGCATTTTCGAATTTGGCTAAAATTCGAATTTAATAGGTTACTTGGGAAATTATCAAATTCTAATCCATGATAATTTCGGTTTACTTGTGCTCCCATTTATATGAGAACACCTCAAACGAGACAAGGAAGCCAAACTCTATAATTCGATTATATTTTATGCGCATTTTTTCTTTTCATTTTTGGTAATTGTCACTCACGGCTAAATATGTATTTGTTGATTCAAATCCAGGGGATGTTCCATATCATAATAAGAAGACTCTTAAGATGCATACGAGATTAGAAGCAGATGGTTCAAATGTTGTTAATTATTGATGACTTAGACTTTCTCATCCTATCAAGTAATGGTGGGATTTGGAAGGTTTGATTATTAATGATAATGGTCGTTGATTATTCAAATCTTGTAAAATACTTGTAGTTTTTATATCAATCCAAGAAGCCACTTGTAATCGAGTGAGTATAAGCTATAAAGGGCATAAAAGCTACTAGGATGATAATATCTTAATCTCATTCTTGGTTCTGAAACTTGAGTGACCGTGATGGCTTTCGATTAGTCTCCTGTGCTTTTGGATTATTTGTCACAATCCTTACTCGTATCTGTATATTCAAAACCTTTACCAATTAGCATTACATATCGAGTAGGCAAGAGTTGTAATACACATCATTAGCCACAATCTTTGAAACATACAAGACACACAGAGAGAGTCTTAGCATTTTCCTAATAGGTGATATAACATAGAGACTAGTGGTATTTATTTTTCTCTATACTAGGACTCAGCTCACAATTCATATTCTAAGAGAAATTTAGACGACAGAAGAGAGAGAGCAAGAACAGCTTTCTCTATCTAATCTGTGGTCGCTTGAATGATGCGTTTGACATAGGAAGTGTCATCTCTACCCTTGATCTTTCTTGATTCTGGATCACCTGACCGGTGATTCCTCTCCGACCACCACCGGACCCTTCTCCACAACTTTCACCAGAGCTCTTCCTACGCCTCTCATTGTGTCCAGCTAAACGCCTCCGGCAACTTCTTTTAGCTTCATCAAACTCTGGGAGCTCATGAAACCTGTTCCAAGCCATTCAAAACCATTCAAAAAACCCCTTTCCTAAGAAAAAGTATATTGAAGGGTAAAGTTTTGTGATACCTGCTGCATTGTTGACAAAAGCGTTGGTTAATACCGGCGAGAAAGACAAAAGATGCCTTCGCATGAACTTCACACACTTTGTGTCTCCGGTGATACGGTTTAGCATCTTTCAAATCAGCTGTGCATCTATCTACTTGGCAAAGCCGCGATGAGCCACTAGAGCCTCTGACTCTATCCATCACTCCCTTCCTCTTCTCTTCTTCTCCATCCGTATCACTCTCCATTTCTTCTTCCACAAGGTAAGACACACTACTACCCTTTTGTTTCAAATAGCCTCGTCCTTGTGTTCTTTTATCCTCCATTTTTTTCCGAAAGAAAAGAAAAGAAAAGCTTAAAATTAGTAGTAACTTGAAGAATTGGTGAGATATTGGGGAATAGTTCTTGGAGGAAAGAAACTCTGGTAGGTTAAGAAATGTTGAGGAATGGGACTTGGTGATATTGTTGACGGAAGTGAAGCATTTTTGAAGTGTTTAAAAGGTGAAGTAAAGTATGGAGATGGACCACTGTATTCTTGTACGCTTCTCTGGTGGAATAAGTGCATGATTACGTTGATTTGCTAGGTCAGAAATTAAAAAAAAAAAAAAAAAAAAAAGGAAAATAATGAAAAAGAGATTGGCAATTTATACTTTAAGATTTTTGTAACATTTTCATTTGTTTTTTTTTTTGTATTTTAGATCGAAGAAAATAGTTGATAGAAGTATGACAACTAAATATCACTTTTCCAGTCTGAAATCTTGGTTCAAATTGAAGAGTTTTTTTTTTTGTTATGAAGATATGATTGATTGTCTTATAGTGGAAGTAAGTCTTGCCACTGTATGTAATATAGTACATAAAGTCCATAATTTACACATGGGCCTAACTCATATAACAATCTTTTGTTCTTTAGGAAGAGAACAAAACTCTTCCTAATAAATTGATGTGACTCTTGAATTGCTTCTAACAGAAGGTCCTCTTTTGCTATACTTATATAGTTATATTGGATTGAACTCTTGTTGGGGTTACATTGGATAGTGTTTTAGATTTGAGGGTATTTGATTTCCTAAGCATGGATATTATCTAAGTCAGGACCAGCTGAGTAGATGCTTTATACGATCGAACCCCTTTGATTTCTTTCCTGTGTTAGTATTTATCACCATTAATTCTTATATTAAGATTCTTTGTAGAAGTGGATAATTACAGATTGAAAGATAAGGAAATAGAACAATGAGCAATAGACATCTGGAAACAATTTAAGACAGACATTTTGTGTTGAGTTCTAAGGTTTCTTCTTGTAACTGTTTTCTCTTCTTTTTCTTGATAAATCTTTTAGCTGTATTGAGTTTTAACTTTCACTTTAGCGATTAAGCTGTTTTCACCATACAAGTAATAATAACTTTCACTTTAGCGATCTCTTTTTTTTTTTTTTTTTTTTTTTTTTTTTTTTTTTTTTTTTTACAGTGTCAATAGATGAGGCTTCACCGACAGATTCCATTACATCAAAACTTTGAACAGAGTCACTGAAACAATTGAACGTAACTTTGAATCTTTGAGGTAAGCAGCTATATAAAGAAGTAGCAGAAAGCAAACAGATCAGCTCTTTTACTGGTTTACTCAATCTGTATCATTTTCCTTAAATTTTTACAGTTGTTGTCTTGTTTTTTCCTTTCGAAATTGATGGAATACTAGAATTAGTGGGTAGTGAAAGAGACAGGACACAAAGGTTTCACATGCCACCTTGTACTCTCTCTGACGCAACTTAGGCTTTTGGCTTTGCAAAAGCTGCATTTGTTGTTCTTACAAAAACTGAATAAACTTGTCCCTACGAGTGAAGTATTCATTGATAATAAACATGATCAAAATTTGCTTTTTTGGATTCGGTTTTGGCCTAGATATATATACAAATGATTGTTTGGTTTTTGGTTTGGTGAATTTGGTTTAAATGTGAACTCTGATTGTTCTTGTGTCATATCTCCCTTAGATGGACTGTGAATGTGTCATAAGAAACTTACATAACCAATGGATAATAAGTAGTAACTAATAACAATCATTCATTAGGCTTTATTTGAGTATTTTTGTTGAAAATTGAAATCTTGTAGCAGGGTAAACAAAAGTGATGCTCTGAAAATATTATTGTAAAACGTTGATATTCGCAGTTTTGGACTATCTAACAAGAAAAATGATAATTATCAACAAACACAAAAAACAAGGAATATGACAAAGATTCCAAATTGTGACCCCCGAAAAAGAAGATTTGTTTACTTATGATCCACGAGAAGAAGAATATATGACAGATTAAACCTTTTTCAGTTGTGTTTTCAAAATATCTCAGTCATAAAATCCCATGGTTGATACTAATTTGTTCCATCTTTTTATATATTCATATTCTGCATAATGTCCTTCGTTCCTCCGCGTCGCTCTTTTTACGTTAGCAAACAAAACGGACGTAACTATCCGTAAGGACCGACCGACCGTAGCCACCCTCCAATAACAAAAGATGTCTTTGGTGCTCGAATCAAACATATGATTTGTCGAGATCACTAATCGATTTATAACCAAATTATATTATGTCACGTTTCAAGATTTGTCTCGATTTTAATTTTTTTTTTTTCGGTTTTAAAGAACAAGAAGTTATGATTGTTCAAGATATAATATGATTTTCTAGGTTTATTAGTGTGATATACACGAACTATATCTAAAACCCTAAATATTAGATAATTCAAAATATTATACTACATAATTTTTAATTAACCGTCGAATACAACTTTTTGATATATCTAAAATTTGTATGTTTTAGATATGGTTCGCTAATCTCGTTATGCCTGTTTTTCATTGGGAATTAACCGGCATAACAAAAGTGAAAATTTGATACATACATATTTTGAATTTCTAGTATTGATGTTATATGAACCACATTAAACTGTGAGTTATTTTATTTTTATTTTGTCAGAAAACCGTAAGTTATTAAAAACGACAAAACCTCAAATATCTGATATAAACGAAATTGGTCAAAAATCAACAGTTTATTCAATCACAACATCACTACTCACTAGCAATACTAGAGCATCTCTTTTTGTATGCTTTTGAAAACAAAGTTTTGTAAATACTACCAACAACTTTGTGAATCGATTCTTGTTGAGTGCAAAAAAAGGGCAATATGTTATTACTTTCTTCTTTTCTTTCGATCACACGAGGAACAAGATTTGTCTCTTGGTTTATAGAAATTTCAGCAAAAACCAATCTTTCTTCAAATCTTCTCCAAAGATTCTCTGTTTCAACAATGCTATCCAGCTATAGCTCCTGTTTTACACACAAAACCATTTCCATTTCCTTATCATTTCTTACGTCATAATTATATCTATACTTTGAAAAAAAAAATTAAACTTAACTAAAAATTACAAAAGCGGTTCCTTTACTTTTTTTCTTATATTACCATTTGGTTCGTGTATATTTGTTTATTACATATGCAGCCTATAGTTACGTTTGTTTTACAGACATCCCCTACATGATTATAAATTACAGATAACACCCTAATTTTATTACAGAACCTCCCAAAATTTTGATTTCCATAACTCATTAACTTTGACTGTACTTACTTCAAATAAACAAGACCAATTCTTCGTTTCAAAGTAGGATTCAGAAAAAAAAAAGACAAGAAAACATAAAGCCCTTCTAATTCTTGAATTTGGGCACAAAACAACATATAGCCAGCCACAAGAAGAATTTTACGAGTTACAGAGAAGAAGAGAACATCATAGAGACAATGATGATTCATTTTCATTATAGAGAACGAGCCACGGTTTTGAATTCAGTCAAGCAAGATTGAAGAATCTTCTGGCGTTTCTGTAGCTGTTGGCGTTCGTTTTGCAGTACATCGATTGCTCCAGGTGCAACGAACATGTCCATGAACTTATCATCATTCACTGCAAACAGATCCAATCCAAGTGCAACCACTAGCCTGTCTCGGCTGCAAACAAAACCAAATCAATTTCTTCTTTATTTAACAAAGAACACAAAAAGAGAGTTTTAATCAAGAGACTCACCAAGGTGTTAGAAAACCTGAGTTTAGAGTCGATGTTACGCTTCTTTCGACAAGAACTTCTCTTATTCTAGCAAAATGCTGTGCAGCTGATGAACATATCTCAGTGTAAGCAGAGCTTGATTTCATCCCGTTGTTATCCGCGTTACCAAACATAAGCCCACCACCATTCTGTAGCCTAAGTGGCTCTATGTTCCTGCTGTTTCCAACCATCCTCGCCATTCTTTTTCTTGCTCCACCACCGTCAGGACCATTCCCGATCTCTTTCTTCACCAAACCATACACTATCTCGCATGGTTGATCTGGTGATGGAGTCTCAGGGACTGTTATGTGGGTTTCTCCTCCTTTTCCAGGTGTTGTCTCTTGGCCATTGCTCTTCTCAGGAGGAATGTTTTCTTGGTCTTTCATCGGCTCATCACGCCCCGTATCAGAGAGCTCGAAGCAGAACGAACCACCTGAGGCTTGGTTAGGTCTGTAATAAGAGCCGAAAGCTCCTCCTTGGTGGTAGCTGTTCTCATAGCAAGCCATGGAATATGGACTGGTCACTGAATCAAGATGGTGTCTTACTAATTGCTTACACTCTTTTGCAAGATTCCTCACAAAACGACTGTAACAATTCCGTAGAGCAGCGTGGAAACCAACGTATCCATCCATATTTTCAGTTTTCTTCTCATCTGCATTAACATGGATACCAAAAGCAAAGACCATTTGTTATTGAAATGCAAGGGATTTAAGGCAATTTAAGAGATCAAGGAGCATTGTAAGGTTCTTACACTCTGAGTTTTGGTTCAGGTCTCTTTCTAGAGCAATCTCAAAGAGACTTCCTAATACAAAGGCAAGCCTGTCGCAAGCTGTGTCAAGAAGAGGAGCGAGCCATGACCGTGCAGCTGTTCGAGCAATCTCTGCAGAAGCTTCTGTTACTCCTCTACCACCTCCACGCCCAGCATGAGCAAGCAGAATGTTTGCTACCTGCTCATTTCACGCTATGTGTTCAACTTTGCAAATCTATAAAACAGTAGAAAATGTTGTTTACAGAGAGAAGGAGAAGCTGAAATGTACCTTCTCTCTTGACACTGGAGGGCATTCGATTGAGTAAGCTGCACATCGGAATTCATGAATCACTCTTTCAAAAGCAGCTCCTCCATAGAGCTTAAGAACAGCATTGGGAGGCTTAATATCCACACTCACGCCTGGCCAGCTTCCAATGCCACTCTCACCACGTTCTTCTTCAGTTGTTTTCCCCCATTGCTCAGGTGCTGGGTTTGCAGCTCCATCAATCAAAGCTCCCTTAAACAAACAAAAGTCAAAACAATGTCATTTCTCAACTCATTTTCCTAAAACTTGTAATGTGTTGTAACTTCAAAGTATGTAAGATACACTTTAAGTCTTAAAAACGATGCAACGAAAACTGAATGTTACAAACTACTCACCACATGATTACTAATAGAAGCAGTGTATAGCATTGCTGCTTTTCTGAGATGAGCAACATCAGAAGTAGCCTGGATTTTCGTATCCATTCTAAGCATATCGTCGGTTACCTCAGAGCAGCGCTGTTCAAGTAAAGCTAGTGTTGCTGGAGCAGCTTCCTTGTATCTCTTCTGAAGCTCAGACTCTAAGAAATCTCTTAACGAACCAAAACCGACATAGGACCTGAATTTTTCTTCATCAAATCCTCCCTTAACTCCCTCCCGTAAATGCTTTACCACGTCTGTGTCAACCTGAGCTATTTGTCTACGAAATTCTTCATTTGACACAGTGCTTCTATCTTTTGGCAATGCCACAAAGTAAGGACGAGTGTTCTCCCCTAAGTATCCACTAGCACTCAGATAACGATCAACTTCACCGCGATCACTAAATTCCTGCAAAATTGTTGGATAATCAAATTAGAACAAAGAAAATGCTTATACCTTGAACAAAGAAAATGCTTATACCTTGAACAAAGAAAATTTGTTGGATAATCAAATTGTTGGATAATCATTAGGTGATTGTGTTTCAAATTTCTTATACCTTGAGGCGATTATCAAACTTGGAGACAACAACAATTGTCCTCCGAAAGCTTGAATCAATCTCACGAACTGCATCCAACCACAAAGATGAACACCATTCCACACTACTCTGCTGAAGGAACAAGAGAATGCGATGTGGAGGACTAGCCAGTGTCTTGACCATCGATAGAATTTCTTCAGGCGTAGTTTCAGGCTCTCCTTTCTTCGCCTGCTCAAACAACATGAGTTAGAATCTATCGAACTGACAAAATTTGATACAGAATTACAGATAGACAGAAAAAGGGAAGAGGAAGCTACCTTAAGCACAAATCCAGGAGTATCAATGATAGTCAGATTTGGACAATGAGCGTATTCAGCTCTCATCACAATCGGCTTCGGCGAGACTGCCGTTTTCGTCTTCTTCAAAAGCGCCTCCGTTCTAGACCTAATTACGTCTGCGACTGCTGTAGCCGAAACAATAGGGCTTCCATATTCTTCAGAATCTTCATCCTACAAATCAATTTTACCAAATCAGTAACCAAATCAACAATAATTCGTCGAGAAATTTCTATATTACAGTCTCTAGATATCTCAAATGTAAGCAGAAATGGGTTGCAATCGAATGCTAGGCTACAAAAACAACAACGAGTATGAGAAATCCTTCTGGGATTTTACCTGGAATCGACATCGTGGTTCTAATGCCGATAAATCGTGGACCATCTGAAGAATCAGAGGGCGGCGCGTGCCCATTTCCACTTCGCGGACATTGAATCGGAAACCTAGAAGCGCTTCGAGAAGAGAGCTTTTGCCGTCTGATTGACCACCGATGGCTACAATCTCTGGGATCGGAAGTTTCTCTCCGAAAGCAACCGCTGCTGCTTGGAGACGATTGTAGGCTTCAAATCGAGACCTAGATTCGGAACTCACCGGATTCTGGGAGAGAGATTGCATCTGAGATTGACTCTGTTTGTTTCTTTTGGAAGATGGGGTTTTAGTCGGTGTGGTTAGGTATGTGTTTGAAATCGAATTCGCCATTGACGAAGGAGGAAGATGAAGCAACGGTAACAAATCGCAGAGACCTCCTATAAGACGGGACTCGGGAGCGCAGAGAAAAAGAAAAACAAAGAATTTAAATTTGAAATTTGAATTATTGGGCCTTGTTGGGCTCGACTACATTGACAAAACCCATCTTATCTATTGCTTCGACTGTTAAAAGACGACGAATCTTTAATTACTAAATCAGTACCATTTTTTTTTGGGGGAATTGTGAATATACCCCATTTTTTTAGACCTCTTGTCCTTTTACACATTTTTTGAAAATTTCCAAATTTGGACTCTAATACCCTTGCATATACTAACAATATGAAATAAATAGTTTTACAATTTAAAATTTTTAAAACAAATTTTAATAAATTCAATAATATTATATCAAGATTATAGAGAATTTTTTCACAATTGTTTTTTGAAATTTGAAGTTCAGAAAATTAAATGAAGTTTGGTTCTACCAAGTTTGGTTTTCAAAGTAGAATATGTCTTCTACTAGATGCTCTAACATCTATCCGTAGTAGAACATGAATTCTACCGTCTGTTCAGTCATCTACCGTCGTAGAATTTGCCTTCTGCTAAATATCATACGTTCTACGAGTTGGTAGAATGGTTCGTCAATTGTTCTACGTGTTACACGGTTTTCTACCACCGGTAGAATCTATATTCTACCATAGACACTGTTTCCTACCAATCGTAGAATCTGTATTCTACCGTAAACACTTTCTTCTACATTTTTTAGATTGCATGTTCTGTTAAAAATACTGTCTTCTACTACTCGTAGATTATGTGTTCTACTCAAAACAACGTCTTCTACCGTAAGTAGAAATATCATTCTTCCGTTGACACTTATTTCTACGGAAGGTAGAATTCATCTTCTACGAAAATCTGAGAAAATATAGCAAAAATAGTAACTGAATATTTAAAAATCTTTTGAAAAAATATATTTCCTTTTATTTATTTTCTCAGCAAAAAAAAAAAAAAAAAACCCAATACACCAAGTATTTTACTAACTTTTACGATATTTGAAAAAAAAAACTAATACACCTAGTATTTTACTAACTTTTACGATATTTGAAAATACAGAAATAGAGAATAATAATTTAGAAAAAGAAGAAAAATAGATAAAAATAAAAGTGTATTAAATGCTAACATGTGCTGTGCAAATTATACTTGGTTTTTAAGCTAGTCGAAATTGGTTTTTTTTTTTCCTTTGTAGTGTTAACTAATATTTCAGATTAAAAAAAAATTATAAATTTTTCAGATAAATTTATGAAGTGAACATTTCAGTTTTTTTTTTAACAAATTATTTATTAATTATTTAATAATTTAATAATTTATTAATTATTAAATTTCCTTAAATATGATTTTCCTTAAATATGTTTTGAAGGTTAAAAATGGGATTAAATTTTAATAAAGTGTATATGGACAACATTTGAAAAAAAAAAGGTATAGGGATAAGAGCTTTCATTTTTTGGTGTGTTTTGCCAAATTTCCCTTTTTTTTTATGGTAAAGTAGAGAAGTTTTGGATAATTTGAGATTTTGAGTAAATCAAAGTTTTCTAAAGTTTTAAGTACCCTTTTCGAGTAACCAAGGTCATTACCTGACTCTAAAACGTAAAACCAATACTGAAGATGCAATTTCTTTGTTGTATGACGATGTTCTTAGAATCGTCGAAAATTGGCAATTCCAATATTTATTTCTGTCGAAAGAACCATTAAATTGGATTCTTAATCGTAGAACATCAATAGATCTGAATTGGAGTTTGGCCAATGTTATACAACAAATAAAACATTAAATATACGTTTATGTTGCGACAAAGAGTCGCACTAACGAAGATAGGAGAGTTGATATCCAATTATCAAACAAAGCTTTTCAAGAATAAACATCTTCAAAATTTAATTGTTTGTTGTTATTGTTTTCGCATAACTTTAGTTTAGCTTTTGGTTGTATTTGTAATATTATGTATTCTCTTTGTAATCTTAATTTTATATAAATAAAATAGATGTTACAAACAAAAAAAAACGTAAAACCAATACGATTAGCGTAAGATATTAATGAATTATTTGTGTTAATGCATGCTAATTTATTTTTTTGTCAATACAGGCTTTTGTTTAATAGATAGCTCGTGCCCACACAGGCTATATAGCTAATAGCCTTTGCATGTATATCATGTGCGGCAATGTTGCATAGACTTTGGAATATATATTTCATGATCATTGTTACTTACATAATTTAGTTTTGTTTTTGTCAACGGCTCAACGTTGTGGACGTTATGGTCCGACTCTGAGTAAAGTAATCAACTTAGGCGGTGACATATGACTGTCACGAACATTGATAGTGAGACGTGGAGAGATGGCACACTAGAGTCGCCAGGTTCGGTTGCGTAGTAAGCGTAACCGGTATGTGACTCTCGCCGGCTTTAGTGGCAAAAAACAAGGATCTAGTTGTTCCACCGTCATCACACGTGCGACGTTTTTGGTTAAAGAGACAACTCATGTTATGTGCATGCACTTACATGGTTTCAAAGAGCACTTGTGCTGTTTTTTTCATCGGTCATGTCATGTGTGTTGTTTGTTCCATCATGATTTTTGAATTATAATTGGTTTGACTCCCTTCTTTAATTGTTTTTTTTTCACACGGAGCCAGCCATGAAACTACTCGAGATCAAACAATTTCAGTTTTACATATAATATAATAAGAAGGTATTATACTGCACAATAGAACACGAGTAACCTTTTGATCAATGTGGCAGGTAAAGGAATATATATATATATATATATATATATTCACGGTAATGAGTGTTATGCATACATGATACATCGTATGCTTAGAAGAGACAAGGGAAATGAATTTTAGTAATACTTTGTGTCTTAATAGTAAAACTATTATGTTTCTGAAACTAAGTATCAATCAACAAAGTGATATAAAAGAAAATGATTTGCTCAAGTGGCAGAAAATAGGTAGTAAAGAAATTGGTTGACACGCAAATTTGTCATGTAAATCGAATTTAATGTTTGAACTTTTTCATTACGATCTCAATGGAAAACTTAGCAAAACCTTTCTTTTACTCCGTTGAAAAACTTAAGATCCAACATTGTATGACCTAATCTAGACAACAACCACTTGTGGTAGCCTAGATTTGAGGAAAAAATCAATTCATTTAAGCAAATGCCTAACAAAGTCAAATTCTTTTAAATAAATTTAATCAGAGTTTCAATAATGTGTGTTGCTGCCTTAAAATACCATTCATTCGCAAGAACACAGATCTTCCCTCAAGCCCCACTCTTTCCTTTCCTTGCTTCTTCTCTGCTCCAAAGCCAAACTCTCTTTTGTACCTAAAACAATATGGTCATCACGATTTCTAATACTTTCATTAAAGCCACCTCACTTCTCTCACTAATCCTCTATTTCCTAATAACAGCAACATCTAATCCCCACTCGGTTTCAGCTTATGAAGTTATTGACGAAGACGACCCTGAGTTTTACAGTCTTGATGAAACCCCCTCAATTCTTTCAAACGTTACAATTTCATCCAAAACCAGGCTACTAGTTTCCCACTACAAGAAGATCAAGAAAGGAGCGAAATGTCACGTCGCGAGTTACAACATTTGCAATGGCGTAAAAGCCAACAACGGGAAGAGCCTCTTGCATTGCTGCAAGAAGCATTGTCGGAATATTCTTGGAGACATGAATAACTGTGGTCGATGCGGTCACAAATGCGGTTTCGGGCAGCGATGTTGCGGTGGCGTTTGCACTTACGTTAACTTTAACCCTAACCATTGTGGGAAATGCACGAGGAAGTGTAACTCCGGGGTTAAATGCGAATATGGATATTGTGGGTATGCTTAATTTTGAAATATTTGAAAAGTAAGAGTTATATTTGAGCTTTTATATAATTTTTTGTTTTCTTGAATAGACCGTTATATAGCATACGTAAGGATTTCACGTATACAAAATCTACATGCATACGCATGTAATGATTTTTTGAGGGTGCGTATACATAATTAAGTAAACACAAACATGATTGTTATTTAATAAAGATAAATATAATAAATTCTCATTGGTTCTTTTACATTTTAACAGATAAAATTAAAGCCTTTGTTCAAAAAAAAAAAAAAAATCCATTACAAAAATTATAGTCAATGAAAGAAATTCAAGATTGTACATTGAGTTGAATTTTACTATGATAATATAAATGTCAACAAACAGAGAAAAGAGAAATAAGTAAATATGAATCTATGAGAAGGAAAAAAAAAAAGATCCTTGATAACTTGTTACAACTTCTTCCTAGAGATATCTGATGATCTCAACTGCAAATTTCCCTTTCTTCGTTTCATTGATCTCTCCAATCTGTGATTGAAACACAATCAACACAAAAAAGATTAATGTTTTTGAAACTAAATCACTAACTAAACTCACTTCCAAAACAAGCTTACCTTGAGTCTCCCTTTCCCGCTAACAGAGACAACATCACCGGTCTTAACCGTTGTTCCGTTCTTGGTCACCGTTGCCCAATTAACCCGAACATCCCCACTACTGCGAACAAAGAAGAATGTTCTTTCAGTAAATTAAATATGAGAAATGCCATGAAAGATGGAAAAGGAAAAACAAAAAGCTAACTTACCTAATCAAATCAACTAGTTTTGACCGCGAGATCTTGAAACCAGCACTAGCTACTGCATCGATTCTCAACGAGGCCTCCACGGTTTTAAAAGAATTCGTCCTAACAAAACAAACAATCAATCAAGCCAAAGCAGAAACTTTTTCCAAGGCAAGAGGAAGCTAAAAATGTTCATACCTAGGAGGTTCATATTCAAGAGCAAGCAAAGGTATCTTACTACACGTTACAGAAACATTTCCAACCTATTAATATTCACATCATCATAAATGTCAGAGTACACTGCAGCAGCAAGATGTTGGTTATATAAATCAACCAGAAAGTTTTAAACCTTGTCGAGAGCTGAAACAATGAAGTCAACTAGTTGAGGAACTATCAGGATCTGAGCTCCTTTTTCTTCCTTTAAGTAAGTACCATTGAAGAAAAACGGTGTCAAAGAAAAGATTTTGTAAATGGAGCTGAATAATGTTGTTATGCAGAAACAGAATCAATCAGATGATACCTGAATCAAGATATCCCCAAGTTTCTCCCTGGAAATCCCCGTGCCAAGAATCGCGCCAAGAAAGTCACCGTGAGAACAAGGTTGAAACCCGAAATTCCCTGTGATACTTGAAAAAACCAACAGAAAAAAAAAACATACTCAGACTCAGAGAAGAACAAAACTCAAGAAATTCATGAATTTGTACCTCAAAGCTGCAACTATATCTGGATCACTGGTTAAGACATCAGGATGTCCAATCGAGATCCTACACCGCTCAGCCTAAGACAAAACTTTATGAGCTTAAAGTTTACATTTTCAGAGGAATTTTTTTCGTCTTTAAAGATGATGGAAACAGACCTCAGGGTAACCCCCCTGAGCAACTATCTTAACATCAGCAAGTTTTCCCAATATTGAAACTGATTCTTTCACAATAGGTGGTGTGAGAAAATCTGTGTGCAGCACTTCTCTTCTTGATGCTGCACGTCTCGCCTACAAACAATCCCATTGAGAGAATGAGATTGAATGGAGAAAACAGAGAGAATTAAGGTAGAGATTAAAGGCGAATGTACCATTTCAAGGATTTGCTTAACTTCTTTAGCAACAGCTTGGTCTCCAACTCCTTTCAGGAGAAAATCCACATCTCCCTTTATTGCTTCTGCAACTTGACTTCTTCCTCTCAAAGCTGCAATTTTTATTTTGTGGGTTATGTCAAGCAAACAACTTTCGATTGAATCCAGTTCTCGAATCTCTAAGAAATCAATTGAAAGTTCTTTTCTTTCGTCTCATAAGCACGATGGTGAATCCAATACCAATACACAAATTTCAGTCCAACATATAGTAGGAAACAAAATCCAGATAAATTACGGGAAATGAACCTGAATGTCGGAGAGGGAACGGAGCGAGAACAGAGCAATTCGTGATTAGGGTTTTGGGATTTGTGTGAAGATAAGAAGAAGCTGCGACTGTTCGGAAAGCTTGTTTCAGGATGACCCATGGAGGAGCCAAGCTAGTGACAGCCATAGCTGCTCGCTCGTCTCTGTTACCTTGCTCAAGGAGAAGCCTCTAAGTCCATTAGAAGGTTTCTGCTCGTGTTATACAACTCCAACACCTCTGTTTCATTAGAGGGTTTTCTCTAAACAATCCTTAATCTCAGATTCTGCTCCTTTGAAAGTTCGGTTAACTATAATGAATCTATACAAAAAATTTACCGAATCTCTAATAAGAAGACGTTTTTTCATTCACAATTTATAAAGCCAGAGACTTTGGCTGTTTAATAAGAGATTCAATGAGGTCTCTTCCATACATACAATCCGAAGCTAAAGAAAAGGGATAACGCTTTTTTTGGTTCCTACTCAACAAAGGGATCAAACACATAAAAACTATCAAGTGTCTGTGTTTGGAGTCATACATTTCAAGATGGTTTAAGACATTTGCATCTATGGAGAGGTGTTCGAAGTCCCTGTGCAAAGAACTTTTAGGAGGGTGATCGGGTCACCATGTTTGACCCGATCAGCATTGGGGTTTCAATCATCTCACCATGGATGCCAATGTCTCTACTACTCTGAAAGTTATGATATGACACCAAACTTTGTTGTCAATGTCATTTGCTTCTAAGCTAACTGTAAACCCTCTTCATGTTTCTTCTTCCTCTCATCTGATGTAAAAGAACACAATGAAGAGAGCGAGCGGGAGAGCCACTGCAGCGGAGGAAACAGTCCAAATCCATAACCTGTAAGCTTTTCTACGCTTTATGATAGCTTTTGGGACATCCTCATTTCTCTTTCTGCTATATCTGTAGGACCTAAAACTTCTCTGTTTCGAATTCACTGATCTCCCATTTACTGATGTCTCGGTGACTGTCTCTGTTGTTCGGTCTACATCTGATGGAGAAGAAGAGTTAGACGCAGCCTTCTTCTTTGCTCTCTTCTCAAGATCCTTAAGTTTCTTCTCAGCTTCCTTCTTAACTCTAATCGCAGCTTTGGCAGTAGCTTTCTCATGTAGCTTCCTCTTCCTTTCCATCGCTAGCCGAGCTTTCTCTAACTGCTCTTCTCGTTTCTTCTCTTTCAAACTCTCTTCATCAATCTCTTCTTCCTCCTTTCGAAGCAGCCGGATATCAAAATCCATAGAATCATCACTCTCCTCTTCAGTACTAAACCTCTTCCGCTCCATTGCCTTTCTCACCGCTGTTTCATTTCCATTGCGCCTCATCTTTTGCTCATCAAGAGAAGGCAAGATTCTTTTCTTGTAATCGTCTCTAAAAGCTTTGTCATTGTTCCAAAGAGACATAAACTTATCAACCTATCAAAAAGACAAAGACACGCAGAGACAAAATAAGAACAATTGCTCACAGATCTCAGATATTCACACTCAATAGACTGAACAAAACAAACCTCTGAACTAGCGAGCTCTTCAAGATCTCTAACATTTCTGGAAGCAGCCAATTCCATGGCTTTCTTCATGACAGCACGACTCTGGAAAAAGGCGGCATTCTACAAACCAGAACACATCCAGAAAAATAATAAGATCTTTAACATCCAATTGATAGAGATTGAGCTAGACTTAACACAAGGTACAAAAAACGCACCCCTTTGTCTCGTTGTATCCTCAAGAGCTTAATCCTTTCGAAAGCTTTGTCTCTTTGATCAAGTACACAACCCATTTGAGCATCCAACGACTCAATTTCCATCTTAATCTCTTCCAGTCTCTCTTGCTCCTTCATAATATCGTTTATCTCCATACTCATCGACTGGTGAGGACACATTTCACTGTATTCATCCACTGATGAGATCAAATCCTCCATTGGAGCAACCAGAGACAACCTCTCAGCCTATAACATTAACACTCGTCTGATCAAAACCATTTCAAAATATGTTTAAATCAACAAAAACCAAAAAGGCTTAAAGACTCTTTACCCTTTTAGCTTTCAGTTTGTTAGCAATCTGAATCCTGTCACAGTTACACTGATAAATCTCATTATCAGCTTCATCGATCTTATCTTTAATCTCAGGGTCATCGTAAGCGAATTGCTTAACCAAGTAAAAGCAGAGACGATTCTCTCCAGACCACTCCTCCTCTTCCTCTTCCTCAACCGCGTCTCCGGGTAAGCTATCACCGGAAAAAACAGCGTAGTCGTCGTCTTCCTCGGTGGTCACCGTCGATGATTCATCGCCGTTTGACTTTCCGATTACAAAACGACGCACATCGAAGCCTAAAATTGGCGCACTCATTTGCTCCTGCACCACGAAATCGCCAAAAGTCAAAAGATCAGACCTTTATATCAAAATTCAAACTCATGAACCATAAGATTCGGTTCTTAATTACAGAAAACGCAGAATCACGGAAAACTCCTCGGGATTTACCCGAAAAGAGAGAGACACACAATGTTGAAACAAAATCTTCAGAAAAATCTCAGGGTTTAAGCTGAAGAAAAAGACCTGATTTTTTAACGGGGAAAAAAAAACAGATCTTTCGGAGATATAGCTATTAGCTACAGAGCAGACTTCTCGTTGATCCCATAAGAGGAAACTGAGGAAAAGATTACAGATTTTCTTGTTTTGCGTTCACATTTCTATCTCTGCTTCTGCTTCATATCCAAAATATACGTTTTTGCTAAAGGCTGGAATTTTTTTATTAATTGTTTTTTCTCAAACTTACTTTTAGTATTTACTAATTGACCCAAGATTTGTGCTGGTAGGTAGGGGTCAATTAGAGTCAACAGTCAAATCTATGGTTAATCTAGAATTATTCACAAACTAATTGGTAATTCGACTATTTTCTTTGTTACGATTTTTTTTTTAAATAAATAAACACAATATTAAATGACGATATGAGGAAAAAGAAACAATATTAAATATTTTATCGATTTCAGGTGTAACGTGGTCCATACGTACCTTCACTTACCATATGACTTGTTATTCTAATCCAATTATTGCAAATCAACCAATAATATCGTTTTCATACCTTCGGGTGTATCCAATTTGGTATTTTGAGTGAGTTTAGGTGATTTGTGTTAAAATGACAAATTCTCTGTTATTCAAATTTAAATTCTAAAACTTCTTTTAAAATCCAATGTTATTGAACTTGTGATTTTAAAATACACTTTCAAATCCAGTGTTATTGGAAATATTTTTAGAAGTGAATTTTAAGTGATTTCAAGTGATTTTATAGTTATTTGGTGGGATTTCTTTGTTAAAAACAAATCACTTAAAATCTCATAGGGGGCTTATTGTATCAATGATTTGGAGTTATTTGGATAAATCCAAATCTATGAAGTTTTAAGAGGATTTGAAAAATCTAACCTCATAAGGTGGTATTTGGATTCTTTTGTTTTTAACTAGAAAATCTCTCACAAATCCCTCAAAACAGTTTTTATTAGTGAAATCCTAATTTTCCAATAAGAGGAAATTTTAAGGAATTTGTACAAATGATTAGTTCAATAACCTTAGATTGTTAGTGATTTTTATAAATACTAGATCCAATAAGAGGTGATTTGGAAAAAAAAACAAATCCTCTTAAATCATCAATCCAATAACCCCCCATAGTTTTTGGTGGGATTCTAGAGTGATTTCATTAAAATCATAACAACTTCTCTAAAATTATCCTAAATCATCTAAAAATGAAATCACCCTAAATCACTATAAGAGGGATGTATTGAACTTGAGATTTACAGTGATTTAGGGTGATTTCATTTTTAGATGATTTAGGATGATTTTAGAGAAGTTGTTATGATTTTAATAAAATCACTTTAGAATCCCACCAAAAACTATGATTTGTTTTTAACAAAGAAATCCCACCAAATTCAATACACAAAAACCCCTTGTGTTACTCCAGCAGCTGACACATCAGCTTTTTCAAGCAGGGAAAAGCTGACAACTCAGCAAAAACCTTCAACCAATGAAAACATTTTAAATAATACCAGTCAGCATTTCATTAATACACCTCAGCTTCTTAACCGGTTTGATTTAACTGAAATAGAAATTGGTTTAATTTGTTCTTTCTTATTCCACCGAACCGGTAAAATTGATTTTATCCGTATAAATAATTTCGACGCGAATTCAGAGGCCAGTCTCTTCTTCTTCTCTGTCGAGTTTCAACGAGAATTAGTTGCGGGAGAAAACGGATTTGATTTATTGTTTCCGACCCATTCAGTCTTTTCGAAGAATCTCAGTTGTGCATGATTTTAGCATAAGCAGTATTACCGTTCGATGACGAGTCTTCGTTTTTGATTTTCAGCGCCGCCATTTAACCAATCTCCGAAAATTTCCATCAAGACTTATGCAAAAGAGAGTAAGAAGCAAACGATTATCGTTGAACCAAAGAAACAGAACAAAGTCGAAAAATCACTCAAAAAATTAAGAAACAAAAAAGATGATGAAGAAGAAGAAGAAGAAGAGGTGGAGGAGGAGCAAGTTCTTCTCGAAGATGTTCTAGACAGTACGTCGTCTCTAAAAAGAAGATTCACACAGTCAATAGACAGCTCACACAGAGATAATTAAAACAGGCTACATGTCCAAACTATTTTATTTCACATATATTTAATAATAAAATGATGACCAAGATTAAATAAAAATATAACAAATTGAAATAAAAAAATACCGCGGCGTAGCGCGGGTCTAAATCTAGTAACTATAAAATCACTTGAAATCACTTAAAATCCACTTCTAAAAATATTTCCAATAACACTGAATTTGAAAGTGTATTTTAAAATCACAAGTTCAATAACACTGGATTTTAAAAGAGGTTTTAGAATTTAAGTTTGAATAACAGGGGATTTGTCATTTTAAACTCACTCAAAATACCAAATTGGATACACCACTAAATCTCAAGTTCAATACATCCCCTCAATTTATTACAACTAAAATTGTTTTTTTTTTTTTTATTAACCATCCACTATCAGTCGGTTATGGGAATTGAATGATAGATTTATAACACTCCCTCTGGTTCTCCGATAATTGTTTTTTTAATCTTATGCACATAGATTAATTTTTTTTTCCTTTTATCAAAATAAAACATGTTTTATTATCAGTTTTAAGAGAATTCAACCAATAAAAAAATAATATGCAGAATTCAAACAGTCAAAACAAGAAAATTACATTAATTTTTGAATTGATTTGTGAAAAGATCATTGTGAACAAAAATTTTGTTCTAAGAGACCACTTATTGGAGAATAAAGAGAGTAATCAATAAAAAAAATAAAAAATTGATACAAGGTGAAGAAATAGAGAAGTTTCTTAATTATGGCAAAGCATTAAGAAAAGGAGAATAGTATTGGTAGTGTAGTTGAGGCGTTGTTCTCAGTTTTCCCTTATGCGTGTGTTACAACTGCAGAACCCAATGACTACGGAAGAAATATGTTACATTTCTACATTTTAAATCATTTTTGAAGACTTGATATTATCCGTTAGATTATATTATAGAGAGTCTCAACCGTCGTTCTTCATCTCTTTTCTCTAAGAGTTTTTTTTTGGTATTATTTAAAATTTAGTATATACATTAATAAATTATACATTCATGTAAACAAAACGGTATTTTGTTTCCTTCTAATGGAGATATTTATTTGATTGATTAAATCGTTTTCTCACTGCAAGAATGAAGAAACGAAATTTAGTGATGAGAGATCGAAAGATAATGATTTTTCGTTTTCGTGTTGTAGCTTCACAAGAATTGGATATAACCTCTACGAATTTCCATCTTCTTTTTTGTGGAAAAAAGTTTTGTATATTGTTTTTGGAAAAATTTCATAATTCATTCTTTCTTCATCATCTCTATATAATTTTAGTCTTACACAAAGAGTGTTTTAACTATCTATGTTCTTCACCAAACGTATCAAACCAAAGCACAAACTCTGTTCTTCCTCTCTTGTGTTCATTGGACCAACAAAGACAGAGCAAAGGTTTCAATCTAATCTCTCTTCTTCCTTCAATATCTCTATTCAATCTGGAATCTTGGTTTTGTTTGATAGGAATTAGTATGATGATGAATGCTAGTTGCCTAAAAAGAGCTTGAGCTGAGGATTTCTGAAATCAAAAGATAAAAGTGATGTCTTTGCAGAAGAAGTTTTTTGCTGTTTTGATTCAAGCAAGAATCTGAGCATTTTGTCACATGAATAATCACAAAGTCTCTTCAATGGGGTATGTTAACACCGAGAAGAAGAAATGGGTATTATCATTTGCGATCACATCTCTCATCTGCGTTTTCCTCATCGCGACTTCCTTCAACATGGGTCTCATGTCTTCACTTAGACCACCAGTCAACGAAACACTCTCTCGTTTCCTCACAAATGATTCTAATTCCAAAGTTTCATCTCAACAACCTTATGAAGAAGAAGAAGACAAGCTTCCACGCTTCGCTTACCTTGTTTCGGGATCTAAAGGAGATCTTGAAAGCCTTTGGAGGACTCTTAGAGCAGTGTACCATCCAAGAAACCAATATATTGTTCACCTGGATCTTGAATCTCCCGTTGACGAGAGACTAGAGCTTGCTTCTCGGATCAATAACGATTCTATGTATTCAAAAGTTGGTAATGTCTATATGATAACCAAAGCTAATCTTGTGACCTATACCGGACCAACAATGGTGTCGAATACACTTCACGCTTGTGCGATTCTTCTTAAGAGAAACCCTGATTGGGATTGGTTTATCAATCTCAGTGCTTCTGATTATCCCCTTGTGACTCAAGATGGTAAAAAAAGCTTCAAACTTTCTTTTTCCCTTTTGTTCTTGATCTTCCCTCTTGTTGGTTTTTGAGACCAAACAATGTTGTTATGTTTGAAGATCTGATTTATACGTTTTCAACTTTGGACCGGAACCTCAACTTTATCGAACACACATCTGACTTAGGTTGGAAAAAGTGAGCTTCTTTCTCTCTGTTTCTGACTTCTTTTTGAGTTTATTTCATTAGCTGAATCTAATGTTTCTTGGTGTCACACGGGTGAAGCGAGAAGCGAGCAATGCCACTGATGATTGATCCTGCTCTCTACATGTTAAACAAATCAAACATTTTGTGGGTCACACCTCGTCGAAGTTTACCATCTGCGTTTAAGTTATTTGCCGGTTAGTACTATATTGCTCTGTTCTTGTTTTGCAATAAAGTTTGTAACTTTTTGTCGGATTTTTTTTTTCACAGGATCTGCTTGGATGGTTCTATCGCGCTCATTCGTTGAATATATCATTTGGGGTTGGGACAATTTACCAAGAACATTACTTATGTATTACGCTAATTTCGTTTCTTCTCCTGAAGGTTACTTCCACACAGTCATATGTAACGTGCCCGAGTTCTCCAAAACCACGGTGAACCATGATCTTCACTACATCGCATGGAACAGACCGCCTAGGCAGCATCCTCGCTTTTTGTCCCTAGGAGACATGGGACCGATGATTGCGAGCGGTGCTGCCTTCGGTCGGAAATTCAGAAGAAATGACATAGCTTTGGATAAGATCGATAAGGAACTGCTTATGCGGTCGTCGACGAACGACGGCGGCGGTTTTACTCCCGGAGGATGGTGCGGTGGGGAACCGGAGTGCTCGGTTGTTGAAGACGTGGCTAGGATCAGACCTGGCTCAGGGGCTGAGAGGCTTAAAGGGCTTATAGATAGGTTAGTTACAGAAGCTAAATCAGGAGAGAATCAGTGTGAATAGAGAATCAAGAAGTCAAGCTTGGAGAGAATCTTACAGCTGCAAGCTAAACGTATACAACACTGTATTTTTGAAGAGATTAAAGATTACTTGTATGTTAAGTTACCCACTAGGTTTCATTAGGGCTTAAAATAAGTACTATACATACAAAGATCATGTATTCTTAGAGACTTTACACAATTCTATAATAGCAACAATGTTTCCTACTCTCTCCCAAAATTGTATCCTATACCAATCAAACCAAGAATGCGATACTTCAGAAATTACCATTGGTCCCTTGAGCCACATAGGTTCACACCATCTCCAGAATCTTGATGTTTCCGGTGGAGTTTGCAGCGACTAAGGTCGAGGACTGTCCGCGCCAGCAGACCGAAGATATGAACTGCGAGGCATCTTCTACTTCGAGTCCCGACACAGGGTCTACGTTCTTGAACTTGTATGACAAAACCGGCATTGGAAACGCCTTGTGGTACACAAAAACCTGTCCAGTGAAGCACTCAATATCAAAGGTCCTTCCTTTTGCAATAAATTGGATCAAAGGTTCTTCTTTTTAAGTATATCTTTAAAGTGAGAGTAATCATACCTCATTAGTCTCCGATCCTGTTACTATATACCCATCAGAGACAGATAGTCCGACAAAGTTCTACACACGTTGCAAGGACAGAAATGTGTTTATTATCTCAGAAACCGGGCTTGAAATGAAGCAAAAGAAGTTCAAGTTTTAACAGAATAGGTACCTTTACATTAGTGTGTCCCATGAATGAGTGAAGAGGCGTTTCATTTACACCGGAAACAGACATTGATAGGTCCCATAGCTTCAGAGTGTTATCAGTCGAAGAAGACACAAGTGTTGATGAATCTAGAAACCTGACATAGCTCACAGTCTTGTTGTGACCAATCATTGTGCAAAGAGGAAGCTTGGGGTTCCTTAAATCATAGTAGTAAACTTTGTGATCTGCTGAACCAAATGCTAAAGACCGACCCGAATCTGACGGAAACTGGACACAACATATGTTTGCCTTTGTCTTGATGGTTCCAATACTAACACCCTGAAAAAGAGCAGAAAGCAAACTCAACCGTCAAACATACATCCCTGCAAGAACTAAATTCCTCGCATTTCCAAGACATCAGTTATAAGTACGTTTTTGGTTTTAGTTTAGAATTTTGCCTGATTGATACTCCATAGCTTCACAGAACCATCATCACTACCACTTGCTAACAATGTTGGATCTGCTGATGAAATGTCAATGGACCATACACGCTTCTCATGCTCCTTCATCTCTGTAACCAACTGGCTTCTTGCAGCGTCCCAAACCTAACAAATAATCAACCTTTGTTAAAAGGTTTTGTTCTGTTTTTTGTATAGATTAATAAAGTTGAAAGATCTCTCCGGTTAAACAGAACAAACCTGAACCACGCCTTCAAAGTTACTTGATGCAATTTGGCTCTTAATGTAGCTGTTCCAAGATATACCACTTAGCTTAGACCGGCTAGCTAGTTCCACAACAGGGTAGTGAATGTCCCGGCCATCTTTTATTATCGAATCGCATTCGAATATCTTGATCTTCTTGTTGACACCAGCCGTGGCGAAAAACTCTCCATCACGGTCAAAACCAATTGCGCAAACGAGGTTAGAAGAGTTCAACAAATCTCCTTGTTTCAAATCAGCTTTCACTCTTAGCTTACTGAAAGTTAAATACTTGCACAAACCCTCGAGGAACGGATCGATCCACCCGCCTTGTCGTCTAGAATCATTGGTGATGGGATCATTGAGTGGTTGTGTAAGGTTGCTTACTGAACTTTTCTCTGAACTTCTACCATCACTACTCAACGCCGAACAATATCTAGCCAACGATTTCTCAGCCTTGATTTGCCTGTATCTTGTTGCAAAGTAGACTGATTCCAGTTTCTTGAAGTTACTCATTAACCGAGAGCTTTCAAGAAGCGTGCTTTCTAAAGTATCATCATCAAGCTTAGCTTCTTCATTCTCCTCTGTTGCAACTGTCCCAACTCCTTTTCTAATACGTTTTCTTGAGAGCAAGAACGAAGGTATATCGTTCCCTTTTTGCATCAAACTCAACTGTCTCTTAACGACTTGATCAATGTCGGAAGAAAGAAGCGAAATCGTATACCGCAGTTTCTCTGCAGCTTCTTGCTTTCTCTGTTGAATCAGCAGCAAGAACTCTTGCAGTAAATCCTGTTCCTCTATTCTATCCCGTAGCTCTATCGCAGCTTCACGTTCTTCCAAATTCTCTCTAGGTTCATTGATAAACTCACTTTGTAGCAGTTCACTACGACCAATAAAGACAAAAGAAAGAAGATTCTAAAGCACAAAACTTTTCTCACAAATGAATATGGTTCTGGTTAAAGAGAGAATCAATCACCTCATCGATGGTCGATAGGTAGGCTCAGGGTGAAGTAACCACAAGCAAAAGGAGGCTTCTTTAGGCCAATTGAGCAATATTTGAGGTGGAAGAACACGATGTCTTAAACTAGACATAGTTCTTGACTTCTCTTCTCTTGAGGAGACTGGGCAAAATAGCTGCACAACCAACTAACATTCATCAAATCAGTTATCTCAAGAAAACAAAACAGCTAAGAACATGTGAATCTTTACCTCAAAGAGAAGAACACCAAGACGGTAAACATCAGAAGCACAGTTACTCGGAGAACCATTATCTTCTTCAGGACTTGTGTACCAACTCATCTCCATTGCTAAGATCTGTTTCATGGGAAAAGGTTGCTTCTTTTCTTGAAACTCCTCTTTTCTCGAGCCACCAATCTCTCGAGACATTGTTGTTGTGGTTGTTGTTGTTGTTTCCTTTGGACTTTCTTCATCAGACCCGGAATCCGAACAAGAAGCGGATTCGATAAACGAAACATGGTTAAAGGAAGACACAACGAAACAAGATGGTCTAACATTATGAACAACAATGCCTTGAGAGTGAGCTACATTCACAATCTCAACGACTTGTCTGAAAACATGAAAACACTCAAACGCATCCACTGATCTCTCTGGATTGTCTAACCACTGACGCAAGCTAACATCTTCACATTCCAAAGCTCTAGCAGTAGAGTTATCATCAAGTCTTAAGTTATCTTCTTTGTGTGAACCAAGTAAGCTTCTGACATAATCAATGTGAGACAAAGACTTAGAACGATCTCTCTCAATTGGTAAAGACTCTGAAACCCCAGAGGTGTTTAATCCTCTGGAATTAGATTCTGAAGAACCCTCCATGTTTGATTCTGATTAAGATTAATCATCAACCAAAAGCTAACCGGAAATTACCAAACACACAACCAAGTATCAGTTAACTCCTCCGGATTCTCCAATACTTCATTACTCATTTCATGATCCCATCCTCAAAGCCCTAAGCTAGAAGTTGAAAAAGCAAAGGAATTAGAAACAAAGTAGAGATTTTTAAAAGACCCTTTGACAGAATAACACCAAAACCAGATAATATCCGTATAAAAATGCAACCTTTGATAACATAAAGAGACAAACACGAGGAAGCTTCTTGACCACTAAACTCTAGAAGCAATAAAAGAAATGCAATAAAAAAAGGAGAAGAAGAAGAAGAAGATAAGAAGTAATTGGGACTTAAGAGGCGCCGAGAAACTCGAACCACACACATCGCAAGCAGGCACAGTTCGTCTTTTTAAATCCGTGGAAAAGCATCAGCTTCGTAAAATTAAATTCTCAGGAAAGATAATATAATTTGGGCCTACGGTTTTACTTCACAGTGAGGGTTTATTGGTTTTATTTCTCGCTTTTTGGTTAATCTTCGCTTCTCTTTCCACGCAAGCAACGTGGTGAAACGACGACCTAGGAAAAACAGAGCGAAAAGGCAAAACCTTTTTCATATTGGTTTTGGGCCACATATATAATTATGTGTAAATATTGGAGTCAAAGTGAAAACCTTAAAAATTTGCTCACACTAATGAAACTTTTGTGGGAAATTTGCAAAAATACCATTAATTTGTGGCTAGTTTTTGCAAAAATATACCAATTTATATTTACCATTAATAACTTTTTCAATTTTACAAAATTACCATTTATTTATCCTCATAAATATTTGATAATACTTTATAGTAAAATAAACCTAAGGTTAAAGGTATCGATATGAAAAAAGTCAAGAATATATATATATATATATATATATATATATATATATATATATTTGTTTTAAATCATCTCTCTTTCAAATTGTGCCTTTTTCAAAAAAGAAATTATGTTTTAAATGATAGATTTTTGCTCGATGGTCTTTTCGGAAAACAATTCATCAAAATTAGGTGAAAAATTCTAACTTTTGTCCCTCTTTGTGTTCTTAACTTCTTTCATTCCAAAAGACGACCAATTTTCTTCAGGATAAATGTTTATATAATGTTGTGGTCCAAATCATGTTATAAGTGTAGACTTTTTTGTAAAATATTAGGAATCTAAGCATTTAATATAAATGACCAATAAAGATATAACAAAATGGTTGAAGATCTAACAAAAACAACTAAAACATGTAATTGTACTTCGAAAACCTTTAAATGTTAATAAAATAAAAACAGAATTGTTTGTATTATTGTTTCGGTGAAGTGACGAGAATGTATTTTATTGGTGGGAGCATTTAATGACCAGAGGGAGTTCCATTTTCATGGAATGGATTGAGACATGTCGACAATTGCAGAAGAAGAAAACAAAAGCACATGCTTCGGGACACGCCACGTGTACTTTCTAATTCTATGATTAGATTACGGAGCACTTCCTATAAGAATGTTGTATTTACTTACTATGCAAAAGAAATATAAATGAATTGTATGTAACAGCAAGTTTGAAATGGTTCTCTTAAGTTTTTACCAAAAAGCAATGATAGCTTAACACCAAAGATCTTAATGCAAAAAAGTAAACTAAAATCGACCTATATTTCATGACAAAATGCTATTATTAACGGTCATAAATTATAACAGACATTTTAAAGGTGTGTGAAAGATGTCAAAGGCCTATATATTAAATTGCAGGAAGAAGGCAAAACTTATTTTTTTCAGCAGATGTTTTATTCAAAACCTAAAGCAAGTCCATTATTTTCGACTTGAACCATCATTAGGAACTCTGAACCAATTCAAAATCAAATTGGTTATTTCTCTAGATGAAGTCTTGCTGGTAACAAAACACAATGCAATCTGCATTGGGGTCTTGTTGTCACCAGTTTGATTTTGAATTGGTTCTGCATTCCGAGCTACTAGCAACAAACAGAGGCTTTGTATATTACAAACCACAAGGTGACAAACAAGACCCATCAAGCTGGAGTTTTCATTTTTCAAGTAGGTCCGCTCACATAAAACAACGTTAAGTGGACGGCTCAAGAACCCACTAGCCACACTTAGTTTTATGCTTCACTAGATCGAACCGGTTCAGTAAATTTTTAGTTTCTTACTGTTAATGGAAATTACTAAATTTAAATTCAAGTTGATAGAGTATTTTTTTAGTTGAGTTTTGTATATAGTTTTTAAGCATATTTGAATAAATTCAAGATGAAAGGAAGTAATCATTAAATCTCTTACAAAGAAATCACATTACAAAAAAAAAATATAAACCAAACCAAACAAGAACAAGATTATACCAAATCAAACCGGACTAGCTGTTGTTTTTGGCAGTGTTCTCGAAACTCCAACTCCATATATCGTGACGCTCAATGCCATGCACGACCCATGGAACCGGCAAAACCGGTATACATTGTTTCAAGAACCACCTTGGAGAGATCAACTTGTGTTTCGATCAATGGTCTCTTCGGTTTCTTCAAATGCGCAGGTGCGAGCGTAACAGTGACCTTACTGTCCTTATACTCGATCCAAGCCTTGTAGTTATCTCCACTACTTAGCTTCGCTTCCTTAAACAACCATTGATTCTTTCCTCGATTCTTGTCTGAATCCAATAACCAGCTTTCTCAGAAACCGTCGAAGTAACAGAGATATCATTGATATCTTGAAAAACATCGAATTCGACGGCAAAGAGATGGTTATTGGGGTTGCCATTGGTTGTGCGGTTAACTATGTTGGATAAGCTTGAGATGACTTAAAGACCAAGTTTTGTTTATTTGGAAGTTATCCTTATCTGTTGAGTTTTTCCTATTTTGGTTGGGTTTTGGTTTTGTGAGTTGATTATATAAGGAGATACCTAATTGTGGTATAACTTGAGAGAGTTGTGAGAATACAAGGTTTTGAGAGAGTTTCCTTGTAGTTTGAGATTGATCGAGTTTGGTTGAAGTTTAATAAGAAAGGTTTTTCTATTATTATTGTGTTCTTTGATTCTATAATTGGTATCAGAGCTTTGAAGATCAAAATCGAGACCTAACATGGCTAAAAACGAAGAGGATTCATCAAGCGGCAAAGGGGCTGCCACAATGAAACTCGGCGGCAGCTCCTCATCGGTTCAGTGTCCAATGCTTACAAAGGACAACTACACGGTTTGGGCTATACGTATGAAGATCGCCCTTAAGGTGAACGAAGTTTGGGAGGTTATCGAGGATGAAGAGGAGAACAGCAAGAAGAACAATATGGCTATTGCCTTGTTGTTTCAGTCAATACCCGAATCATTGATATTACAAGTTGGAGAGCTTGAGTCAGCAAAGGCCGTATGGGAAGCAATAAAAACGAGACACGTTGGTGCGGAACGTGTTAAAGAGGCTAGACTTCAAACCCTAATGGCGGAATTTGATCGACTTCAGATGAAAGGAAGCGATACAATTGACTCTTTTGTTGGTAAACTTTCGGAAATCGCATCCAAAAACCTCTTCTCTTGGAGAAACACTTGAAGAGACAAAGCTTGTCAAGAAATTTCTGAAAAGTCTGCCACGAAATCGCTACATTCACATCGTTGCTTCTTTAGAACAAGTACTTGATCTAAAGACAACGAGTTTTGAAGACATTGTTGGAAGGCTAAAGGCCTACGAAGAGAGAATCGGAGCTGAGGAGGAAGAGCACGAAGAGCTGGACAAGTTGATGTATGCTCACTCGGATGGTACTTCGGGTAGTCGTGGACGAGGAAGAGGTGGACGATTTGGTGGAAGAGGAAGAGGGAGAGGACGGTTCAGTCCTGATCAATATCGTCAATGGAGTGATAAGGAGAAAGAAGCTAAAGTAACATGTTTTAGGTGTGAAAAACAAGGACATTATGCTAATAATTGTCCTGATCGTTTGCTTAGAGTCGAGGCGAGTATAACTTGTTTCAAGTGTGACAAGAAAGGTCACTATGCAGCAAACTGTCCAGATCGACTCTTGAAGCTGCAAGAGACAGAGGAAAGAAGAAACGATGATACTCAAGAAGCCGATATCCTAATGATGCATGAAGTAGTATATTTGAACGAAAACAAGGTAAACCCAAGCTTATTTGAAGAGAACCAAGATGCAAAGAGAATTTGGTACCTTGATAATGGCGCGAGTAACCACATGTGTGGTAATCATGAATTCTTTGTCTCAATTGATGAAAGTGTAACTGGCAAAGTGAAGTTTGGGGATGATTCACGGATTGATATCAAAGGTCGGGGATCGATTTGTTTCGTGCTTAAGAACAACGAGAAGAAGTTTCTACATAACGTTTACTACATCCCTCAGTTGAAGAGTAATATTATTAGTTTGGGTCAAGCTACAGAAGCTGGTTGTGAAATTCGAATGAAGGAGGATATACTGGCTGTGTATGATCGAATGGGTCGAGTATTGGTAACTACAACGAGGTCGAGGAATCGACTCTACAAAGTAACGCTAGACGTGGAGCTTGTAGGGCAATTAAAGCTGTCGAGTTCGAGTGAATCGGCAAGGTGGCATGCACGCTTGGGTCATGTAAATCCTGAAACCATGAAGTCGATGATTAATAAACGAATGGTGGACGGAATACCAAAGTTTGATGTTGAGAAAGACGTCTGTGATTCATGTCTTCGTGGGAAACAAACAAGGAAGCCTTTTCCACAAGCAACAAGTTTTCGAGCTGCCAAACCTCTTGAGCTAGTACATGGAGACCTTTGTGGACCCATTACACCCAAAACCCCAGCTCAAAAGAGGTATGTGTTTGTTCTTATCGATGACTATACACGCTATATGTGGACTATCTTGTTGAAAGAGAAAAGCGAAGCATTCGACAAGTTTCAAATCTTCAAAAGGACAGTTGAGCAGGAGTCGAAAGAGTTGATTAAAACCTTGAGGACAGATAGAGGAGGAGAGTTTTTGTCTCTTGAGTTTCAAAACTTCTGCTTAAAACACGGAATTCAGAGACATTTAACTGCTCCTTACTCACCTCAGCAGAACGGAGTGGTCGAACGGCGGAACCGAACGTTGTTAGAAATGACACGGAGTATCTTGAAACATATGGATCTGCCGCATGAACTGTGGGGAGAGGCAGTTAGACACGCTACCTATCTCATAAATAGAGTAGCTACAAGAACCTTAGTCGGGAAAACAACTTATGAGATGTATAAAGGAAGAAAACCGAATGTTGAGCATCTAAGGGTGTTTGGTTGTGTCGGCTATGCAAGAACTGATGCTGTAGGAAGAAAGAAACTTGATGATCGATCGATAGCTCTTGTTCACTTGGGGGTTGAGCCCGGTTCCAAGGCGTATAGGCTACTTAATCCTACTACTAGAAGGATTGTAGTGAGTAGAGATGTGGTGTTTGATGAAGAAAAACCATGGGTTTGGAACAAGTCAGAGAGGAAGCTGAGTGATGACTATGATACATTCGGTTTTGCAATAGAAAACGGAGGAGAAGAGACCACACGAGACGTTGAAACTATGCAAGAAGCAGGGAACGGTGATTCAAGTTCACCAACAAGTCAGAATGCCGTTGAGATCGTAAATATAGAAGAAGGGGATGAAGAAAAAATTCACGATGAGACCAATAGTAGCGAAGATGATGAGAATAGTCAGCTAAAATTGAGAAAATCATTAAGACCAAGAGCAGTGCCTCGACACTTGAATGACTATGTCCTCTACTTGGCGGAGCTTGAAGGGGAACGTCTCCTACTAACTCTGAATGATGAACCCTGGGATTTTGATGAAGCAAAGCAACTAAGAGTTTGGGTAGAAGCATGTGAGGATGAAATCTCCTCCATAGAAAAGAATCGAACTTGGGATCTAGTCGAGCCGCCGATCGGTTGTAAACCAATTGGTTTGAAATGGGTTTTTAAGGTTAAAAGGAATTCCGATGGAAGTATCAATAAACATAAAGCAAGATTGGTGGCAAAGGGATATGTGCAGAAGCAAGGTGTAGATTACGACGAGGTATTTGCACCGGTGGCTCGGATTGAGACGATACGACTTATTGTCGCATTAGCAGCTTCAAAAGGTTGGGAGATTCATCACCTCGACGTTAAAACAGCTTTTCTTCATGGAGATTTGAAAGAAGAAGTCTATGTAATGCAACCGGAAGGTTTTAAAGACGTTGGGAATGAGAACAAGGTTTATAAACTGAGAAAGGCACTCTACGGCTTGAAACAAGCTCCTAGAGCGTGGAATGACAAGTTAAACAAGGTATTTCGAGATCTAAAGTTCGATCGTTGCTCAAAAGAACCATCGCTTTATCGGAAAGAAGAGGGAGAACATCTCATTGTGGTAGCAGTTTATGTTGATGATCTATTGGTCACGGGTTCTTCGTTGAAACTAGTACTTGAGTTCAAGAAAGAGATGGCAAGACAGTTTGAGATGAGCGATTTAGGAAAGCTAACTTACTACCTTGGGATAGAAGTGTCGGAATTTCAAGGAAGAATTGTATTAAGCCAAGAAAGATATGCGCAAAAGATTTTGGCCGAGACTCGTATGGATAGCTGCAATCCGTGTCATGTTCCGATGGAGATGAATTTGAAGTTGACTAAGTCTGACAAAGAAAAGAGCATTGATGCAACAGAGTATAGAAGAAGCATTGGCTGTCTTAGATATCTCTTACACACGCGACCGGACTTGTCATATAGTGTTGGTATGCTAAGTAGGTATATGCATGATCCTAAAGTGTCACATGGTGCAGCCTTAAAACAAATTTTGAGATATTTGCGAGGAACGACTAAACTTGGGCTTGTGTATCGGCGTGAAGAGAAGGTGAAGTTGATTGGATATAGCGACAGTTCTCACAACGTTGACATGGATGATGGGAGAAGCACTACCGGTCATGTATTCTACCTAAACAACTGTCCTATAACTTGGTGCTCGCAGAAGCAAGAGACGGTTGCTTTATCTTCGTGTGAAGCCGAGTTCATGGCTGCGACAGAGGCTGCGAAACAAGCCATTTGGCTTCAAGAATTACTGGGAGAAGCCATCGGAATGAGTCATGGTAAAGTTGTGTTGAAAGTAGACAACAAGTCAGCCTTAGCTCTCGCTAAGAATCCAGTGTTTCATGGACGTAGCAAACACATTCACAAGAGGTATCACTTTATTAGAGAGTGTGTTGAAAACGAGCAAGTCGAGATGGAGCATGTACCGGGAAATGAGCAACGGGCCGACATTTTAACGAAAGCGCTTGGAAGAATACGATTCAAAGAGATTAGAGATCTTATTGGTGTTGAAGATGTTGGTAATCTCAAGCTTAAGGGGGAGAATGTTGGATAAGCTTGAGATGACTTAAAGACCAAGTTTTGTTTATTTGGAAGTTATCCTTATCTGTTGAGTTTTTCCTATTTTGGTTGGGTTTTGGTTTTGTGAGTTGATTATATAAGGAGATACCTAATTGTGGTATAACTTGAGAGAGTTGTGAGAATACAAGGTTTTGAGAGAGTTTCCTTGTAGTTTGAGATTGATCGAGTTTGGTTGAAGTTTAATAAGAAAGGTTTTTCTATTATTATTGTGTTCTTTGATTCTATAAACTAGACGTCCGAGGAAGCCACGGGTTGAGTCTTGGTCGTAGTTGGTGGTTGGGACCACGACGAAGGCGAGGCCATGACCGGGGTTAGGGTTTGACTGTTTAGGAGTGATGGAGAAAATGAAAGATGTTTTGAAAGAGTAAACAGAAGAAGAAGTGTTGTTGGAGGATTTGAATGGGATTGGATCTGTGTAAAGACCTTAGCCATGTGAGAATGGAATGTTGTCACGTGTCATGGAGAGTGCACCGGACCCGCTGAATCGTTGATGCCATCGGTTCCAGGTCCGAGAGCTCAGCGTAACCGATGAAGACTATCTTTGATCCATCGAACTGGTTGAAATTGAATTTGACGGCAGAAATGGTTTTAGAGCTAAACAAAGCTATGAGAACAAGTTTTTGGATCTGCATTATGTGTTTTCTTTTTAATAATGTGTTTGTTAAGTTTTATGGTATTGAAAATGATGCAGTATACTATATAGTGTGACAAGAGCCAGCGACTTTGACTTTTCAAACATCAAATGGTCAATTCAAATAATTGCATGTAGACGCCTGTAAAGAGTCTAAAGACTAAAGAATCACTGTATTTAAGTGTACTTTAGCCTAGAAGATGAGGAATAAAACTTCTAAATCTTGCTTAAAATCAGACAACAATAATTCAACACAGTGTCAATAAACGATAACTTGGACATTTTATTTCACTTCAATTATCACTAGCTTGATGGCTGTTAAACCAGAAACAAACCAAACGAAAACCGATTCAAACCGAACAAAACCGGTTTTAATTTTGGAAAGTCCAGTCCCAGATCTCGTGACGCACGGCACCACGTCCCATCGAACCGGCAAAACCGGTATACATTGTCTCGAGAAGCACCTTGGAGAGATCGAATTTAGCTTCGATCAATGGCCGATTCGGTTTCTTCAAATGCGCGAAACCGATCGTAACGGAGATGACTTTATAGTTGTTGTTGTACTCGATCCAAGCCTTGTACTTGTCTCCACTACTCAGCTTCAAGTCCTTGAACAACCAACCGTTTCTAGTCATAACCCAATAACCGGATTTCACAGAAACCACCGAACCGACGGAATTAATGTCGACTCCGACATGGTTATCGTTGATGTCGCCAAGAGATTTGTCCTGAAAGACATCGAATTCGACGGCGAAGAGATGGTTATTGGGGTTACCGTTACTGGTTCGGTTCACAAGACTGAGGTAGCCTAAACCGGAACCGGCGTTGTTTTGGTTAGTGGGTACGACGAAGAAGGCAAGACCGTGACCAGGGTTAGGGTTTGTTTGGTGAGGAGTGATGGAGAAAGTGAAAGAGGTTTTAAAAGGGTAAAGAGACGAAGAGTTAGGTTTGAAAGTGATTGGATTTATGAAAATGGCTCGACCATGAGAGAAAGGGGTTTTGTCTCGGGTTAAAGCTAGAGCTCCGGACCGGCTCATGCCATCAGGTTCGGGACCATACTCTGCGTCTCCGTGGAACGAGAACAGATCGGAGCCATTACCGAAGTACTTGAAATTGAATTTGTAAGCAGTGGCTTGGGAGAGGAAGAAAGATGTGAACAGAGTGATGAAGCAGAGTATTTGCATCTTCATTTTTGTTCTCTTGGGAAGTGAAGATGATGGAACTTTAAAATATGGAAAGTGGTATGTGAAGGTGAAAAGATCGAGAAAGTTTTAGTTTTTCAACAAAAAAAATAATGCATACAGGAAAAAAAAAAAGACAAGGAATTCGAATTATGGCATTAGATGACAAAAAATCTGTTTCTGAAAGTGCAGAAAAATATTTCTTCTTTTTTCTGTGGACACTCTGCTCCAATCAAAACTTTATGAGTGTGGGTTAAGAAAAAGATTAAACGGATTAGTTTACAATGAGTTGGTAAGCTCCACCTGGTGTGATTATTATAATTTTTTAAAAATAGCATGTGTAAAAATAGATAACATTTGTGATTTTTAGATTTTGCATTAAAGTTAAACAAATTTTAAAAAAACATAAATTTATTTCTTTTGTTGTTTCTCCTAATTATCCTAAAAGATATAAAAACAAATGAGGTTTTGATTATTCAATCATTCTAGAATTCCGGAAAAAAGAAAACGCAATAATACAGTTGGGCCAACTTCATGATTTTTTTTTTTGTTCATCATGTATTCACTTAAATTCTCACTTAGCTTCTTGGAGTCACGAGATTACACGGCAGAAGCTACGTTGTAAGTACAAAAAAAAATAAAAAAAATTATAACAATGATGAGATATAAACCGAGCTAAATCAAACCAAACCGGTTTATTCGTTATTGGCACTGTTCTCGAAATCTCGTGACGCTCGACGCCACGTCTTATTGAACCAGCAAAACCGGTATACATTTTCTCAAGAAAAACGTTAGCGATCGATGGCCTCTTCGGTTTCTCCAAATGTCCGGTTCCAATCGTAACTGTGACCTTAGAGTTCTCGTACTCGATATAAGCCTTGCATCCATCTCCACTCAAAGTCAAAGGTCAACAGAGCAAGAAACAGAGGAGTGAAACAGAGTGTTTTGATCTGCATTCTGTTTTTGTTTCTCTTTCTCACATAAAGTGGCTACTTTGTCTATTTACCTGGACATTTTTCTTCTCTAGATTATAATATATATAACCTGTTTCTACATCTCTATTTTAACAAAGTGATATGACATTACAGGGAACCAAAACGTGACAAGATTTGATTCGATGATATACTATCTTGAATAAAATACATTATTTTTCACTCAAAATACGCCGTGTTAAAAAAGTTTCAGGCAAATGAGGTTTTGGGTTTTCATAATATACTTTTGCCTCTCTGATGGTTCAACGGCTAGAAACAGATGATGGACGATTGGTTGGAACTTGTTGGCTCGATGCTTCTTCAGCTTGAAGTTTCCTAACTCGAGCCTTGTCGATTCGAGCTCTTCTCACAGCTTCTTGGATATGGCGGTCATGGTCTTTTAACACCTGATCCATGTTTCCTGATGGAACCACCAATGGTCCTGAATAATGAATCTTGTGCCCTTTTGATCCATAACCCAACTGCAACAAACCAAAACAAAATAACAAGGCAGTTTCTCAAGTTAGTAACATTGATTGTAGTTACTAAAATAGTAAGGAGGACATTTAGAGTACACTTACAAGAATTGGGTCTTTCTTGTTGCTTCTACCATTCTCTTCTTGGTTTGCTTCTTCAGAGGCTTCCTTGAAGGAACCTGGAAGCCGAGTCATTCCTCTGCATGTCTCTTGTTGCGATGCGCCTGTTCTTGTTGGAGCAAAACCAGGAACCGCAGAGTAATCAGCAGCTACAGATGAAACTTTCTGAGGATCTTGGTAATTCCTTCTACCCTTTGCGGAAGCAGATCTACGCGACAGAGGACCAGAATGTGAAGCTCTCTTGTGAGGAATGATAATGTTTCCCTGTGATTCTCTGTTTGGTTCAAATGCTTGCGATGATGGCCTTGGTGGATCTATTGGGAAACCAGATGCTACTTCTTCAGGATGGGGATTAAACTTCTCGCTTCGGCTTCTGTTACTAGATTGGCTCTGCCTTTTCTGCAAGAATGTTAATGAGAGCGAGAGAGAGGGTCAACAACATTGAATAAAAAGCAAGAAGCTTTAGCATCGAAAGAAATAAGCTTTAACAAGAATGTCGACCTGCATTGATGTAACAAGCTCTGCATTTGCTTCAGGAGCTGGGACGGCTCGAGAATCCTTAGTTCCTCTCCTTTCTTGGTGTCTTTGGTCCCTGTTTCCTCCGCCTTGTCTATAAACACAGACGAGAACGATTCAAGCTTTTCTCTTTTTACATGCTCTACTAGTATAATAGCTTGCATAGTAAAAATGATGTCAGACCTTCGACTTTCTTCATCCCGCATCCTCGCATCAAGCTCTTTGCTGGGAGGATATTTAGGCAAGCTTGAAGGATCACATGGAAGAGGTCTAGTGGAGAAGAACTGAAAATTAAGAATGATGGTTTTAGTTACAAGAAGTTATAAGAAGCGTAAGAACATCGCATGTACTGCTTGAGAAAAGCCATTACCTCACTCTGGAGAGCTGCGGTGGCAGTTCCACGATCGTCGGGATTGACTGAAAGCAGAGTTTCAAGAAGAGCTAAAGCTGGCTGAGGAAACTCCTTGAATGTCTCATCCACTATACGTTTATATGGCTGTGTAGGCTTGAATATTGTTGCATGAGGCAGCCTCGATTTTACCCAATATTCCTCGGTGGGCGAGCCACATAGCTTGAAAATCTTGTGCAACTGTTCCACCTGTAACACACCATGAACATTACCAGAGTCACCTCAAAAGGAATCAAACTGTAGTCTCAAAGAAATCAGAGCAAACACTTAAAGAGACTCAAACGAAGAAACTGTGAATCTACCTCGGTTCTACCGGGCATAATAGGCTTGCCTGCATATAGTTCAGCAAGAATGCAACCTGTACTCCACAAATCAACCGCGGCTCCATAGCGAGTTGCTCCGAGCAAAAGCTCAGGTGGACGGTACCAAAGAGTTACCACACGGCTGGTCAAAGGTTGAGTCTGACGAGGATAAAAAAAACTAGCTAACCCAAAGTCAGCAATCTTTAGAACTCCACTATTATCTATTAGAAGGTTTGAGCCTTTTATGTCCCGATGAAGTACACCGCGACTGTGACAATGGTCTAGTCCGTGTAACAGTTGCTGCAGGTAGCATTTGACCTGTACAAGAACAAAGTAAGAAGAATTCACTAAAAAGCGGTGAAACTAAGTAAAGAAGATGTTGAGTAGAAACAAAAAGTACCTGTGATTCAGAAAATTTTATAGCAGGATGTGAGGCTAGTCCAGCTAGATCGTGTTCCATGTACTCGAAAACAAGATATAAGCTGCAAGACATTCTTGATGTAACCAAGCCTTCTAGCTTTATGATGTTAGGATGATCAAGCCTACGCAATATCTGGATTTCTCTTGCCATAAAACGCACGCTTTCAGGCTCCAAGTTATCAAACCTAACTTTCTTCAAAGCCACAATTTTCTTCTGATCAAGGTCCCGAGCTCTATATACATTACTATAAGTACCCTGACCAATCTGCATAAAGCCAAGTTAAAACCGCTGCATCAGAGATCTATCCTCACAACTAGAGTCCAAAACATAAAAGTATTCATTTACTACAAACCCAAATCTTGGGAGCTTAGGATATGTTGCCAAATATGGAAACATGCCAAGATAAGTAATTCATGGAATCAAGTAAGCTCCTTAACTGCATTTTGGCAAAGAATGTAGATAAAGAAAAGAAGATTTACTTTGTCTAATTTCTCGAAAGAATCCGCACGACGTGGAACCCACCCTTTGATAGCTTCACCAGCTACAGAAGCCAACCATGGAGGCCAACCTGCAGCTACATACTCTCCTTCAGCTGATTTTCCTATGGTAAGACCCATTGGGAAATGTGAAGTAGCCACAACATTCTCTATCTTCTTCTCTCTTCTGCTACTCAAATTCTCTCCACGCAAATGTATCGAAACATTAGCTTGCTGCTTATTACTACTACTACTACTCAACATTGGCCTTACACTAACAACATCAGGCCGTTCCTTAGTCCTAATAAGAGGCTCTTCTCTTCTAGAAGAAGCAACCGGTCTTGAAACTCTAAACTCTGAAGAGGATTTGTTTGAGAAACGCTCTCTTGGACTATCTTTGCTATCTTCGATAGCAGATGGCTTACACCAAACACAACCCATCGCTCAAAATCTACCCCCAAAATCTTGATACTAGAGGCCAAAATCTCCTTTCAAATTCATCAATCTTTTTCCTTTTCTTCCAAAATTAGCCAAAGGTCTCTTCTTGTAGCTAATTAAGTGGACCACATGAGAGAACCAGAGCATCAACAACAAAAGTCGAAATTAAGGAACCCTAGAACTAGGAGAACACTGTGACCCAGAAAAAAAAAAAGACTTTTTTCCCTCAATTTGCAAAATGTGCCCAGATCAAGAAGATGGTTCAGGCATTAATGATTCGAGTAGAGAACAAAAAACCCACGATTTCTCAAGAACCAATAACTTTTGTGCATAAAGCAAGTACCTTTGAAGAGATAGTAAAACAGCAGAAGCAAATGTAAAAATAAATTTGAGAAATTTGCAGGAGAAAGAGGAGAAAAAAATGGAGCTTCCGTGAAAAAGAGAAACGACGAGAGAAATCAAAAGGGTTTAACAGAGCCTGGTTGAGAGAGAAATGGATCTAGGGACTAGGGCGGAGAGATTTTGAGAGACGCATGTGTGTTGAAGCAGAAGGTTGAATTAAAAGTTTGCCCAAAATTGAAAACTCCAAAAAGAAAACATTATGAGAGAATTTTTAAATACATTCGGTGAGAAAAAATTCACTTTATATTTATGAGTAGTTCTGTAGTTGGTGCAGTTAAAAACTTATAACATACCACCAAACAACAGTAAAATCTACGCATAAAAGAAAATATTTTGTGGGACTAATAGAAGAAGCTCGACATAAGAAAGACATTCTTTTTAAACACGTCTAATCTACTCATAATCAGAAAACTAATCAAATTAAACTTATTCTTGAATGATTAGTAATAAATAAGTTTATCTTATTATATAAGTGCGTATGGTTCACGTGTATGTAACGAGAGTGCTAAGAGCTCTGCGGGGTAAAACTCGAGTCGTGACGAAAGACGTTAAGTCTTTTCGTTTTCACTTCCAATTTCATTATATAATCTTTTTTATATTCCCATAATCCCTGCACTAATGGATTTGAGAGTAATTTTAAATGAGTACGTTCTGGCTTAAAAGAAGTAATAATTATACAATTTTGTCAACAATTGATTTCTACCTGATTTTAGGGACATTTTTCTGATCTAGTTTTGCTATTATTAAAAAAATAATAATAATAATTGCTATGGATGGTCAACTAATTATAGTTTACACCGTATTCTACATTGAAAAAATTATTTCTTACAATTGTGTGTATTGTTAATGTTCCCAAAACAATTTAGGACTAACACTGTTTTTAAATGATATCAAAATAAGTATATTTTTGAAATAAAATTGTAGTTATATGACAAATAGATTATTTCCTTTTAACAAAAAAAAGACCAATAGATTAATTAGATATTGATGAAAAGGGTTTTAAAGATTTAAAAACACAATTAACAACATATGTTATCCTCGTCAATCATCATCAGCATCCGTTGGTTTGTCTAATAATTGGAGAAACTAGTGGAGGACCCGCGCGTTTGCGCGGCGTTACGTTTTCATCCAAAAAAAAATAGTAATAGCTCAGGGATACATTTTTTTTTTATCTTTTTAGTTTAATTTAATTTATGTTATTTCTGTTATGAAGAAGCAGGCCTAAGACTTTAAACCCATACCCGAAAACCCGACCCGAACTGACCCACAATCCCATATCCGATTGATTTTTGGTGTAAAACAAATCACCCTATGGGTAAAATATTTGATACCCGTAGGTATCAGATAATACCAGATCCGAACCGATACCCGATTGGGTATCCAAATTACCCAAATGGGTATTGTGGATTATTTTTTGATATTATAGATATATTTTTTTAAGGTTTTTCAGATTTTTGGGGGTTTCATATATATTTTCATTTTTTTTTACCTGATTAATTAACATATTCGATTTTTGGTTTGATTGAACCATCGGTTTGTTTTAAGTTATTATTCTTGTATCCAAACAGTTTTATCTCTTATTCTTGTATCCAAACAACTTTTTTCTCTTATCTTTGTATCCAAACATTATTAAAATGTACTTCTCAATTAATAGTAGTATAGATAGATAGATAGATAGATAGATAGCACATTATGCTTACACCCAGATTTAATGGACTTGTCTTCTCCATTTTAGACAAGACAACAAATTTGGGTCCCTTCTCGCAGAGATCGGATATGTAATTTTAACAACGATCACATGCATTACTGTTGAGAACGGGCTATGCTATATGTACCACAAATATAATCAATTCACTCATCAACCATATGAACCACACCATTGTACTAAACTACTATCTCTGTGTAACCTTGTGACATGTTTGATATTATTGTATTTTCTACTAAATCATGTTTGATATGATTGTATTTTCTACTAAATCATTTTTCAGCTTAATTATCAGATCTTATGATATTATTATTTCTTACAAGTATTTTTTCCTTATGGAGCAAAAAAAAAATCAAACAAACAATAAATTTTAGCGCTGTTTTAAGATTTAAGACTCATAACAACACATCTCCATTGTAATAAAACTAGTATCTGACTCGCACAGCAGTGCAGTGCGGGATTATATTTTTATTTTTTTGCTTTTCTTCTTCTTTTTATAACATGTTTTAATTTTAGTATTAGTTTAAGAGTTGTATGTTTTTTTTTTGTTGTATGTTCTTTTCTGTTAAAATTGTCAAGTATGTTGTTAATTTGAATCTAAATTTTTGTACTAAGTGATTTTAATTTTGCAGTATTGACTATTGATTATACTGTCTTTATTTATTAATAATTAAAAAAAATACAATAACCAAACACATGTCCAAACAATAAAAATGTTACATCATGGTTATGTTATAACTGTTATCCCTAATATACTAAAAGAGAAGCATTTTTAAAAATTAACATTTCTCTCATTTGGTATTAACAACTTTGTCATGCTAAGGTGTCATCACTAGGTTTATTTTCAAGACAAATCTAAAAAAAGAATAACAATTTAAATGTAGTCATTTGATTTGTTATTTTATTATACTATAGTCATTTGATTTTTATGTTTTTCACTCAATTTTATCATATGTAATTTAGGACTATGATTAATGTTTTATTTCGTTTTTTACCTTTTTAAAAAATTATTTAAAATGTTTAATTTTCACAGTGTAAAACGAAGATAAGAACCAAACCATCAAATTAATATGTCGCATAAGATCTCGAGTTATGTAAATAGACATCTCTAAATTAAAAAAACATTAAAGTAAAATATCACCCCGTGCAGAGCGCGTGTCCAACCCTAATACCAACTTAATCCAGAATCCGTATAGCTCTAAACTTTTATATACTCTTAAATAAAATATGTTTGTGGTTCTAGTTTAAGAAAAAAAAGAATAAATACATCTATGGATAGACTTCAAAATCATGTAATGACATTATGTAGAACCCGAAACAAAGAAGTGTGATGTGTTGTCGACAGATCATATTTGCAATATTTACAAATTGGTTTTTGAAATTTTTTCTATATCATCATCTAAGATTAAATTTTTTGCTAAATTTTAGGTTAGGAATATCGATAGATATAAGAAAAACATGTATAAGTTTTTAGTAACACCAAAAATCTACTTAGAATTTATATTAGCAAAATTTCTTAATTTAAGATAATGGTTTAAATTATATAAATTATAAATAATTATCTTTTATTAAGTATCAAAGTTCCTTTGATTTGGTATTATCGCTAGTTTTTTTTGTTTTTTACCTTTTTGCAGATTCTAATTGATAATGCATAAAACGGAAATTTTTGATGATGGTATTATCTACTCTAATTTTGGTATTATCATATATAATTGAAACATGTATTTTTAGAGTTTTGGAGGTGGTACATGAACCGCGAAATTAAACGAATTGATTGTTGGTTTAAATGAACCAAACATTGGTTTGATTTAAGTGATATTTTAAATTACTAAATTAACCCTTATTATACCTGTTTCCAAACAGATTTTATTCATAAAGGGAGATGGTTTTTTGGTCAAAAAAAAAAAAATGTACTTCTCAGTTAATAAATAAAGAGATATTAAAATCAGGCTAATCTTTTTGTACCAAAGATTTTTATTAATTAGCACCCCCTTAAAAGTAACGTTGATATACACTGAATCGTTGACAAATCCAAAACATGCACTGAATGTTTTCCGCAGATCGAAAGGATCAGTGAAATTTGGCGATGCATTGATTTTGTAAATCCAGAAGCGAATTTTGGAACATACTAGTATTCATTCATTCATCCTAAAGGTATTAACTTTTCTTCGAATCCGTAGGTATCTCTTGGAAAAATTTGTCCTTTTTTAGATTAGGGATAAGATTTCGATTTGTGGGCTCTCTTCAATTCTACGATCGCCAATGACGTGTTCTTCCCCCCTGAGTGTTAACTTTCGATTGAATCGAGATGTGATTAAAGTTTCTACCTTTTTGGTGCAAATGCAGGTCTTTGTCGCTGTTTGTTGTTAATCTGATTCCAATCAAATCGATTCCGTGCTGGTAAATTACAAACCTTTCTCTGCTTTTGAATCGATTATCTTCTTCTGCAATGTATATGGAATCGAATCGAATCTTGGTTTTGCTTCTTAGGTTGCAGCAATCTGTGGAGATCTGAGACATTGTTGTGTGTTCGATATGAGAATTCAATTTAGAGGGTTTAAGAGACAATGACTGGAATGTCATTTGGACTTGGTTACCGAGAGTTATGGCTCATTGCACTTACACAAGCCTTGAGCTTTTGAGTCTGTATCATCTTCTTCTAAGTCTTCTTCTTCTTCTTCCACAATGCTCACTTCAAACTCTAAAGAGAAGGAAAGGTCTCTCTCCTTGTTATGTTGCTGGTACTTAGGTCGAAGACGAGTCGCAATGCTGCTCCTTCTCAGCCTTGCATTTGTAGTCTTTGTCTTGGGTTCCTACACTATCAACAAAGGTACAATCTCAAGCTTCTGATGTCTTAAATTCTTCAATACTGTGATCTGTTGGTAATACCTGCATTGTGATATAGCAGAGAGCAATAGTCCAAACATTCATCAGAGTATTGAGACGATGGAATTTGGAAGCAACGAAACACCCATAAGTAGAGAATTGACTTCTTTCTACACTGGAAACTCTAAGAATGATCATATCGGAGATTCTTTTCTGTGGAATGGCATTAGAGAAAGTGATGTAGATCCTCCTCCATCCCTCACCTCACACCATCCATGCGATAGTTTTTCATTTCCTCCTCCTCCCCCACCTGGACTCAGAAGGCCTGGACCAAGACGTAAGCTCTTTCTCTGATTCGCTAGTTTGTCTTTAGTTCCTGCTCTGATCCTACAAGAACTTGCATTTATCTTTTCCGTTTGTTTTGTTCAGCGTGTCCGGTTTGCTATCTATCCCCAGAAGAGGCCTTAGCGCATATGCCAAAGCAGCCATTTGAATCTCCTGTTCTGAAGAATCTGACGTATATTCATGAAGAGAGTCCTGTAAAAATCGAAGAAGGTCAAGGAGGCTCTGATTTTGGAGGTTATCCTTCTCTTGAGCATAGGACAAACTCTTTTGACATAAAAGAGTCCATGACAGTGCATTGCGGGTAAGCTTCTTCTAGGCTTTTAACTCTTTGGTTTCTCCATCAGCCATCGAGTTTACATTTCAGATTCATGTTTTGTTTCTGCAGATTTGTTAAAGGAACAAGACCGGGATATCAAACTGGATTTGACATCGATGAAGATATCCTTCAGGAGTTGGACCAGTTCCATGATGTGATTGTTGCGTCAGCGATATTTGGTACTTTTCTTGGAAGAGAAACGCCCTGTGTGATATTCTTATTGTTTAAATGTTCTAGTTCTCTCACAAAGTCTCGATCTTTTTTCTTTTCAGGGAAATATGACATAATTCAAGAACCAGTGAACATCAGTGAAATGGCGAAGAAGAACATCCCTTTCTACATGTTTGTTGACGAAGAAACGGATTCATATCTTAAAAACACTTCGAGTTACACAGACGATAACAAGAGAGTAGGATTGTGGAGGATCATTGTTGTCCATAATGTCCCTTACACCGATGCTAGGCGTAATGGAAAGGTCAAAAGATTTGAGAATAATTAGCCAAGATTTGAAATGTTTCCTTATTGACGAGAATTTGGTACCGTTTTTACAGGTTCCAAAGCTTCTATTGCATAGATTATTCCCAAATATCCGGTACTCTATATGGGTTGATGCAAAGCTCCAGCTGGTTGTTGACCCATATCAAATCCTTGAACGGTAGATAGATTGGCCTCTCTCTCTCTCTCTCTCTCTCTCTCTTTATTTCAAAGTTGTATTTGTTGATGCAAAAGTAGTAATCTTTTTATTTGTCTTCTAAATGTGTTCAGGTTCTTGTGGAGAACGAATTCTAGTTTCGCAATCTCGAGACATTACCGACGTTTTGATGTGTATCTAGAGGCTGAGGCGAATAAAGCCGCAAGAAAATACGACAATGCCTCGATTGATCATCAGGTTGAGTTCTATAAGAAGGAAGGTTTAACACCTTATACCGAGGCTAAGCTTCCAATAACAAGTGGTAATGGTTTTGAGATAAAAAGCGTCAATTTTTTTCTTTTCTTTTGAGCTCAATTGAATGTTTTGAATCGTTTTGCAGATGTTCCTGAAGGCTGCACAATCATAAGAGAACACATACCGATCACAAATCTGTTTACGTGTGTTTGGTTCAACGAAGTGGATCGGTTTACGTCAAGAGATCAACTAAGCTTTGCAATTGCAAGAGACAAGATAAGAGAGAAGGTGGATTGGAACATCAACATGTTCTTGGATTGCGAAAGACGCAACTTTGTTAAACAGGTAAGAGCAGAAGAAACTTACAATTTTGTTTCGTTTAAAGATAAAGAGTTGGTTTGTTGTGTGAGAAATTGAGACTTTTTTTCTTCTTCTTCTTGATGAGAAGGTTTATCATAGAGACGTTTTGATGAACATGAAACCTCCTCGAGCTTCCTCTAGGGCTCTTCCCGAGCCACCGGCATTGCCTCGTGGAAGATTAGTTGGTGGTAGAGCCACGACGGGGAAGAAGATCCCAGGACAACGCGGAAGAAAGCGTCACCGGAAAGTTTCAGCTGGTGGCAGAAACATGAGATAGAGATTTTTTCTACATTTCTTTTGTAAGATCTTATTTTTGATGCAGATTTTTTTTTTTTTTTAATACAGTTTAAGTAGTTAGAAGAAACCATTCTCGTGATCCAAAATGTGTTTTTGAAATTTTGCCGTTATAACTAAAATTAATTGATAAATCTTTTAATCAACTGCCAGTTTTTTATATATATATTTTTAATCATTATTTTATTGTTTCTTTAGCGTTGAAGGAGAGCCTCCGATGGATTTAATTATGTATCTGTTTATTGGTAGAAACGCAGAACCGTTGAATTGAAATAAAAACCGGTATAAGCTTAAACCGAAATTAGAAAGAGAATATAAAGTTAAGAGTAGTCTATAGAGTATAGACAGAAAGACCCAAAGGTTCAAACTTGTTGCCTAAACCACACGTTCAAGTAGACCCCAATCACTGGAAAAGTCTTCTTGCCCAAATCACACGTTCCATGAAATTACAAGATAACATATGAAGTTCTAAGTCAAGAGTCAATCTTGATTGTTTTTCATCTTGTTCTTCTGAGCACTGCAAAAAAATCTATCTCAAGGTGGTAAGGTCTTTAAGCTCTAACCTATAATGACATGAAAAATAAAATACATAATCTGTCTAGTTTCTCTAATTCAGTTTTATTAGATACAGAGAAGTAAAGATGAGAAGCTGGTGGTGGGTTAAGGAGAAGAAGAAGCAGTTGGCTTTGGTGTTGATAATAGTAACGATGATTCTCCAGTTCCAAATGAAAGGATGTGTTGGCTGTGTGGAAACTGAACGGATGGGTTTGTTGCAGCTCAAGTCGTATCTCAACTCTCTTCGTAGTCCCGAGGCAGAAACTATTCTCGATACATGGAGTGATGATGATCCTCAGAGTGACTGCTGCAACTGGAAGAGAGTAAACTGTAGTGACGCTATCGGTGGCCGCATCGTCGATCTCTCACTTGATGATCTCAGATACAGCTGGAAATTCGATCAACCTCGGGGGTTAAATCTTTCTTTGCTCCATAGCTTCCCTCAACTCAAAACCTTCGACTTTTCATCGAATCAGTTCGATCACTTGTTTGATCCCATCCATGGTACGTACTCTTACCTCTTTTCAAGGAAGCCACCTCTATACTGTTTCAGTTGATCTCCCATCCATTCTCTTAATAGTTCTTTACGGTTTCAGGTTATAAGAGTTTTCAGAGACTTGAGAACCTGGAGTCCCTTGATTTGATGGGAAATCAATTCAACAGCAGTGTTCTCCCTTTTCTAAGTGCAGCAAGGTCGCTCAGGATTCTAAATCTTGGGTACAATAGGCTGGAAGGTGTTATTCCTCTGAATGGTAATCACTTTTCACATAATTGGTTTCGTCACTTATTTGATCCCATCCATGGTACGTTTTTACCTCTTTTATTGTTTTAAGTTTATCTCCCATCGTCTTAATAGTTTTTTACGGTTTCAGATTATAAGAGCTTTCAGAGACTTGAAAACCTGGAGACCCTTGATTTGTCGCACAATGGTTTCAACAGCAGTGTTCTCTCATTTCTAAGTGCAGCAAGGTCGCTCAGGATTCTAAATCTTGGTAGCAATTCACTGGAAGGTGTCTTTCCTCCGAATGGTAATCCTTGATTCGTAGAATCATGATTCTTAAGACCTGATTTCTTTAATTTCTCACAAGAACCGAAGAACACATCGGAAAGCTTTGACTCCCATAATAATTTAATGCTTAATGGATAATAGTTTAATATTGTCAGAACTTGCAAACATGGCCGAATTAAGAGTGCTGAATTTGAACTAGACGGAGGAGACTAATATTGGAGACATTGGTGTGCAGGTTTCTACAATTTCAGAGAATTGGAGGAATTGGATCTAAGTTATAATATAATACACGACTTCGAGGCTGGTGAAGGTGAGAAGAAGTACAAAAACAAGAGAGTTATAATCGATATTCTTGTTGGCTTATAACATCGCTATTATATTGATTGAATAATATGTTGGTGCAGGGTTAGGAAAAACGAAGCTGAAAACATTACATCTTAGCGGCAACAGATTCTCAAACACTGCCCGACTTAAAGGTAAGTCTAACAGCAAGGACTTTAATTAACATATATGATCTTTAGCCAACTAAGTGTACTATCTAATCATAACACATTTGTTTTTGGGATCTCCAGGTTTAGAACATCTTGTAGCGTTAGAAGTCTTGAGCTTGTCATACAACCAATTCAACCAAACTCGATCTATTCAAGGTAAGTGAGTAAATTATTCTTGCAGGTATTGAGTATTGACTAACGTCTTAAAGAAGGAAACTGAATATTTATAGTAAGAATGATAATTGTGTTGGTGCAGTACTCAAAGATATGCCAAAGTTGCAAGAACTGGATCTAAGCAACAATGAGTTCACCGACTTAGACAGCCTAGGTAAGATGGTTCTTTAACTTGTCTTACTAAATCATATACAATAAGTCGGTTAGTGAAATATAATAGTTTGATAGTTTGGTTTGCTTAATATATTCGTGATTACTACTCCTAATAAGAGCATACGAGAATTCTGTATTTATCAATTTCTATCGTTTCTAACTGCAGGTTCAGTGTTTCCTTCCTCTTTACAAGTATTAAATCTTAGAGATAACCAACTGTCTTGGAACCACGAAGGTGAATTGTTACAAATCATTTGATATATTCTAAGTTCTAACCTCTCATTCATTCATTAAATTTTTCTCATTGCCTTGCTCCAAACATTAAAGATTCACTACAGCTTCCTCCCAACTGAATTTTTCTATGGATGTAACTATCTTTGTTAAAGTGAGACCAATTTTTCATTTTGAATAATTTCAGGCTACTCAAAGTTTTGCGGACTAATCAATCTCCAAGAGCTGGATTTAAGAAACAATGCTTTGACAAGTATGCCTAATTGTCTGGGTAACTTAAGCCGACTTCGAACTCTTGAACTATCGAACAACCAATTGGATGGAAACCTGTCTGCCTTTGTGTCTGGTCTACCACCAGAGCTTGAGTACTTGTCGCTTCTTGGTAATGACTTCAACGGTTCATTCTTGTTCAACTCGCTGGTCAATCAAACTAGGCTCAAAATATTCAAACTATCGTCAAAAGTTGGTACGATCCAAGCTCAGGCAGAAAGCCCGTGGGTTCCACTATTTCAGTTGAAGATGCTAGAGTTACACAATTTTATACTTGGCAGCAGAATTCCTGGCTTTCTTGTTCATCAGCATGACTTGTTCTCTGTTGATCTCTCATATAACAAGTTGACTGGAAAATTTCCGAGGTGGCTTGTGCAGAATAACACAAGATTGCAAGGTATTCTTCTGAATAACAATCTGTTGACAGAGCTTGAGCTACCCAGGCGAGTTCATCATGGCTTACAATATCTCGACATCTCGAGTAACAAGATATATGGTTCAATTCAAGAAGACATAGGGATTGTCTTTCCTAAGCTGGTGTTTATGAACTTTTCTTCGAATCAGTTTCATGGAACCATTCCATCTTCTATGGGCGAGATGAATGGTCTAGACGGGTTAGACATGTCTTCCAACGGTCTATCTGGACAGCTACCTAAAACTTTTTGGAGTGGCTGCTACTCACTGGTATCTCTAAAGCTCTCCAACAACCATTTCCAAGGGAAAATATTTCCGGAGCATGCCAATCTCACTAGTTTAGCTGAGCTACTTCTTGATGGAAACAATTTTACTGGGTGTATTGGAGAGGGATTGTTGAATTCAAAGGACCTAATGATGCTAGACTTATCATATAATAAGTTTTCCGGCATGGTTCCACTTTGGATGGGTAGAATGTCACGTCTTTGGTACGTGTACATGAGTGGAAATCAGCTAAAAGGTCCTTTCCCTCATCAACTACTACAAAGCCTATCACTTGAGGTAATGGACATCTCACACAACAGCTTCTCTGGATCTATACCAAGTAATGTGGATTTCTCATCTCTCCGACAATTAAGACTACAAAACAACGGTTTTTGGGGATCAATTCCGGACACTTTATTTACAGTTGAAGGATTACTACTAGTTGATTTGAGGAACAACAATTTTTCAGGAAAGATTCCCAACACTATTGGCGAGAGCTCTAGTTTAAGTGTTCTTCTTCTGGGAAATAACAGCTTACAAAGTCATATCCCTGAGAAAATATGTCAGCTGAGAGAGATTGGTATCCTGGATTTATCTCATAACATGTTTAATGGTGTTATACCATCTTGTTTGGGTAACTTGTCTTTTGGTGCACAAACATATGACGATCTTTTGGTGCAATACGGTGAATTTTCCGTAAGAAATTCATTCTCGCCAAATTGGAATTATACAACTGATCTTCATTCCATTATCTACTATCCCCGGAATTTTGTTATCTTTCCTGTGCCAACCGTTGTGGATCTTTTAACGAAAAGCAGATATGACGCATATCAAGGTTATATTCTTTATAATATGTATGGTCTGGATTTGTCGAGCAACCGATTATCTGGTGAGATTCCAGTTGAGATTGGAGATCTTGAGAACATCAAATCTTTGAATCTTTCAAGCAACCGCCTCACAGGCACCATACCATATAACATTTCAAAGCTCAAGGACTTGGAGAGTCTGGATCTATCCAACAATAAGCTGCATGGAAACATCCCGCCCGTGCTAGCCGACCTCGACAGCTTGGGATCCTTCAATGTCTCTTGCAACAATTTCTCTGGTGAAATCCCTTTCAAAGGCCATCTTGTAACCTTTGACGATAGGAGTTATATAGGCAATGCTCATCTCTGTGGACGCCCTACCAATATCAGTTGCAACCCCACGAGAGCTCCAGAGGCAAATGCATCAACGCAGGCCGAAGAGGAAGAAGATGATCATCTGATAGACATGGAGTGGTTTTACTGGACTTGTGGTGCAGTCTACATCTCCACATGCCTGGCCTTGTTTGCGTTTCTCTGCATAGACACACGTTGGTCTCAAGAATGGTTTTATCGTGTAGATCTCTTCATTCATCACCTTCAACGCTTCAAGCGTTCTGCTTTCCGCAACTGATTTTGTCTATGTGGGTTCAGCTAAGGTACACTATCTTATACTCCTCTTCGATAAAAAAGTTTTTGTTTTCTATGTTGTCATGTGCTTTAATTAAGACAATGTATCGCTTAAATTGTAATAATCCCACTGAACTACATATTCGATTACGAGAAATGATGCTGCTGTAGATTCAAGTAATAATGTTTAATTTCAAAGAGGAAGCTGGAGATGGTTTCATGTTCATCAAAATGTCTCTATGATAAAACTAACTGGTGAATCTTTGGCCAGTTTTATATAAATTATAAAAACATTCTTATTGTTTCTTTCAAACTAAACTCTTCGATGGAATGTTTAGAAAAATGCTAATCTTAATTGCATCGATTATCTTTAATTACTCTCACTTTAGAATCCCAGCCTCCGTTGATACCTTGGCTGAGCTTGAAGCCATTTGTTTGTTAGTGTTTGATGTTTACGGAATTTGAAGAGAAAACAGAGTATGGTTGTAATAGATACTTTATTGATGAATGGAAAAAGTATTACAATTTGTTTTCGTGATGGAAAACACAATGACTCGATCTAATACTTATACAAAGGAAGAGATGTGTTTGTGTAATAAGTAAAAGACATGACTCTTGATCTAAAGAACACAACTCTAAAAACAGAACATTGTATCTCTTGATCAATAACTAACTAATGTAAATGAGACTTTAGTTTAGAGATATGATTATGGTTCAACACTCCCCCTTAATCATATCTTGTCTTCACTCCAAGCTTCTTCCTTAGTTCTTCAAACCTTGAAACGTTTAAGGCTTTGGTGAGTATATCCGCGAGTTGATCTTCTCCTTTGCAATACTCAAGTTGAATGAGTCCCTTGTGCTCCGCTTCTCTCACGAAATGATACTTGATCTCTATGTGCTTCGTCCTTTTGTGTTGAACTGGATTCTTCCCAATAGCTATCGCCGACTTGTTGTCGCATAGGATGGGAATGCCTTCTTCAAACTTTAAACTGAAATCCTCCAAGAGCCTTTGTAACCAAATGGCTTGGTTTGCTGCTGCACAAACGGCTATATACTCGGCTTCCGCCGTTGATTGAGCCACCGTTTGCTTGTCTTACTAAATCATATACAGTAAGTCGGTTAGTGAAATATAATAGTTTGATAGTTTGGTTTGCTTAATATATTCGTTATTACTACTCCTAATAATTAGAGCATACGAGAATTCTGTATTTATCTATTTCTATCGTTTCTAACTGCAGGTTCAGTGTTTCCTTCCTCTTTACAAGTATCTAGATCTCATCATCTTCGTTTCCAGAGAGGGTCTGTTAGTTGATTAAAACGAGGGCCGAACCAAAATTAAGGGTTAGGGTTCTTCTTTTGTTGATAAACGCAAGGAGCGATGTTTCGAGGTACGTATCTAACTCTGAAATTAAGAATCTACGTGAAAAAATAGTGCCGATCGACGGATCAAATCCGGTGCAGATTGGACTATTGATAACGCACATGTGTTTATGGAACACGAGGCTGGTTCCGAACCTAAGGATGCGTTACTCCCGTGCATAAGGCGCAACGAGGATGAAGAGCCTTATCTCACGCCGGAAGAGGAGTTACGCCGCATGACGGAACAAGTCGAAGAAAGCCAGGTTTTGATTTTGATTAACTTTTCATGTTCATTTGTCGATTTGTTTTACTGCGAATTATCTACCTGTTGATAGTCTGGGTATTGATAGATATGGGTTATAGTACTGCGAATCTTGTGTTGACATCTGATATTGAGAATCTTGTGTTTATGTATATAGGGGTTCGACATCAATTTCAAGGAGTTCCGATGCATTTTTAATTACCTACCAGTTGATTTTGATGATAACGGCTACGTCAAGCCACCAGAGACGACTAGAACGTTAATGGACAGGCTCTCTCGTGAATCCCTTGAGATATACAATAAAGAGAAGGTCGAATATTACTTGTATATGCTATCTCGTTTGGATTTTCCTCTATTTTTGCATTTTTGAATGGTTTTGGTTTTGCTTTGTGTGTGTGTAAAACAGGGTACAGATTTTGAATTTGTCAAGTTTATCAAAGGCAATCTTCACGAAACTGGTTGTCCTGCCACAATGTATTACATTACCTTTCAAGGTAAAGCTCCTTCTTCTGATGATGAGCCAAAAGAGTTCCGAGCAAAGGTCTGCTATTTCTGTCATGAACCGAACATGTACCACTCCTGCGAGCTCAAACCTGAGAAAAAAGGTACTCTTTTCTTTCCCAAAAAATGATTCTTGAGGCAAATGTTTATCCAGAATGATTTACATGATTTGCCTCTTTGTCTACGGGAGATGGGTCTTGAGATTAGTTTTCGAAACTTATGTTATAATATATGCTACTTATTTGGATTGCCATGTTTTGGCAGTTCACTTCATTGAAACTGAGGAGAAAGAAGATGCCAAGAAACGCAGGTATATGTATATAATGAGTCTTTTGTTTCTTAATCATGCTAGCTGAAATGCAGAATGCTTTTTTTGTGTGTTTTTTATTAATTAATATCCTCACTTCCTCAGGTTCGCACAGGAGCTGTCTAATGCTGAAAAGTGAATGGTGGTGAGACTCAACAATGGTAGTATTGGATATTCTCTTTAACCAGATGTTATGGAAGTGATCAGTTCAAATCTCTTTTGCTTAGCATTTACAAAATATGTTTTGGTCTCTTGAAATTTTATTTTGATTTGATATTCTCTTACGGTGTTTAGAGTAAGGTTTTCATCTAGGTGTTTTTTAACTTTCAACTATTCGTTTCTGTGTGTTATCGGAGTAAAGTAAATGATCAATAACCATTTTCAAATAATTTTAATGTTAAGAAACAGAGATCATAACCATTTTCAACACAAGATAAAAATCAGTCCGAAATCCTAACATCAACGTTAAGACTTCTTATAGATGCACATGTTATATACCTTTCGTCACATCTTCCTCCGAGATTTCATCACAATGAACTGCCAAAACAAACAATTCAAATGTCAAGAAACAGAGATCATAACCATTTTCAACAGAAGAAACACAAATCAAGCCAAGAATCTAACATCAACGTAAAGTAAAAGATCCATCAAAGTAGCGACACTTATAGATGCACATTTCTTATAACTTTTTTCTCATCTTTCTCCAAGCTTCCATCACAATGAACTGCCAAAACATACAATTCAAATAAATATAATGTCAAGAAACAGAGATCATAACCACTATATAGTACATGTATAATGTATAATAACATTTTGTGCCTCGACATATATATTTCTTTTGGCCCACTCACTATATACCTCAAGCACCAGCCAAACCCACTCACACTTCCTCAAGTCTGGTTTCTTACTAATAATAAAAAAAAAAAAAGAAACATTTAGCATAGTGAAAAAGCCATAATACAGTTATTAGAATAAAACTTAGGGTTTGGGTAATTCTTTTGTTGATAAACGCAAAGGAGCGATTCCAATGGCCATTGGGGATCCAGGTACGTATCCAACTCCGAGCTTAATCAAGAATCTACACATAAAACAGTATCAAAACCCTAATTTCGATTTCCGGTGTCAGATTTGACTGCCGCCGATAACTTACATGTGTACATGCGATTGCGATGCGAGCCTGAGGATATACCTGAGGATGTGTTAAATCCTTGCGGCAAAGGGCCTTATCTCTCGCTGGAAGAGGAGTTACGCCTCATAAATAAACAAGTCGAGGATAGCGAGGTTTTGATGTTCATTTGTAGACTTTTCTTAGGGTTCCCGATATATTAGAGGATCTTGTGTTTATATGTATATAGGGATTCGACATCAATTTCAAGGAGTTCCGAGACATTTATAATTACCAACCAGTTGATTTCGAGGATAAAGAATTCGTCATGCCACCAGAGACCCATGGAGACTTAATGTACAGGCTCTCTCGTGATTCCCTTGAGAGATACAATGAAAAGAAGGTCGAATGCTTGCTTGGTCTCTCTTGATGCTTGCTCGTTTAGATTTATTTTCATCTACATACAAGATTTTTGCATTTTATATTGTTTTGGTTTTGATTAAAACAACAGGGTACACATTTCGAGCTTGTCGAGGTTATCAAAGCCAATTATTACGAAACTGATAGTACTGCCACGATGTATTTCATTACCTTTCAAGGTAAAGATCCTTCCGATGACGACGATGAGCCAAAACACTTCCGAGCTAAGGTCTGCCATTACTCTTATTCCCCAAACAAGTACCACTCCTGCGAGCTCAAACCTCAGAAAAATGGTACTCTTTTCTTTCCCAAGAGTTAATTGTAGGAAATGGCGTAGAATGATTTACACATTTGCATCTTGTTTTGGCAGTTCACTTCATTGAAACTGAGGAGCAAGAATATGCCAAGAAACGCAGGTATATCAAAATGTGTCTTTTGTTTCTAATCTTGCTAGCTGAATGTTTTTTCATTTACTAATATTCAGGTTGGCACAGGAGCTGTCTAATGCTGGAAAGTGAATGGTGGTGAGACGCAACAAGTGTGTTACTTGATAATATTCATTTTGTGTTACTTACAATGCCTAGTACTGGATATCCTTAGGCAACCTTCTCATTTTGGATTTATGTTTTCTTCAGACCATTAACCAGATTTTATGGAATTGATTAGTTCAGATATCTTTTGCTAAGCATTTACAAATTACGTTTTTTTTTTCATTCGTTAAATTTTATTTCGATTTGTTATTCTCTTTTTAATCTACTGTTTCGAGTCAGGTTTTGATCTAGGTGTTGTTTTTACTATTCGCGCATCTACTCTGAATAGGCTCAATGATCTTGGCTGATGTGTTACAAGCAAGTGCAAACCGCGTAGAGTTTGAATAGATCTCAATCGTTCTCCTCAAAGCTTGTTGTGCTCCAGATGTCATGCTAATCTCACAAACCAGCACAATGAATCAGAAAAAAGCTTGTGACGAACCTTGTGACGCCCTGGAGGAAGTGTTACTTTCTTCTGCGCAAACATCTTAATCTTGTTCCTCACAACATCGATACCCCTACCAACCATAACAGAGATACAATGCCACAGCACAGAAGATTAGGAACCAAACATCCAATATCAAAATCTCATTAGTAACTAAGAGATTGGTACCTATCATCAGATGCATTCAACTCCAGAACAGCTTCTTATAATTCGGTCCAAGGAGCTCGTGAGCGAGAGCCAAAATGCTCGTTGTTTTACCTGTTCCTGGAGGACCCTGAAGAAACAACAAACCAACACAAATGCACAAAATCAGATTGCAGTCTAGTGAACACTACAAAATTACAAAATTTCAGCTTATTTATCAATGTAAAGAGTGAAATCAAAGCTTCTAGTCACTTTGTTCACTTAAACAGACGATAGTAAAATGATGAAAACCCTAAAAATTGACGAGCTTTATCCTAAATTCTACACCAGAGACAAACCTAATTTCCCGAAGGGGTTTCTAATAAGCCGATTTCATTTCGGAGGAGGATTTGAAATCGTTGAGGACTGAACAAATAAGAAGAGTAAATCTCACCGCGAGGATAAGATTCGGCATGTTCCCGTCGCGAGCGATGACTTGAAGTCTCGAGACTGCATCTTCGTTTCCGACGATATCGACTACTTTGCTCGGCCTGTATTTCTCGACCCACGGGATTTCGTATCCGCCGCCGGTGGAAGACGATGACGCCATTTTCAGTCAGAAAGAGGAATTAGGAATCTCCGATGAGATTTGGGGATTTTCTGGTTTGGAGGGAAAATTGATGGAGAAAAATAGGAATCCATCTCAAGGGTTTTAGGGAGACAATAAATTTGCATCTAAGGGCCTGTAAAATAAGAAGAATAAAGCCGACGTTTTGATGTGTATCTAGAGGCTGAGGCGAATAAAGCCGCAAGAAAATACGACAATGCCTCGATTGATCATCAGGTTGAGTTCTATAAGAAGGAAGGTTTAACACCTTATACCGAGGCTAAGCTTCCAATAACAAGTGGTAATGGTTTTGAGATAAAAAGCGTCAATTTTTTTTCTTTTCTTTTGAGCTCAATTGAATGTTTTGAATCGTTTGGCAGATGTTCCTGAAGGCTGCACAATCATAAGAGAACACATACCGATCACAAATCTGTTTACGTGTGTTTGGTTCAACGAAGTGGATCGGTTTACGTCAAGAGATCAACTAAGCTTTGCAATTGCAAGAGACAAGATAAGAGAGAAGGTGGATTGGAACATCAATATGTTCTTGGATTGCGAAAGACGCAACTTTGTTAAACAGGTAAGAGCAGAAGAAATTTACAATTTTGTTTCGTTTAAAGAGTTGGTTTGTTGTGTGAGAAATTGAGACTTTTTTCTTCTTCTTCTTGATGAGAAGGTTTATCATAGAGACGTTTTGATGAACATGAAACCTCCTCGAGCTTCCTCTAGGGCTCTTCCCGAGCCACCGGCATTGCCTCGTGGAAGATTAGTTGGTGGTAGAGCCACGACGGGGAAGAAGATCCCAGGACAACGCGGAAGAAAGCGTCACCGGAAAGTTTCAGCTGGTGGCAGAAACATGAGATAGAGATTTTTTCTACATTTCTTTTGTAAGATCTTATTTTTGATGCAGATTTTTTTTTTTTTTTTAATACAGTTTAAGTAGTTAGAAGAAACCATTCTCGTGATCCAAAATGTGTTTTTGAAATTTTGCCGTTATAACTAAAATTAATTGATAAATCTTTTAATCAACTGCCAGTTTTTTATATATATATTTTTAATCATTATTTTATTGTTTCTTTAGCGTTGAAGGAGAGCCTTCGATGGATTTAATTCTGTATCTGTTTATTGGTAGAAACGCAGAACCGTTGAATCGAAATAAAAACCGGTATAAGCTTAAACCGAAATTAGAAAGAGTAGTCTATAGAGTATAGACAGAAAGACCCAAAGGTTCTAACTTGTTGCCTAAACCACACGTTCAAGTAGACCCCAATCACTGGAAAAGTCTTCTTGCCCAAATCACACGTTCCATGAAATTACAAGATAACATATGAAGTTCTACATCAAGAGTCAATCTTGATTGTTTTTCATCTTGTTCTTCTGAAAAAATCTATCTCAAGGTGGTAAGGTCTTTAAGCTCTAACCTATAATGACATGAAAAATAAAATACATAATCTGTCTAGTTTCTCTAATTCAGTTTTCTTGAATACAGAGTAGTAAAGATGATGAGAAGCGGGTGGTGGGTGAAGGAGAAGAAGAAGAAGAAGCAGATGGCTTTGGTGTTGATAATAGCAACGATGATTCTCCAATTCCAAATGAAAGGATGTGTGGGCTGTGTGGAAACTGAACGGATGGGTTTGTTGCAGCTCAAGTCGTATCTCAACCTTCTTCGTAGTCCCGAAGATGAAAGAATTCTGGATTCATGGAGTGATGATGATCCTAAGAGTGACTGCTGCAGTTGGGACAGAGTAAAGTGCAGTGACGCTATCGGTGGCCGCATCGTCGATCTCTCACTTGATGATCTCACATACAGCTGGACGACATCCGATCAACAATTGGGGTTAAATCTTTCTTTGCTCCATAGCTTCCCTCAACTCAAAACCTTCAACTTTTCATGGAATCTGTTCGATCACTTGTTTGATCCCATCCATGGTACGTACTCTTACCTCTTTTCAAGGAAGCCACCTCTATACTCCATTGTCTTAATAGTTCTTTATGGTTTCAGGTTATAAGAGTTTTCAGAGACTTGAGAACCTGGAGTCCCTTGATTTGTCGTTTAATCAATTCAACAGCAGTGTTCTCCCTTTTCTAAGTGCAGCAAGGTCGCTCAGGATTCTAAAGCTTAGTGAAAATTTACTGGAAGTTGTCTTTCCTCCGAATGGTAATCACTTTTCACATAATTGGTTTCGTCACTTATTTGATCCCATCCATGGTACGTTTTTACCTCTTTTATTGTTTTAAGTTTAACTCCCATCGTCTTAATAGTTTTTTACGGTTTCAGATTATAAGAGCTTTCAGAGACTTGAAAACCTGGAGACCCTTGATTTGTCGGAAAATGGTTTCAACAACAGTGTTCTCTCATTTCTAAGTGCAGCAAGGTCGCTCAGGATTCTAAATCTTGGTAGCAATATACTGGAAGGTGTCTTTCCTCCGAATGGTAATCCTTGATTCCTAGAATCATGATTCTTAAGACCTGATTTCTTTAATTTCTCACAAGAACCGAAGAACACATCGGAAAGCTTTGACTCCCATAATAATTTAATTGCTTAATGGATAATAGTTTAATATTGTCAGAACTTGCAAACATGGCCGAATTAAGAGTGCTGAATTTGCACTAGAGGGAGGAGACTAATATTGGAGACGTTGGTGTGTAGGTTTCAACATTTTCAGGGAATTAGAAGAACTGGATCTAAGTAACAATAGAATACACGACTTCGAGGCTGGTGAAGGTGAGAAAAAGAGCAAAAACAAAAGAGGGAAGATATTCTTGTTGGCTTGCTAACAATTGATTAATATGTTGGTGCAGGGTTTCAAACAACCAAACTGAGAACATTAGATCTTCACCACAACGAATTCTCAGACCGTGCCCGACTTAAAGGTAAGTCGGGTAGATGGATTTTACCATATAACAAATATGTTTTTAGCCAAGTATGTGTATTATCTAGTCATAAAACATTCATTTTGTTTTTTTTTGGGGGGGGGGGGGGGTCTCCAGGTTTAGAACATCTTGTGGAGTTAGAAGCCTTGAGCTTGGCAGAAAATCAATTCAACAACAGTCGATCTATTCAAGGTAAATGTGTAAAATATTGTTGCAAGAAATTGAGTATATAGTAAGAATGATAATTGTGTTGGTGCAGTACTCAAAGATATGCCAAAGTTGCAAGAACTGGATCTAAAGGGCAATAATTTCACCGACTTAGACAGCCTAGGTAAGATGGTTCTTTAACTTGTCTTACTGAATCATATACAATAAGTCGGTTAGTGAAATATAATAGTTTGATAGTTTGGTTTGCTTAATATATTCGTTATTACTACTCCTAATAATTAGAGCATACGAGAATTCTGTATTTATCTATTTCTGTCGTTTCTAACTGCAGGTTCAGTGTTTCCTTCCTCTTTACAAGTATTAAATCTTAGAGATAACCAACTGTCTTGGAACCACGAAGGTGAATTGTTACAAATCATTTGATATATTCTAAGTTCTAACCTCTCATTCATTCATTAAATTTTTCTCATTGCCTTGCTCCAGACATTAAAGATTCACTACAGCTTCCCCCCAACTGAATTTTTGGATGGATGAAATTATTTTTGTATTCGTTTTTCTTTTAAGTAAGACCAATTTTCTCATTCTGAATAATTGCAGGCTACTCAAAGCTTTGCGGATTGAGGAATATTCGAGAGCTTGATTTAAGCAACAATGCTTTGACAAGTATGCCTAATTGTCTGGGTAACTTAAGCCGTCTTCGAACTCTTGAACTATCGAACAACCAAATGGATGGAAACCTGTCTGCCATTGTGTCTGGTCTACCACCAGAGCTTGAGTACTTGTCGCTTCTTGATAATAACTTCAACGGTTCATTCTTGTTCAACTCGCTGGTCAATCAAACAAGGCTCACGGTACTCAGATTGTCATCAAAAGTTGGTATCATCCAAGCTCAGGCAGAAAGCCCGTGGGTCCCTGTGTTTCAGTTGAAGATGCTAGTGTTACACAATTTCATACTTGGCAGCACTATTCCTGGCTTTCTTGTTCATCAGCATGACTTGTTCTATGTTGATCTCTCATATAACAAGTTGACCACCGGACCTTTTGCGAGGTGGCTTGTGCAGAACAACACAAGATTGCAGGCTCTTTTTCTAAATGACAATCTGTTGACAGAGCTTGAGCTACCTAGGCGAGTTCATCATGGCTTACAATATCTCGACATCTCGAGTAACATGATGTATGGTTCAATTCAAGAAGACGTAGGGATTGTCTTTCCTAAGATGAGGTTTATGAACTTTTCTTCGAATCAGTTTCATGGAACCATTCCATTTTCTATGGGCGAGATGAAAGATCTAAACGGGTTAGACATGTCTTCCAACGGTCTATCTGGACAGCTGCCTAAAACTTTTTGGAGTGGCTGCTACTCACTGAGACTTCTAAAGCTCTCCAACAACCAATTCCAAGGGGAAATATTTCCGGAGCATTCAAATCTCACTAGTTTAGCTGAGCTACTTCTTGATGGAAACAATTTTACTGGGTGTATTGGAGAGGGATTGTTGAATTCAAAGTACCTAGGCGTTCTAGACCTATCAGATAATAAGTTTTCCGGCATGGTTCCACTTTGGATGGGTAGACTGTCAGGCCTTGAATACCTATACGTGAGGGGAAATCAGCTAAGAGGTCCTTTCCCTCATCAACTACTACAAAGTCTACAACTTCAGATAATGGACATCTCACACAACAGCTTCTCTGGATCTATACCAAGTAATGTGAATTTCTCATCTCTCCAACAATTAAGACTACAAAACAACCATTTTTGGGGATCAATTCCGGACACTTTATTTACAGTTGAAGGATTACTACTAGTTGATTTGAGGAACAACAATTTTTCAGGAAAGATTCCCAACACTATTGGCGAGAGCTCTAGTTTACGTTATCTTCTTCTGGGAAATAACAGCTTACAAAGTCATATCCCTGAGAAAATATGTCAGCTGAGTGAGATTGGTATCCTGGATTTATCTCATAACATGTTTAATGGTGTTATACCATCTTGTTTGGGTAACATGTCTTTTGGTACACAAACATATGACGATATTGGGTCATGGGAAATCCATCTTTCTATTGGACGAAGGATTGTATACTTTCAAAATTGGAGTTATACATCAGCTCTTTACCACACTTATGATGACGAGCGTGTTGCAGCAATAGCAACCGTTGTGGATCTTTTAACGAAAAGCAGATATGACGCATATCAAGGTTATATTCTTCATTATATGTATGGTCTGGATTTGTCGAGCAACCGATTATCTGGTGAGATTCCAGTTGAGATTGGAGATCTGGTGAACATACGATGCTTAAATTTTTCAAACAACCGCCTCTCGGGCACCATACCATATAACATTTCAAATCTCAACAACTTGGAGAGTCTGGATCTATCCAACAATAAGCTGCATGGAAACATCCCGCCCTTGCTAGCCGACCTCGACAGTTTGGGATCCTTCAATGTCTCTTGCAACAATTTTTCCGGTGAAATTCCTTTCAAAGGCCATCTTGTAACCTTTGACGATAGGAGTTACATAGGCAATGCTCATCTCTGTGGACGTCCTACCAATATCAGTTGCAACCCCACGAGAGCTCCAGAGGCAAATGCATCAACGCAGGCCGAAGAGGAAGAAGATGATCATGTGATAGACATGGAGTGGTTTTACTGGACTTGTGGTGCAGTCTACATCTCCACATGCCTGGCCTTGTTTGCGTTTCTCTGCATAGACACACGTTGGTCTCAAGAATGGTTTTATCGTGTAGATCTCTTCATTCATCACCTTCAACGCTTCAAGCGTTCTGCTTTCCGCAACTGATTTTGTCTATGTGGGTTCAGCTAAGGTACACTATCTTATACTCCTCTTCGATAAAAAGGTTTTTGTTTTTTATGTTGTCATGTGCTTTAATTAAGACAATGTATCGCTTAAATTGTAATAATCCCACTGAACTACATATTCGATTACGGGAAATGATGCTGCTGTAGATTCAAGTAATATAATGTTTAATTTCAAAGAGGAAGCTGGAGATGGTTTCATGTTTATCAAAATGTCTCTATGATAAAACTAACTGGTGAATCTTTGGCCAGTTTTATATAAATTATAAAAACATTCTTATTGTTTCTTTCAAACTAATTTCTCTGCCACCCAAGTTACGTAAACAAAAAAACCGCTGCATGGATTCAATTCTGTATCGGGTTATTGGTTGAAACGTAGAACCGTTGAACCGAAATAAAAACCGCTAAATAAGCTTAAACCGAAATTAGAACCGGTGGATAATTGTTTTGTCGGCTATGGATATTAACGTCGAGTGTGGGGCTATTGTCGTAATTGATGGTCTCTTTTCCACTTGGCATTAATTTAATGTAATCAACTATATAATTCTGTAACTGATAATCTTTTAATGCGGTATTTATGTAACCTTGTACCTGCTTTACTTTGTAAAGTATTTTTCGTATATTGTATTACTTTTTTCTTTTCTTACAAAGCCAAAGAAAAATTCAGATAATCTGAATTCGTAAAAGAAGCAAAAGATATTTAATTAGATGTTTTGTAAATTTCTCATTGGTGCAGTGTATGTCGACGCAGGAAAATAATGGTTCTAAATTTCCTTGCCAAAAATATCTTTGAAGAAAAAGAGAAGATATTAACAAAAGTCCAAATTCCAAATATACACCAATTATCTTAATAAAATTATGTACAATGGAATTTTTTTATTAAATCAAATAGCTCCATAAACCGAGTCCACGCCGATGCGTTTCTTCGACCCCACAGAGATTTATTACTTTCAATTATTCTTCTTTTGTATTTTTGCCTGGAATCTTTCAATTATTTCTCCACCTCAAATTTCCGAAAAAGAATAATATAAAATTGTGTAATCCAATCTTTATCTCTTTATATTAAACATAAAGTAATTCCCGATTTTGGTTAAGCAGTCATAATTAATAATTAGCTCGGACGTGGGGTTAGGAATTGTCTACCATTTCTAGAAGAGAAAAAAATGAAATTGTCCAAAGAGTGACCCACATCAACCAAAAAAATCATATAAAAAAATTGGAGAGTTTATATATTAAAGAAATCAAAATCAAAATCATGGAATCTATCAAAGTCCAAATCTCTAAATCAGATCATCTCTCTTCCCAAAAGCCAACTCCATACCTTCCCTCCATGGCTTCTTTATTCATTTCCCAAACAAGCCAAATCCTCAATCTGGATGAAACCCGTGAACAAAAGCTTTCCTTTTTCTACTAAAGATCTTGTTCTTTTCTTGTTTGTCTTTTTTACTTTGATTCACAAACTCCTGAAAAAGTCCATAGCTTTTCGAACAATTTGAAAAAACCCAGCTAAAAGATAAAGTCTTTTCTATTTCATTCATCTTCATGACTACAGGAATTTCGATGAATCCATCTCTCTTTCGTGTAATCTGCATACTCCATTCGATAATTGCTCTAACTAGTGGAACCCTAATGATGTTCTACACAGAGAAAGCTTCGATCTTTGGACTAGGAAGCGAGATTGCCAGCAAACTAAAAGGATCAACGCCACACGATGAGCTACTCATACAGATTTCTCAGTCATTCTCTGGTTTGCTTCTCTTTGCAATTGGTTTGGTACTGTTCATGGTGTCTTTCGTTAAAGACAGAGAGTTTCACAGCTTCTTCGCTTGTGGCTCTGTGTTTCTCTATCTGTTGGTGGCTTCGTGGAGGGTTTTGTTCGAGTGGAAAATTGAAGATCTTGCTTATGAATGGCCTAAACAAGCTCTTGGAGATATAGCTTTGGGGATCTCTTGGGTTTTCTTTCTTGTTTATTCTTGGAGAGAGAAGTATGATTAAATGATGATGATGTGTTTCATTTTTTTTTTTTTTTTTTTTTTAACTTGTGGGTTAAGCAAAAAGATATGATCTTCAGATTTGATAAAGAGGAAGAAACTGAAAGCATCTGTAGTCAGAATCAGACCAAACAATGAATAGTTTGGTTTCACAGGTTCAGAAGATCAAGGATTAAAAATGGGTTTGGGACCAGAAAGCAAAAGTAGATCATGTATTTGCTTAATTAATCCATCCAAACTCTTTGTGAAGAGAATCTGAGATTCTTATTTTTGTTAATATGTTACTTGTTAATAATTGTTTTCCTTTGTCAATTTGTGAAAAAACGTTAGAAATGGGCTTGGTGAAGCCTATTTACGGCCCATTAAATAATAAATAATCGAATCTCAAGGTCATTCTCGTGTTAGCTTACATTTCTCCTTCTTCTTCCTTCTTAGAGTTTTCATTTTCACAAGATTCTCACTTGTTCTCCGTTTTTTTTTTACTCTTCTCCCTCCTTCAAGCCGATCAAAGGTCCGTTCTTTCGTTAAATTCTCTATAATTTTTCTGTCTCGTTCTTTTTTTTTTTAACTTTCCCAATCACAGGATCATATTATTGTGCGAATAATTTTATCAGATTTCCCCTGAATTTGTGTTGATTCTTTCTTTAATTGCTGTTTCAATCGGATTGGAAATGTAGCCAAATCTGCTCCTGATTTGATATTGATTCGATGGTTTCACTAGGAGATGAGATATCGTGAGTTGGGGTTTAGGGTTTCAACTTCCGAGTAATGTTATTTTAGGGTATTACATCATTTGCTTATAAATATTGTTGAGGAGAAGAACAAATCACCTACACAAGCTGTTGTTCTCTGTCATGATTAAAGTTAAAAATTCATGTTATTTAACACTTGTAAAGCTGGTTGAGCTTGAAGTAAGTTAATTTTGGATCTTGCTGTGTTGGCACTATGCTTGAAATAACAGTATATAGATTTGACTTGGAAGAGCATCCAAATTGATTCGTTTATCTGTGTCTGATAGAAGATTATGTTAGGCTTTAAACTCCTTGGTGTAACCAGAAGAAAAATTAGCTATTTTCATGGATTTATCTTAGAAGTGCATTCAAATGATTACAGTTTCATAGATTATATTCGTGTATATTTGAATATCAAGTGTTGATCAGTGTTCTTGTTTCTAATTTTTCACTGCTTGTTGTATATCGGATTAATCTTAGAAGAGCACTCAGTGACTCAAATGATTAGTGTTTCGTGTTCTTACTCGTGTACTGATCTGTCATTACGCTTTGGTTATTGTTGAGTGTGGTTAACATTGTGAGAATATTGATGATAGGATGAGTGGTTCACCACAAGCACAAGACCGCTCGTGCTCACTGAACCAGCCAAGCAAAGATGTGGTGGTCGTGACTGAGACTACTAAGCCAAAGAAGAGGATATGTTGTGCTTGTCCTGATACCAAGAAGCTAAGAGATGAGTGCATCGTAGAACATGGTGAATCCGCTTGCACCAAATGGATCGAAGCTCATCTTTTGTGTCTTAGATCCGAAGGATTCAAAGTTTGAAGAGTGTTAAAAGTCGATTTTCATGGAATCGAATCGAAAGGAAGTGATCAGTGGACATAGATTGTTGGCTTCTTTCTCATTTTTCTTCTAATTTACACAAACACAGCAACACTCGTGTAATAAGCAGAGCAACAAAAAAACTAAAATATTATACGTTATCATATTTCATACCATACGTTTTTAATAAACTAAATATCATCTATAACCACATAATATTGCTGAAGATCTTACTATTGGAAGTAAAAAATGTGAGTTAATCAAACATACGTATTTTACTATTTCTATTTCTCCTATTTTTTATTGCATTTGATTTTTTTTTAATCCTCCTCCCTTGTTTAATTTTTTTTTTTTTTTCCCACAGAAAATAAAATAAATCAATGATATATTTAGTTTTTTTTTATCTTCCTTTTGATTTGCTTTGTTAATATCGGAATGGAAAAAAAATAAAAGAGGATAAATTCATTAGTTCCCAGCCGTTGGATTAAATTTAAAATCTTACTTGGATTCATCAACACCGTCGTCCGCCACATCAGCAAAATAAGGAAAAACAAGTGTTCGGTTTTTTTGTGGGGCCCATCAGCAGAGACCATCTTTTGAGTCTTTGATTGACTTAAAAAGTGAAAAACATAAACCCAAAACTGGAAATTCATGATTAAGAAAAGCTAATTTTAAAATTGGGCTGAGTTGTTTTAAAAAGTGTTCAAAGCGATTGAGAGAAAAGATTCACTCTTTGGGTGTATATGCATATATATACTACGGCGCGAATGTGAAGAGTCCCTAAACTTTTTCCTATAATCCCGAGGATAAAAATCCTCTCTTTATTTATTTTCATTTTCAGTTTTCCGAACAGTAAGAATCTATTCTTTGGGAAATTCGTCAATGGAGCCCGACGTTGTGGAGATCGCTCCTCCTCTCGTCCCTTTCGCTCCCAGAACTCGAAAACCCAGAAAGGTTCGATCTTTTTGTTCCTTTGTTGCAGTGATTATTGGGTTTCCAGGTGATATATCTGTTTAACTGTGCTCAATTTTACTGATTTACCTGGAGAAAAAGATGAACTTTTTGTTTCCTTAGGGCTCCGTTGATGCGAGTGGTGATCATCTGGGTTTTTTATTCAGTGTCTTAGGGTTTTGTTCTGATGATTTAGGGTTTATGTGGGTTCTAGTTGATCTAGTAGGTCTTGGGGCGTTTGGTATTCTCACGATTACTATGCTTCAACTGTTTCTCTTTGCCGTTGGATTGATGGGTTTTTCTTTTTTTTGTTCTGTTCCTGATGAATGACGATTCATATTCTTCGTATTGATTGTATTGATTAGTTTGAGGTGATGTGAATTTATCAGCTTAAATTTAGATTTTGTGTTTGTTTCTCTTCCTGTAAATGTTTGGGGGCAATCTCACTTGTTTCTCTGTTTCAGATTTGCTGATCAATCAGTAAAGTTTGCTGCTTGATCTCTTTGTAGGCTGGAGTTCCTGAAGTGATTGATGTTGAACAATACGAATTCCGCAATGGCGTCGTTTCTAACAACAACAACAACAACAACAACAACAATCTTGCCGATAAGAAGAACAAAGGGAAGGCTAAACAAGACTATTATGATCATAACCCTTTAAGTCATTTTGACAATGATGATATGATGGAGATTGATGGTTTCTCAACGTTTCAAGCCGTTCATAATTCCAAGACTCAATCAGCTGCGAAATCGAGTAGAAGCAGTTCGAGGAACCAGTCGACGGAAGCGAATTGGAACCCGTTTCTGGCGAATCCTTATGCTCCTCCTCAGTCATGGGATTTTTACTCTGGTTTGGCTGTGCCTCATCAGAACAATCAAACAGTCTATTCTTCTTCTGCAACGTATCATCATCCTCCTCAAACTCCTGATGTAGTGATGATGCCTGGTCCTCCTTCAAGGGCTTTTACATTTGATGGCTCTGCTAGCTCCTCTAGGCGTTCTCGCCGTATAGCGGCTGAGGTTGTTTGTTCACCTCACGAAGTGTTTCTGAAGAACTTTAAAAGATTTGACACTGTTGAGGATTTCTCAGATCATCACTATGCTTCTATGGGAAAAGCTTCAAAACAAGTGAGAAAGATGAATTTATCATCTCCTTGGGGGTTGTTTTCATAAACTGCTCATTCATATTCTAACATTTTAGCTGCCTCTCTTATCTCTTATCAGCACTCAAAGCCTTGGGTGAAAAAGGTTCAAGCAGATTGGAAGATTCTTGAGAATGATTTGCCAGGTTGGTTTATACACACTTTATGCACTACTTGTTCTTAAATTTGAGCTCTTTTTTGTTTTTGTTTGGCAAACAGAAACAATCTTTGTCAGAGCATGTGAATCAAGAATGGATCTTTTGAGAGCTGTAATTATTGGACCAGAGGGAACTCCATACCATGACGGTCTTTTCTTTTTCGATATTCAGTTCCCGGATACATATCCTTCAGTGCCACCAGTATGTCTCCTCAGGAACTCCCTTGTGTTTGTTTCTCTTGGAACCTTTAATGACTCCTCAGGAATGTCAATTTTGTTTGTTTGACAGAAAGTTTATTACCATTCCGGTGGGCTTAGAATCAATCCGAATCTATACAATTGTGGTAAAGTATGCTTGAGTCTTCTCGGTACCTGGTCCGGTAACGCAAGGGAGAAATGGCTCCCAAAGGAGTCCACAATGCTACAGCTTCTTGTCTCAATCCAAGCACTCATCTTGAATCAGAAACCATACTTTAACGAACCTGGCTATGCGTCCTCCGCGGGGACCGTTTTAGGCGAGGCACATTCTAAACTTTACAGCGAGAACGTATTCTTACTATCGTTGAACACGATGGTTTACAGCATGAGAAGACCACCCAAGGTGACAAAGCTGAAATCTTTTTTGCAAAATTTTGAGTCTTCTTGAAATTTGCAAAATCTTTTTTTTGGCAACATTTGGGTTGAAACTGTTTTTAATGTGATGGAATGAATGTGCAGCATTTTGAAGAGTTTGTTCGTAGCCATTACTCCGTGCGAGCTCACGACATTGTGAAAGCGTGCAATGCTTATCAAGACGGAGCTCCTCTGGGATCGATGGTGAAAGGAGGAGTCCAAGATGTTGAAGAAGCTAGCCAGAGCGGCTCTCAGAAGTTTAGGACCGATGTGACTAAATTTATGAAGCCAGTGGTGGAGGAATTTGTTAAATTAGGAGTCAAGGAGCTTGAACTTAAACCACCGCCTCAGAGCAATGCTAACACAGCGAGTGATGATGCAAACCGTAAGAGAGGCAGAGCAACGAGGTGAGCCAAAATCCACCATTTTGCTTTTTAACCATCTTGAATTAGAGGGAAAGAAAAGTCTTTTGTTATGATAATTTTATCTTCTTATGATTCAATGAGAAACTGAGAAGTAAATTCTCGTAATGTATATTTTATTAGTTGATGAAATTTTATGACTTTCTCTCAGTCTCATGTATTTTTATTTTCTTAGCTTTTGTATTGATTACTTTTAGATTTTCTTTTGAATTGATTATGTTTTTTTTCTTCTTCTGTCAACAGGTTGTTTTTAATATTTATTATGGTGATGATAATTATTGCTTGTTTTTTTTTTGGCTAATTCGTGATAGCATCAGAGAATTTCTTGGAAATATTGGACGCTGCGTTTTTCAGCATGACTGATACGCAACGATCAAAAGTATCAATGTTGAAGAAGACTCTAGGAAGAAGAAATCTAACACGGAGTAGAAGTCAGATTTTTATTTTTTTTATCTTATTGGGGTTTAGAAAAGTAGTTTATTTAGTTAGAAAAAGGACAAGTGGTTTTATTGAGGTTTTTAATTTAATTTTACGTTTATCAGTTCTGATTTAACGAAAAGAAAAAAAATTGAGCGTAAAAACATTTAACCAAAAATCCCTAAACCGTGTGAATCCGAGACGATATGGTACTAGCTTGGTTGCTATTTCTACTTTACCGAGTCACCAAAACCGAACCGGAACTTGAATAGTACAGGATTAATGCCAATTGCAATATCAAACCATTCCTCTGTATCTTTATTTTTACAGGACATTTACGCTCTGCTTCTGGCTAAATGCGCCACATGAACCATGGCAATTAGGATCTCAAGACGCAGCTACACGCAAATAGAAGGTGAATCAATGTGAGTTAGAAAATGGGTTTGGATTTTAGAGATCTCTTGAAGAAGAGACAAGTTATCTATGTACAGCTTACGACAACGATGCAAGAGCTTGTTCGATTGTCATGAATCTGGCAAATCTTTACGACAAGTAGGACAAGTGATATGATTGTTAAGCCAAGCGTCAATACAAAGCGCGTGATACATATGTCTGCAAACCGGAAACACTCTGCATTCTTCGTTAACCACATAGCCACTCAGACAAATCGCGCATTCTCTTGATCTTTCTTCGTTCTCGTGGTTGTTGCCTTGTCCGACAAGTAACTTTGGGAGTAGGGTTTCGATCGCGCTTTGTCTCAACCCTCGTTTTCTTTTTGCGTCTTCCCTCTCGGAGTTTGGTAACGGGATGAGTGCGTGGTAAGTCACGATTCGAGCACGTTGTTGGCCTCTTTGGACTCCGGTTTCGAGATCTAGGTCGAGACATGATCCTAAGAACGGTCTGAGCATGCAGTCGATGATGACGTATATCGCAAGGATGATCGCGGAGGTTGCTATAAGAACCACGAGCAAGATGCAGAGTCCGATGAAAACGGCGAGGCCGAGCACGGTAACTAAACTAAACACATCTTCTTCTGAGCTCATTTTGATTTGTTTTCTTTTGCTCTTGTTTTTGTTTTCTTTGTTGTTCAAAATGTTGACTTTCAGGTAAAAAAAAACCAAAGTTTTAAGTTTTAAAGAGCCTTTATATTTAGTCATGAAACCTGGAGTTTAGTTGTTTAGGATAAGTCAAGGGTGATTTGTGTGGGTTTCTAAGTTTAGGTTTCGGTTTCAAATTCATATCTCTTGTTTTCTGATTTATCTGTATTCACTTCTCAAAATTAACCGAAATAGGTAGTAAAAAGTTCTGGTCCGGTATTTACAAAAACCACAACTAAATTTTTTGGTTTCCACATCAACGATTATTTTAGATCTAATTTGATGTAGCTATTTTTAGTGGTTTGAATTTTTTTTAAGGATCTATTTATTTCTGAATTCTGATAATTTAAATTAAAAAGAGCCAGTTATTTCAAGGATATTTTTTTTTCATAAATAAAATTGACACATTTTTTAGGTACATTTATTTTTTCTGAGTTATTCATCAAATTGTTTAATATTTTTTTGGTTTTGCTTAAATTGTTTACCGAATTAGATTCCATAATTAAGTGATTTAGGAAATTGAGCTATACAAGGAAGTAATGTTCGTTAAACCGGACTAGACCGGTCCATTTATCGTTGGCTCGGCCACCGCTTTTTAAATCTCTCCGTCTCTCTCTCTCTCTCTCACTCTCACACTCTCGGCAGAGCAAATTAGAGACCGTAATCGATGGCAGCCTGTTCTTCATCGTCTTCTTCTTCTTCTTCTCAGAAAACATGGATTGTACACGGGATCTTAGCCGGAACGGCGATTGCAGCGGCGATTGGCGCACGTGCGTATCTGGGTCGATCCAGGAAATTCCGGAGTCGGGTCGTCGGAATCATACCCGCACGATACGCTTCCTCTCGATTCGAGGGTAAGCCCCTCGTGCAAATCCTCGGCAAACCCATGATCCAGGTTCCTCCATAGTATCTTTCACTATCACTATCACTATCTCTGTCTGTTACATGTTTAAATCTCAGTCACTTGTCTCGGATCTGGCGTAGTAGTTTCTTTCTTAAAATCGCGAAATTTCCCCCAAATTTACTGGAGATTTCAGCTCAAAGCAATCAAACATTTAACTTTCTTTCGTTTTGTAACTATGCAATGTATACGTTTATGATTGTGTCACTTTTGTGGTCTTGTTTCTTAAACAGAGAACTTGGGAGAGGTCGAAATTAGCTACTACGCTTGATCACGTTGGTAAAGTGTCTCAGATCTCTACTCTTTTTGGTTATACACACACACAAAAAAAAAAAAAAAAAAATCTGTACTTTATAAGATTTCTCTAACGATGTGTTACCTTGCTTGAACTTCATAATTGGTATCTATTTTCGATGTCTGAGTTTTTTTTTGTATCTTTAACTTTGATCAGTTGTAGCCACGGATGATGAAAGGATTGCAGATTGCTGTCGTGGATTTGGTGCCGATGTCGTCATGACTTCAGAGTCTTGTAGAAATGGTCTGTGTACCGTTTGCTTCTATCTTGTGACTTGGAAGATGGTTTTGTGGCCTAAGCTCTGTATCATTTGTGGTGATGTGTAGGTACTGAGAGGTGCAACGAAGCACTAGAGAAGCTGGAGAAGAAGTATGATGTGGTTGTAAACATTCAAGGAGACGAACCACTCATTGAGCCTGAGATTATAGACGGTGTTGTCAAAGCACTTCAGGTCTCGTATCTTGGACTGGAATTAAGATCTTAATTATATGTTCTTCTTCAAATTTTTTAGCTCCTTGAGTTTTTTAAAAACGCTTGTGTGTTCCTATGGTTATGATGTTTAGGTAGCACCTGATGCAGTGTTTAGCACAGCGGTGACATCGTTGAAACCAGAAGACGGGCTTGATCCTAACCGAGTCAAATGCGTGGTGGACAATCGTGGCTATGCTATCTATTTCTCTAGGGGATTGATTCCTTATAACAAGTAATTTGATGTTTCTTGTGTTGTATTTGTAAAATGAATCATCCAAATTGATCTGTTTTGTTTCCTGCGGTTTAGGAGTGGTAAAGTCAATCCAGATTTCCCTTACATGCTTCATCTTGGAATTCAGGTACTAAGCAGCTACTGTTTCTAATACAATATTCTTATATCATCTCATTCTTGATTATCTTTGTATATGTTCTCAGAGCTTTGATTCGAAGTTTCTGAAAGTATATTCGGAGCTTCAGCCAACGCCATTGCAGCTAGAAGAGGATCTAGAGCAGCTCAAAGTCCTTGAGAATGGCTACAAAATGAAGGTAACATAAAACGCAAAAACGAAACGCTTGAGTTAGAGAGAATATAGGGAGAAGTAAGGCACAAATTAAGGTTTATAAAATGTTGGTTGTGACAGGTTATAAAAGTGGACCATGAAGCTCATGGAGTTGATACACCTGATGATGTCGAAAAGATTGAATCTTTAATGCGCGAAAGAAACTTGTCCTAATCCACAAATACGGAGATCCATACTTCCAAATTTCATACGTTAATTCTTTTTTTTCCTTGAGACTTGCGTGATGTGACTAATCTTATTATATAGTATATGCGTGCAATGTGGAAACCTCATGGTTATTATCTAAATGAATTCAGTTTCTTGCAATGTCTTCTCTAATCTCAAGGTTAATCACCTTATCTCTACAAGCTTATAATATTAAGTGAAGATGTCAAGAAACTCGTGTTGAGTATAGATAAGAAAAGATGAGGATTAAGGAGTGAGAATTAGTGTGGCATGTGATGATGGTGTAGGATCTCCGTCAAACACGGATCCGGTCTATTTTGTAGATGATACAATTGAAACTCTCTCAAAATTAGGTTACTGAGCTCAATATAGCCCCCCTCCCAAAAAGTACCACTAGATAGAATTGTTTAGTTTAGTTTAGTTTTTTTTTTTTTTTTTTATATATATAAGAAAAGAAAGGTGTTAGGAAAACTCGATCGTGTTTGGTAATTTAAGTGTTTATTGGGGAGATCATTAGAAAAAACAGCTAAGAATGAATGAATTGTTGGGAGGTCCGATCTCCCGGTGATGGTTTTGTTCACAGCCGCGTGGTGCGGTCCATGTCCTCGCATGAACCATATGCTGAACAACCTGGAGTCTGAGTTCAAAGGGAGGTTCAAATTCTACACCCTGGACATTGATTCACAGAAGAGCATCCGAAAACGTTACAACGTACGATCTATCCCCACCATCATTGTCTTTAACCGAGGAGAGACAATGGATACTCTCGTCGGATCTCATGCAGAATCGAGATTGAGAAATACGTGTAATGGTGCCTCTTGGCTGGTCTCGAGTCCTTTTTTTAAATGTTTTGAGTAATGTCTTGTCCCTTTACGCACAATAAAATAAGAACATCATTTCTTGAGAAAATTAGCAATCTCTTACCAAGTTTGTGTCGGAAAAACATCTCTCTCCACCTATTTTCATGACTCATTGAGCCAATTTATTCTGCACATTCTCAGCAGAGCATTATGCGTTCATTGGAATAAATATGTCCATTCCGCAGAAACATAACTCCTATCTAATCTCAGAAAATCAATCCTCTCAATTGAAAGATCTCTACGAGCTTATAATAGTAAGGGCAGTACGTCATGAAATTCGAAAAGATAAGGGTTAATTATGTAGTGATAATGTGGCGATGTTTATTGTTAATCTTGCTATGTTTCATTTTAACTCCTGTTACTCTTCTTAAGCTGGCTGCTAGCTTTACATTGGTGTCAGCATAAGACATCATTCTAATAAATCACGGTTTGTAAATGATAAATAGTTTAACAAGAGTCTCACTTTAAAGTATAGATTAAGACAAAGCAACCAAGTAACAAAAACCAAAAAAATTGCAAAAGTATAGCATTCATTATTACTAAGCAGAATCTGAATCGTTTTCCTCTTCATTTTCTGACACCACATCCTCATCTGAATCACTCTCACTTTCCATTCCATCTTCTGAGACAGCGTCCTCATCATCTTCTTGTGCATCGGTTCCGTTTTCATCGCCAGTTTCAGTTGAATCCTTGTCGAAGAAATTCCTTTGGACAGTAACAGCATTCTGTTGTTGGGAAGACATGATGCCAGCAATGGCTTTCAATGCAGCAGCTGCTTGACTGTTATCAGCAATGGCTTCCTTATCGATACCTGGCACTGTGATTTCTTCTTCTCCTGCTTCTGCTTCCGCTTCTGCTTCTGAAGAAGCCACAACGTCTTCCTTTGGAGGTTCGACAAAGAAAGGTATGCGACCTCTTTGCCAGTCATGGAGTATCATCTTTGCTCCTGTTGTCAAATCAGGCTCTCCACCCTGAAAACAAAGGTTATCATCAACTTCTGTTATTCTTACTCACACTTCGTTGCAACGAAAACAGAGTAACGTTATAAACTATGTATCAAACCTATTGAAATTAGGAAACACACCTTTAACAGTTTGCCAGACGCTTTGCATAGCTGAAGAAGAAAGTCATGATCATCCTCCCTGTAAATAACGCAACCGGAAAATTATCATTTTGTCCCAAAAGTAGGCATGAAGAAGAAAAAGATGAGAGACGTGAGTTTCCATTTACCAGTCCGTTATTTTATAGGCTCTCTGCAAGTGCTCCTTCTTGACACGCCTCAGGACTTCTCCAATGTGCTCAGATGCATCCGCCAGGTTTGTAACTCTTACCTATATATATTCAGAAAATGTGAACCTGTAAGACAATGCACTACTTGCAATTGCAGAGAACCAAACCCAGTGGCACCAATAATTCGATACAAGAAACGTACCACTCCCTTGAGGACGATATCTGTCTCAGAATCATGGCTCTGGTATACAACCCCAGGACAATCGATCAAGAAAATCCTCTTGGTGAGTGTGATGTATTGCCAAACCTTGGTCTCCCCTGGAATTGGAGCAACCTTGCAAACCTGGAGAAGAGAAGAAAAGATGAAAATGTGAAAACAAGTAAACTGGCAATTCAGGGATTCAACTATGCAGATTCTTATTAGAGGAAATTTACAAAGAAAGTTATACATTTTTAGTACGCAATGTGTTTATAACTGATGATTTCCCAACATTTGGATAGCCGACAAATCCCACACACACGGCTTGCTTGTCACTTTTTAGACGAGCAAACTGCCTCAAAACTGAGAGAAGTGACCCCTGAAATCAACCATCATAAGGAAAAACATAAATCAAGAGAACAACAAAGGCTGGTAATAATACATCAAAATTAGAAAGCAGTAATCAATAGATCAGAGGCTCTCGAAGCTATGTGTAATCGATGAAATACCTTTCCGAATGACTTGTTAATGCTGGCATGGAACGCTAGAGTTGGATATTCCCTGGATAATATTCTCAACCATCTTTTTGTAGCCCAAGCCGGTACAAGATCACACTTTAAAGCACACACACACACACACAAAAGACACAAAGATAGATACCAAGTAAGCAACTTTCATAATAGGAACAGCCAACAAAGTTTCCGAAAGATGAAAAAGGCTAACCTTGTTCAACAATAGAATCATGTGTTTGTGTTTGTGATGCTCTTTCAAAGTTTTCTCCAAATGAAGACACCTAGTACCTTGTGGATCCCTAGCATCTAAAACCTGTCAAACACAAACCGGTAAGCCAAAAAAGTTAAGAGAATTTAACTAAAAGAGGTCTCCTTCATTAACACGAACATTGAATCAATACATACCTGGACAACTACATCAGAGGAGTCTATGACTTTGTAAAGCTCACCCCAAATACGCTTACTCTGTCCCTTCTCAAACATTGTATGCCTCACAAGGTCTCTAAACCCATCTTGTTCTTCTCCTCCTTCACCAAAGGTACTTTCCCCATTCGACTCCTCGAATGCATCTTCAAAATTACACAAAACGTTTCAGTGAACACATCATTTCGTGTACAAACAAGCTCGAAGTAGCCAAAATTACTCCCAACATTGGATTAGAAAATTAATTTTTACCCTGAGATTCAGATGCCTTCTTCACCAAAGCGTCGTAATCAGAAGCCACGAGCTTTGGGCGCTTCCTCTTTGTTTTCTTTCCAAAAGCATCTTGAAATGGCTCCATGTCGAGTAAGTGAACTCTCGATTGCTATAACAAAAATCATCATAGCCAATCAAAAATCGCAAATTCAAGACATTGATGGATCAATTTCAAACTAAGTACAAACTTTTACCTTCTTGTTATCAGTCAATAGAGACATCGGCAACTTCCTCTCCTTCAAAATGACATTGTAATTGCTAGACATTTTCGTTCGCAGCTCTTCCCTGAAATATCCAAGCTCTTTCTGACCCACAACACGAGTGTTCACTGTATAGAAGATACATATGAATCCAATTAAGTAAATTTCACACGAATATGATGAAATCAAATAAGCGATACGAAATGAAAACGCACCAAACCATCCCCGATCGGGTCGGATTCGCGTGTTGGGCAGTTCCTTAGACTGAAACTCGTTGCTAATGATTTTACCGCCGGGGGTTCTATACGGCCGAGTATTGTACATCTTAAGCCGGTTAACTGTGTTGGCGGTACGCCCTCCGGTAGTTTTCTTTTTCCCATTCGCACGATTCGCATCGAGCGAATGCTTTGGTTTCCCGGACACATTCGCGCTCTTCTCCTTCTTCACCATCTCAGAGATTTTTTCCGGAGTCTTTTCCGATAACGACGATGGAGGTAGAAGAAGATGAGGAGGAAGAGAGTGGCGTGAGTATTTTGCTAGGGTTTTGTATTTACTTCGACCGACTCTCTCAATATGGGCTTATAATTTTTTTAAGGAATTCAAAAGATAGGCCCATATAATACAAAAGCCCAAGAATTTATTCTCGTGACAATATTGGCCAACAAGAAACGTTATGAGAATAACAAATGTCTTCATTTTCCTTTTATATTACTTCCTCTTGTGATGGAGAAAATGGATATGGTGAATTTGTGTGTTTAGGGTTTAGGAAAGGTAAAACTAACGGGGAGGTTCAAATTCTACGTACAGACTCAACAGAAAAGTTACTGAATTTTACATTTTTGTTTGTAGATGAATTTTTAATAATCGAAAGAGAACAAAAGTGAATACTTTAGTGTTTGTATAAAAGTGGCACATTACTATATATTTTAATTAGTTCATCCGTGGACCTCCCGGAATTGTAGGCACAACCCTCCAGTCAAATGAGTTTTAAAATAAGTAAATAAACATTCATGTAAATTTAGTAATTTAAAGACATTCATGAATTAAAATATTATTCTCCAATTTATAAATCAGTATTTCGAAATCGTCATTTGGATTTATACAAAGAAAACATGCTTATAATGTTTTCAAAATACATCTAGTTTGTTAATATATATATTCAGTTCTGACAGAAGAATGATGATATACTATGAATTGCAGGCCTGGAACATTAGTTAAGTAAAGAAGACCGCTAAGTGAGGAGAAAGAGAGATGACGTTGATTGGTCGTCAACTACTAGTTTACTGTAAAATCGTACGTTGACCTTATTGAAGCTTATAAAACGAGACAAGAATAGAGCAGATCATTACACATCCTAAATTCCTACTAAAACAAGAGAAATAATTAAGATCGAGCAATGGAGAAAAGGGTTTTGTACGGTTTGGTAGTAATGCTAATGTACTTGGTTGGTAGCTGCGTTGGTCAAGGTATAATTAACCATCGATCTTATACTGTATAATATATTTAAACAAACATAGATTATTCAATTATTTTATTTTATTTTAGTGTCTGATCATCTGTTGATTCGATCTAATATATGCACGTAGGGGAAGTGAAGTTGATGACTAAAGAAGCTAAATGGGAACAATTGCTGGCCGAGACCAAACTTCCCGTAGTGTTTACGTTTACGTCCTCCGATTTTTGCGATTATTCCTGCGGTGAAGTGGGGTATCAATTGACTCGATTGGATAAAACCTACGCTGGAAAAATTCAATTCTATACAGGCGACATTTCGACGGACCCATCCCTTATACGCGCTTACAATATATCCAGTGTCCCTACCGTCATAGTCTTCAAAGATGGAATAACAGAAACAGCTCGTTACGCAAAACTTTCCTACTGGCCTAATATCTATGATCTAGTCAGGATAAGTATATTCGGTTCCACCTCCGGCTCCGCCTTGCCTCCTGGTTCCGCCTCCACCTCCGCCTCCACCTCCACCTCCACCTCCGCCTCCACCTCTCCCAGCCCTTCTCAAGTCGGACAGTAAATTATAGTCCCGTCTTGAATAAGTATCGTCTCTCTATATGTATTGGTGTGTAAACGTGTGTTTGTTGCTTCCTCTATCAAATATTTGCCTATGTTTGTTTCTCAAATAAAATTCATATTATAAAATAATGGTTACAGACCATGATCTTTGTCATACAATGCTATAAAAGTGGTTATAAATTAATAATGAAAATGATATAAGATATATATATATATAATGAACAAGATGAAATGGAATTTTCCGTTTGGATTGACTTTAATACGTATGTTGAATAAAAGTGCATCAATAAAAGATGTAAAATTTATCTATATATATTATGTTTAGAGTTTTAATATGATATTGGTCAAGTTTATGCATGCTTGACATCAGAATAGAGATTAGAGAGTCAATTTTTTAGAAACTCATTAGAATTATATACGTTCTTGATCATATGATCATTAACCAAGAACTTAACAAACGGTCCACTCGGACACCTGACCATCCATAGATATTGAAAGTCTTTGTGATTCCTACAACACTGATGCTGGAAAAATAAATTACACACAAATAAACCAATCAATTCTAAATAACAACTGTTGTAACAAGTGTTACAAATCCAACTTGATGAACATTAATGGATAAAGTTCTTACACGTCTCAGTTCCGTAATACATGGAATGAGATTTTCTAAATAAGGCAGATAGAGACTTGCCCATCAACCAAAAGAACCGGTGCTTCTAAGTGTGTAAATAAGTTACCAACCGCTGATGTTGGATCTACCTTCGAAACAACTTAAACGAACCATCTTCTTAAATCCATTTTAAAAAACCCACACACACAAAAAACGATCAAAACCTTGCCAAGTCAGGAGTGGGTTGAAAAAACAAAGCAAAGGGAAAAATTAAAGAAAAATAGTAACAGAATCTTATACGGAAAATTATTTTTTCTCTCTCTCTCTCTCTCTCTTGCTTGACGGCTATGAATCAAAAAATTAAAGCGGATACTAACTTAATTAATTACAAATCTCCTACCAAAAAGTTAATATGGTGGCACCCTAGTGTTTGTATAAAAGTGGCAAATTAGTGTGTACACCAATTAGTTCATCAGTACGTGGACAACCGGGAAATGTAGCCACATCAGCGAGTCAATGACTGTCCAAATTAATAAAATAAATAAACCTAAACACAAATACATTAATTTAAAGAAATTAATATAAAAAATCTCCAATTTAAACTAGTATTTCGAAATCAACATTTGGATTTTATACAAATAAACTATTCTTAAAATGTTTTCAAAATACATATACTTTGTTAATATCTATTGACTTCTTACAGACGAATGATATACTTATGAATTCCAGCCCTGGAACATTAGTTAAGTTTTTTTTTATCGACAAAAGGAACATTAGTTAAGAAAAGACAGAGTGAGGAAAAAGAGAGATGATGTTGATTGGTCGTTAACTACTACTGTTAATTGTAAAATCGTTGACCTTATTGAAGCTTATAAAACGAGACGAGAATCGAGCAGATCATTACACATCCTAAATCCCTACTAAAACAAGAGAAATAATTAAGATCGAGCAATGGAGAAAAGGGTTTTGTACGGTTTGGTAGTAGTGCTAATGTACTTGGTTGCTAGCTGCGTTGGTCAAGGTATAATTAACCATCTCACATAGATTAATATTCGATTACCTCTTTGTTTGATTGAATATCTATTGATTCGATATGTTGTATGTACGTAGGGGAAGTGAAGTTGATGAGTGAAGAAGCTAAACGGGAACAATTTTTGACCGAGACCATACTTCCCGGAGTGTATACGATAGGGTCCTACTTACACTGCGGTGATCCTTGCGATGTAGTGGACGATCAAGTTACCGACTGGCTCAAACCTACACTGACAAACTTCAATTCTATACAGGCGACATTTCGACCGACCCATCCCTTATACAGCTTTTCAGGATATCCAGTGTACCGACCGTAATAGAACTCAAAGATGGAATAACAGAATCAGGTCGTTATGAAAATCTTTCCGATTGGAGTATTATATATGATCTAGTCAGGAAAGATTTACTCGGTTCTGCCCCACCTCCCTCCGGTTCCCCCCTGCCTCCTTCCGGTTCAGCCTCCACCTCCGCCTCCACCTCCGCCTCTCCCAGCTCTTCTCAAGTCGGACAGTAAATTATAGTCCAGTCTTGAATCAGTATCGTCTCTCTATATGTAATAATTGGTGTGTAAACGTGTGTTTGTTGCTTCCTCTTCTATCACACATTTGCTAGAGCTGTCAATTGGGCGCACAGCCCATGGGCAAGCCCAGTCCACGTTATTACGGATGGGCTTTGGTCAAGCCCGAAATACAAAATGGTCCGATTGGGCTAAGACCAACTTTGTCCACGGACAAAATGGGCAAACCCATATGGTTTGCGGGCAGGCCCAAATACTATTTTTTTATGGTTTTATAAAATTAGGGGAAAATCAGAAAATCCAATTTTGATTCTTTTGCTCGATTTTCTCTTTTCTTTTGGCGAAATCTCCGATTTCCAGTTTGCGAAATCCCACTTCCACCAAACACATTTTTACGGTTTTGGCGGGAAAACACGGCTTTACGGTTTTGGCGGAAAAACACGGTATTACAGTTTTTGCGGGAAAACACGGTATTACGATTTTTGCGGGAAAAAACGGTTTTACGGTTTTGGCGGGAAAACACAGGGTTTTACGGTTTTAGCGAAAAACATGGTTTTACGATTTTGACGGGAAAATACGGTTTTACGGTTTTGGCGAGAAACCACGGTTTTATAGTTTTGGCGGAAAAACATTGTTTTACGATTTTGGCGGAAAAACATGGTTTTACTGTATTATGGTTTTGGCGGGAAAATGCGGTTTTACGGTTTTGGCGGTAAAATATAATTTTGGAGAAAAAAAAAGTGAAAAAAGTGAGATTGGGCTGTCCACGGGCGGGTCCATATGGACATGGGCTTAATTGGGCGTGGTCTGTTTTTGAACCATTGTCCACAATAGCCCGAACCATTATCGCCCAAAAGTTAAATGGTCTATGTGGACTGGGCCAAATGGGCGGCGGACGGCCCAATTGACAGCTCTAACATTTGCATATGTTTGTTTCTTAAATAAAAATATTAATAAAACGATTATAGACCATTTAATCTTTGTCATAAAGTTTTATCAAGCGGTTATGAATAATGAAAAAAAAAAAATTGGGGTATATATAACGAACCATAAACAATCAAATCATTTGCGTCGTTGGACGTTCGTGCATGCCTATGTTGTATGTATGTTTAGGGTTTTAATATGAAGGGTGATTGATCAAGTTAATACATGCTTAAGATCAGAACAGAGATTGTATTGATAATAAGAGAGTCAAGTGTTTAGAAACTCGATCATATGATCATTAACCAACAACTCTACAAAAGGTCCACTCGGAAATTGACCATCCGTAGGTATAAAAGGTCATTATGTCTCCTACAACGGTCATGGAAAAAGAAAAGATACACAAAACAAAGCAATCAATTCTAAGAGTAACAGGTGCACCAATGTTTACTAATTTGTATGAACTATTATGTATTTATGTATCATATGATAAGTCATTGATTAAGTTTGACATCAGAATAGATATATATTATTAAATAAAGAGTTTCGTCCTAGGAGTTAATTCTTGATTGTTAATTATACACACAAAAAAAACAATATATTATTCTTGATTTTTCTTACTATTGCTTCTCGGATTGGGGCACCTGTTGCTTTTGAAACTTAATTCTTGATTGTTAATTATACACACAAAAAACAATATATTATACATTACATACCTACGATTATACCTATATGGTGCTAAACCTTATGGATTTGTTATGTTCTTGGAGATCTTTTTTTTTTTTTTTTTTTTTGTCTCATGAAAACTGAATATGGAGAATCTTAATTTTTTCGCCTAATTGAATGTCAGATTTTAAAGTTACCGAAATAGATATAGCACGTATATATATCGTACATGATGGAATGATAGAATCTCACCACCATACAATTTTTTTAGGACCTCAATTTCTAATAAGCTATTCTAGTTTAATTATAACACTATTTTTTCATTAAAAATAAAAAAGTCCGTTTGCAATCAAACTTAGATGTCTTTATTTAGTAACTTTCAGAAAGTGTCACTAATGGGGGTCAAATGAAGAATGAATTGGTTAGTGGTTTGCAACATAAATTTAATAAACTAGCTAGAAAAAGTTTAATGGAAGAGTAAAGATTTCTATTCTAGGCCCAACTTTATGGTGGGATAATGGGTTTGTGTTCTGTATTTTCGTAACTCCTCACACTAGTCTTTTATTGTCTGGAATCAGACTTCCTGCGAAATTCTCACCAAAAAATACTGTAAGAGAGTGTTAGATCTTCTTCGATTTCTTCCTTGGTGTTCTTCATATGATACTTCGATTTCTCGTATAACTTTGAATTATTTGTTCACCCATCCTCTTGTAAGCTCGAAGTCTCGTCATTCTCGATAGAGAAAATTTTAATTTGTGCTGAAAAGGTTTTATGTATAGAATTTTTTTTTTAGGGTTTAGTAAAAAGAAAAGTTATGCGACCGAAACACCGAATTTGATTTCGTTTGACGATCTTCCTTCTCGTTTGATCTTGGAAGTGTTGTGCGCTTGTCACCTTAGTGGGATTGATTTAGTGAAGATCCAAGGTCTTCGGATGGAACCAACATGGCTCGTACTCTACGGACTGCAAATCATTGGCTGATAATGCAGCGTCTCGGTGATGCTCTCTGCATCCTATCTTCGTGGGTTTGTCTTTGAAGTATATATACGATGCTTTCTGTGTTTAGGGTTTTGCAAAGGTAAAAGTAAAACTCAAGGGGAGGTTTCAAATTATGTACGGACTCAACATGGATGCATGTTGTTTAGAAACAAAAAATAGACCGTACGTATAGAAAAGTTACTGAGTTTAAGAACAACCATGCATATATCATCTGTACGTGGACCTCGCGGAAATATAGGCACAACCTCTAGTCAATGACTTTTAAAATAATTAGATACACATAAATATGAATATAGTAATTTAAAGAAATTAAAAAATAATATTCTAAATTTATAAATTAGTACAGTATTTCGAAATCTTCATTTGGATTTTTTTATAAATAAAATATTCTTATAATGTTTTCAAAATACATCTAGTTTGTTAAAAAATATTCACTGACTTCTAACAGAAGAATGTTTATATTATGAATTCCAGGCCTGGAACATTTAATTACCCTTACGTAAAGATAGCTAATTAAGTGAGGAAAAAGAGAGATGACGTTGATTGGTCGTTAACTACTAGTTAATTGTAAAATCGTTAACCTTATTGAAGCTTATAAATAGAAACAAGAATCGAACAGATCATTACACATCCTAAATTCCTACTAGAACAAGAGAAATAATTAAGATCGAGCAATGGAGAAAAGGGTTTTGTACGGTTTGGTAGTAATACTAATGTACTTGGTTGCTAGCTGCGTTGGTGAAGGTATAATTAACCATCGATCTTATACTCTATAATATAATTAAACACTGATTAACCATTTTTATATTATTTGTTTGATCATCTATTCATTCGATATAATATATGTACGTAGGGGAAGTGGAGGTGATTGACGAAGGTCAATGGATGCAAATTCTGACCACGAGCCGACTTTTTGTAGTGCTTAAGCTAACCTCCTCGGAGTGCGGTTATCCCTGCGGTGTAGTGGAGGATCAAGTGTCTCATCTGGGTCAAATCTTCGCTGGCTTATTTGAATGCTATACAGCCGACATTTTGGCGAAGCCATTCTTTGTCAAACTTTATGACATACGCAGTGTCCCGGTCCTCATAATCTTCAAAGATGGAAAAGAAATATTTCGTTTGGAAAATCCTTTCGATTGGAGTAATACATATGATCAAGTCAGGACAAATGTATTAAGTTCCGCCCCGCCTCCCTCCCACTCCGCCCTGTCTCCCTCCAACTCCGTCATGCCTAGCTCCCGTTCCGGTTCCGCCTCCACCTCCGCCTCACCGAGCCTTTCTCCAGTCGGACATTAAATTATAGTCTCGTCTTGAATAAGTATCGTCTCTCTGTATGCATTTTGTGTGTGTGCTGATTGATTCATCTAATAAAAAGTATCATACTATTAAAAAAACAGTTTAGTCGGAGACAGATCGCCCATAGGTATAAAAGGTTTATGTTTCCTACTACGAAAATGAATAAACCAATATTTCTAGATAACCTTTGTAACATATTATGTTACAGGTACAAATCCAACTTGATGAATGTCTCTTGAGTTTTAACAAATGTAACATATTAAAACCAAAAATGAAGCATAATATATGTAACATTTCAAAATTAAATCATTCTTTAATGACCAAATCGAAACATAAAAAGCTAGTATTTACCAAACACTAAATCATTATAAAAGCCCCTTCACCAAATCTTTTATCCCCATCACAAGACGACAAACAAGAAGAAGAAGAAGAAGAAGAAGAAGAAGAAGAAGAAGAAGAAGAAGAAGAAGAAGAAGAAGAAGAAGAAGAAGAAGAAGAAGAAGAAAATGAAGAAAGCAATTCTCCTAACGTTTCTCGTAGCCACATCAATGGCTTATAATCAAGCACTCGCTCAAGAAGAATATGATGAGATCAGTCCATCTCCACAAGAATATCTGGACGTAACAGCTGCTGTAAATTACGACCATGAACTCCTACACCACATGACGACACAACACCTACGATTTCTCCAAGTTTGTACGGAAAAATTGCTCTCCAAATGTGGGATCGAGATAACGGAAGGATTGGTCAAGGACAAGCCCGTGTCCGTGGAATGTTGTGAAAACATGATGAATATTGGAATAGATTGTCACAAAGGATTGATGGATTTTGTTTTCACCACTTATGAGCTAAAAGATGTTGCAAGCGAGTTTCTTCCTAAGAGCAAGCGGATTTGGAACCAATGTGTTCAGACTATTGCTAGTCGGATTGGTGCACCTGTTGCTTTTGAAACTTAATTCTTGATTGTTAATGATACAAAGATATATATACATATATATATACACATTTTATACCTACGATGCGCTAAACCCTATGGATTTGTTATTTTCTTGTAGATCTTTTTGTTTTCGTTTGTCTAATGGAAACTGATAATCTTCAGTTTTTCACCTAATTGAATGTCAAAATTTTAAATTAACGAAATAGATATAGCACGTATATATATCATATATGGTGGAGTGATGGAGTGATAGAATCTCACCGTCAGCCATTCTAGTTTCTAACACTCTATTGTTTTCATTAGAAAAAAAAAATGCCAGTTTGCAATCAAACTTAAATGTCTTTATTTAGTAACTTTCAAAAAGTACTGTCATTGATGGGAGCCAAATGAAGAATGAAATTGGTTACTGGTTTACAACGCTAGAATTAATAAATTATAAAAAAGTTTATGAAAGAGTAAATATTTCTATTCGAGGCCCAACCTAAGTTGCATGGAATCAGAAGAATGATCAGTATATTATGAAGTAAAAGGTCTGGAACATTAGTTAAGTAAAGACAGCTACGTGAGGAAAAAGAGAGATGATATGTTGAATGGTCAGTAATTATTAGCTAATCGTAAAACCGTTGACCTTATTGAAGGCTTATAAAACGAGACAAGAATCGAGCAGATCATTACTTACACATCCAAAATTCCTAATAAAACAATACCCAGAGAGAAGATCGAGCTATGGAGAAAAGAGTTTTGTACGGTTTGGTAGTTATGCTAATGTACTTGGTGGGTAGTGGCGTTGGTCAAGGTATAAATAATAATTAACCATCTCACAACAGACTAATCAGTTAATATCTTTGTTTGATTATCTATAGACGTGAAATTTGACAGGTGATGAAGCTGAATGGAACCAATTTCTGACCAATGCTCAAGTGCCCGTACTGCTTTCGATAACCTCCTCGTACTGCGGTTATCCATGCGTTATAGTACAGGATCAAGTGGCTCAATTGGCTCAAACCTACGGTGGTCAAATGAAATTCTATACAGCTGACATTTTGTTGCACCCGTTCTTTCAAAAAGTACTGTCATTGATGGGAGCCAAATGAAGAATGAAATTGGTTACTGGTTTACAACGCTAGAATTAATAAATTATAAAAAAAGTTTATGAAAGAGAGAATATATTTCTATTCTAGGCCCAACCTAAGTTGCATGGAATCAGAAGAATGATCAGTATATTATGAAGTAAAAGGTCTGGAACATTAGTTAAGTAAAGACAGCTACGTGAGGAAAAAGAGAGATGATATGTTGAATGGTCAGTAATTATTAGCTAATCGTAAAACCGTTGACCTTATTGAAGGCTTATAAAACGAGACAAGAATCGAGCAGATCATTACACATCCAAAATTCCTAATAAAACAATACCCAGAGAGAAGATCGAGCTATGGAGAAAAGAGTTTTGTACGGTTTGGTAGTTATGCTAATGTACTTGGTGGGTAGTGGCGTTGGTCAAGGTATAAATAATAATTACCCATCTCACAACAGACTAATCAGTTAATATCTTTGTTTGATTATCTATAGACGTGAAATTTGACAGGTGATGAAGCTGAATGGAACCAATTTCTGACCAATGCTCAAGTGCCCGTACTGCTTTCGATAACCTCCTCGTACTGCGGTTATCCATGCGTTATAGTACAGGATCAAGTGGCTCAATTGGCTCAAACCTACGGTGGTCAAATGAAATTCTATACAGCTGACATTTTGTTGCACCCGTTCTTTGCACAACTCTACGGGGTACTCAATGCCCCGACCGTCATACTCTTCCAAAATGGAAGTGAAATAGTTCGTTACGAAAATATTTTCGATTGGGGTAATATTTATAATCTAGTCAGTACACGTTTATTCGGCTCCGCTCTGCCTCCTCCGTCTTGAAATCAGTAACGACGTCTCTCTATATGAATCATTCGCCTATATTTTTTTCCTTGAGAAACAAACCATATTAATAAAATTAATGGTTACAGACCATCATCTTTGTCATGCAATTTTATAAAGCTGTTATTAAATGATGAAAAAATATACTATTAGTTTGCAATCAAACTTAATTGTCTAACTTTAAAAAAGTGTCATTAATGGGAACCAAATGAATAGCAAATTGGTTAGTGGTTTACTGGTTTGCAACGCTAGATTTAATTTAATAAATTAGAAAAGGTCTAATGAAAAGAGTAAAAGATATACATTTCTATTCTAGGCCCAACTTTATAGTGGGCTATAATGAGTTTGTGTTTTGTACATTTCGTAACTCCACATTAATCAATTTTTTTCTTTGCGTCAAAGGGAAAAAAAAAAAAAAAAAAAAAGCAAAATTCTCGTGCCGGCGAAATTTTCACCGGAAAACACTGTGAGAGTGAGATAGAATTCGACTTCTTCCTCGGTGTTCTTCATATGATACTTCCGATTTCTCCTGTAAATTTCGATTTCTCACCAATCCTCTTGTAAGCTCGTCGTTTTCTGTTAACAAAACAGAAAAAGGGTTTTAGGGTTTAGTAAAAAGAGACGAAATGGCTGAAACACCGAATTCGGTTTCGTTCGAGGATCTTCCTTCTCACTTGATCTTGAAGGTGTTGACTTGTGACCGCCTTAATGGGATTGATTTAGTTAACATCGAAATGACATCAAAGGTCTTCGGATGGAACCAACACGACTCGGATTTCAAATCTCTGGCTGATAATGCGGCGTCTCGTTTAAGCTCTCTGCACCCTATCTTCGCCGGTTTGCCTTTGAACTATCAGAAAGCACTCGTTGCGAGATGCGAAGGAAACTGGAAACGAGTTTGGGGGTTTTTGAAGTCGATTGTGGAATCGTCGGATATGGTGGAGACCCCTAGAGGCAAGGTAATGTTTTCTCTATCAACCACTTTGATAATTTGCTTTCTCTGTAACGATTTTGGTGATTGATACACTGAAAATTGGAAATTTTGCTTTCTCTGTCACGATTGATGAGTGATGATGTCCAAGTGATTGGGGAGTGGTTTAGATTGTTATGCTTTGGCTTAGGTATGTAACATTTTGGTCATGATGCATATGATTTTTCTTGATCTCTCTGCAGATGAAAATAACGATGGGAAAGAAACACACTTTAGTAACAAACAACTCAAAGGTATACTCTTGTGGTAAAAGTGAGGATGGAGCTCTTGGTCAGGGTCCGGAAACAAGAAAATCTGCAAGATTGACGCCTATAGTGTTCCCGTTCTCTGCGAAAGTGATTCAAGTATCAGCCAGCGAGTATAACAGTGCTTTCGTAATGCAGTCTGGAGAGGTTGATTTGCTTCTGCTTCCTTTTTTAGTTTATATTTCAGAGAATGCTCTGTTAGTGATCACTTCCTGAAATTGCCTATTTACAAGTTCATGTGATAAAACTATTGGCGCAGGTTTTCACATGCGGTTGTAATCACTTTGATAATGATACATACCTTCCAGTACATAGGCCTAGGCTCGTTGAGGCTTTGAAGAATACTCCTTGTAAGCAGGTAACGTTTTATTTCCTGCTTTTGGTAGACCAAGGGATTTGTGAGGTTGAGTTTTATTGAAAGTTGAAACTGATATGTATATATTCTACATGTTTACTTTCTGAATATTAAGTTTACGGAATAATGATCTTCTCATATGAACTGATGGATTCAAACTATAGGCATTACGCAGCGCATCTGTATGTTCTGTGGATATAACCTTAAACTGCTCTGTTACAAGAAACCATAATTAGCAAACTCATCATTGACCAGGTGGCTACTGGAAGCTACTCTACTGTGTTTCTGTCAAGAGAAGGGCATGTGTATACTGCTGGATGGAACGAATATGGGCAGCTTGGTCATGGTGATATAATGAAGAGACCAGTGCCCACGGTTGTTGAACTGCTCAAGAACGTTGGGCCGGTTGAACAAATTTCTGCTGGACCATACTTTGTCTTGGCTGTAACCGAGGATGGATCGGTTTACTCTTTTGGAAGTGGTATTGAGAACTGTCTTGGTCACGGAGAGCTACTGAATCAATTCGAGCCACATGTTATTCAGGCTTTTAAAACCAAAGGTGTTCGTATACTCCGTGTATGTGCTGGTTATGGACATGCCGCCGCTATTGACTCTAATGGTTATGTAAGTTTCTAAGCTTGTTCTCTCTCTCTTTCTCTTTCTGGTTTCAGTCTTTCAGAACAATCTCTTTTTCTGATGCATAGGTCTACACATGGGGTAGAGGTAAGTCAGGCGCTCTAGGACATGGTGACCAGAATGACAAGCCCATTCCTGAGATCGTGTTCAGTCTTAAGAACCATTTAGCAGTGCAGGTTTGATAAAAAGAATGTTTTTCTCTTAAAGGGTAAATAGATCGTTGTTTTTGTTTATTGATATGGTCTCTCCACATATGCAGGTTTGTGCAAGTTTTATGAGAACTTTTGTTGTGGTCGAAAGTGGTTTAGTGTATGGGTTCGGGGCCTCTAAATTTGGCAGCCTCGGTATCGGTGGTGAAGGACACGCTGGTGAAGTAGAGCAGCCACGAGTCCTGGAGTGTCTCAGACCGCATCGTGTATCGCAAGTTAGCTCTGGTTTGGCTCATACTATGGTGGTTACTCAAGAGGGACGCTTGTTGGGGTTTGGAGATAACAGAGATTCTCAACTCGGCCATCACTCCATTCAAACAGGCCTAGAACCTACTGAGATCGTTCTTAATCCTTGATCAAGCTAAATAACCGATATCGGTTTAAGACATTATACTTCCAATGGCAATGTACTAAATGCTGGTTAATTTCTCTAGTAAACCATTTTGCTTTCTTGATTGAGTATTTCGTACATAGTATTATGAGCTTTCTCTGTGAACTCAAGTGTGATGCTTTTATTGGTGATTCATGCATTGAAGTTTGGAGAATGATTTGTTATGTGTTGTTACATATTTACATTGATTTATAATGTCAGGAGACGGATAACAATAGCCAGACAAGTATTTGTCTTGCCAAATTCTTTTGAGTTTTATACTCCTAGTCTTAATAATCATATAACAAATTTAAGGTTGAATGTGAATGCAGTTCCTAATGAGAAGGTTGCAATGAGCACATCAGATTTAACAGACATTATGTTTCAATAACCTACTGAAATTTTTCTCAATTCTTGATAACCAACCTTTAGCCTGAGTAAACTGAATCGATATAGGTTTAGATGACATTATTATGTTCACACCATATCAGTTTCTGATGTCATTTGTTTTTTACTGTAATCAAGGTCATTTTATATTCTCTGTCCTAATGATAACAAGGTTGCATTGAGCTCACAAAAATTTACAAACATTATTGTGTTTCTTTTTGTTAACCTAACACGATCGACATGTACTTTGCAACTGATTAGAATGGTTATCAAATTAATATGACGAATTTGCAGATGCTAGCAACTCATCACATTTATTTTTTCGATCATATCCTATACTTTTAAATACAAAAAAAAAAGGAGAATTTATTCTCTTTAAGAATTGTGAATACCATTGGATTCTTGATTTCTGTTGGCCATTAACAAAACCTCGTGCGGCAGAAAAAACAAGAAAAATAAAAACAGGTACGAAATGGATAGATAAGAAGACATCGAGATAAGTCTTATCTTAACAAAAAATTATCACAGTCATCTCCACGTCTTATATCTTCTCACTTTCCGTGTAAATAAATATTCCACAATACAGAACCTATAAAACCCCACTCTTCAACACACTTTTCCAATCACGTTGTCTCATATTATCCACACAAAAATAAACGAAAGATTCCAAAAAAAGAAACAAAAATGTTGGCTATTTTTCAAAAGGCGTTTGCTCATCCACCGGAGGAACTAAACAGTCCGGCGTCAAACTTCTCCGGCAAAACCCCAAAACTTCCCGGAGAAACTCTCTCTGAGTTCCTCTCTCACCATCCCGACACTTCTTTCTCCATGAACTTCGGTGACTCCGCCGTTCTCGCTTTCGTCCGCCCCGAGACCTCTCTCTGTCAGAGGTTTAACAAAACACAAATCCCAATTTTTGTTTCCTTACCGGAAAAAAAATCAAATCTTTAATCTCTCTTTATATGTTTTGGCAATTCTTCAGAGTGTTTTCAGGAATCGACGGAATCTACTGTGTGTTTCTCGGGGGATTAAACAATCTATGCGATTTGAACAAACAGTACGGTTTATCTGGAAAAACCTCAAACGAAGCAATGTTCGTGATCGAAGCTTATCGTACACTTCGTGACCGTGGTCCTTATCCAGCTGATCAAGTTCTCAGAGGTCTCGACGGAAGTTTCTCCTTCGTCGTCTACGACACTCAAACCTCCTCTGTTTTCGCAGCTCTGGTAAAAAAAAAAAAAAAAAAAAACTAAAAATTATTCCAAACAACAAAAAACTGAAACTTTTATGAGATGAAATTTGACATTTTTGAATATGTATTTCAGGGATCTGATGGAGTAGAGAGTTTGTATTGGGGAATAGCTGCAGATGGATCTGTTGTAATGTCTGATGATGTCAATACCATTAAGCAAGGTTGTGCTAAATCATTTGCTCCTTTTCCGCCTGGTAAGCTAAAAAGATCCCAAATTTGAAAAAACAGAGCTTTAAAATTTTTTTGTAATCTGGAGATGAATGTGAATTGTTTTTGCAGGATGTATGTTTCATAGTGAGAGTGGTTTGATTAGTTTTGAACATCCGAAGAACAAGATGATGGCGATGCCAAGGATTGATAGCGAAGGAGTGTTATGTGGAGCTAGCTTTAAAGTCGATGCTTTTGCTAAGATCATTAGCATTCCGAGAAGAGGAAGTGAAGCTAATTGGTGTCTGTCGAATTTGAGTTGAATCGAAAAGCAGAGTTGTTCTGTTCTTTAATGCCGATTTCTGTTTTGTTTTTGTAAATATAATAATAATAAGGCTTTTACTTTTCTTTATTGTTTAGATCTTACAGAATCAGTTGAATTTAAAGAAAACATCATATCATTGTTGAGACAAAACTTGTTTCTGTATGATCGTGCACAAAGAAAAAGCGAGAAGATAAGATAACGATTAAGAAAGACAAAATCTGATTCAATTTTCATGGAGTTTTGATCATTCATCATCTTTCCACATATCTGCAAACTCATCAGGCTCCAATGGGTTTGAGAGCTCGTGCATCTTTCTCCTTGTCTTCGCCTTGATCTTCTTTGCAAATTTCCCGGCTTTGTTTCTTTTCTCCAGCGCTCGAATCTAAAGACATCAAACGGTTAAAACTTGCTCAAGAAGAGTCGTAAAGATTTATGAGTTGATGCAAACTTAAGATCAGAGAAGAGCACTAATCAACACCTGGTTTGGAGATACGTAGAAGGGGTTCTCATAAAGCGTTGGTCCTCCAAAGCTGCCTCCGAATATCTTGATTGGATTTAGACAAAACCTTGGACCGACCTGTCATCAACAGTGTATTAGTTTCCAACTCAAAACCAGAGGCGAAATAGTATTATTATAAGATAAGAAACTCTTTTGTCTATGGCTACAAACCTCGATCAGGGTCATTTTGTCCAGGCCACCTCTTGCGATTTTATCTGATTCATTGTGAGGAACAGAAATCTGGTAGTTGCGGAACCATATATGGTCGTCGACAATGGAGAAGACGAATACATGGTCATGGTAAGGCTTAGATTTCCTGTGTTCCTTGGGGATTCCAAATATCTGACAGAGAAAGCAAACACAAAAACAAATTAGGATGTGAAAGCTCTACACGTTCTCCATTAGCAAACCATTAAAATTAACCAAGATAATGAATCTGACAGCAACCTGAGTAAGCATCTCTTTCAAGAGTTTCCAGTGAACATCTTTGTCAAAATTGGATGAGAATGTCAAAAGAGGGCGTGACCCTTTTAGATGATTCCCAGTGAGTTTCAGCTCTTCCATCGTGTGCACTTGAAAACAAAAGCGAAAAAGACGCTTTTAGCATACATCATAGCTCCAGAAAAAGAACTTAGATATGAAACAAGATACAAGCTGATTAAACCCATCATAAGCTAAAATATGTGACTCTACATCTATCAGCTCTTGTCTAACATTTATAAAACTAAAGTTTGAGATGCTATAGACATTACCAGCATTAACCAAGAACTTCACAGATGGTCCACCTGGAGATTTGACCATCCATAGGTAAAGATCTTTATGTTTCCTACACTGTAGATGGAAAAACAAATTACACACTAATCAACCAATAGATACAAAACATTATGTTTCATTTACATCAAAATGCATCGAAAATTCTAATCAAAAGTTCATGAGACTTAGTTCACACATTCCACAGTAAGCGAGCAAATCTTAAGACATTTGGAATAATATTGAACAGAAGCTATGTTCTTAGATAAGTAAGAACCAATGAAAGGGTAGCAAATTTACCTCGAAAAACAAGCAGGAAGAAGATCCCTTAAGCTCAACGAGCTCATTCAATGTGGCGCCTTTGCTACTCTTAGCTTCAACTTTACTATCCTTCTTACAATGTGGCAGAAGCGAAACTATGTTCAACATCAGATGCCGATACCTTGAAAACAAAACCAAAAAAAAGTGAATCAATTTCAATAATTTCAACCCCAAATCGAAATACCCAATAAAAAGGTAACAGATTTTGCAAATTCAATTTAACTCAAACCTGAAATTGATTCGGCGGGAACAAGTCACCAAAACCTTCTCTTTGTTCCTAAATACAGATGAAGACGAAGTATCTTTGGATTTCTCAGCAACTTCGTTCTTATCTTTCCATCCCAATAGAGTCCTTTTGGGTCTCTCCGGAGCAGACTCATCGTTCTTCTTCACCGGCGCCGGAGCTTCCGTCTCGCTGTGCTTTCGCTTCCTCCCCATTTTCTCAACTTTTTCAGCTCAGAGATGTCGAAAACCAAGGAGACGCAAACTTCTCCTCTAGGGTTTTAGCAGAGAGAGTTTTAAGGTAGGAGACAAAGCAGAGCTAATTGGAACATAAATGGGCTGGGTAAATGTGCTGGGCCTTATTAGGTATCCTTATAAGGCCCATTAACAATCTGCTGCATCAGCTTTTTTTGAAATTATAAACTGCAACGATGTGTCACTTCTTCGGTTATTCGAGATTTTCCATAGCAACCGCTTAGAGCAAGAGAGAGAGAGAGAGAGAGTGATGGGAGACAGATTCTTCCGAAATGAGATGCCGGAATTTGTACCGGAAGAAGCCGGCGGAGAGGAAAGTGCTTCCGATTCTCTGAAGAAACTGCTCTCACTTCCGTACAGATCGTTTTCTGAGAAGCTTCAGAGATATGCTCTAGGCCTCAAAGATAAGGTAACTCAACTTGAATAGTGTCTTTAGGGTTTTTCTAGGATGATGAGTATACGTATAAACCGAGTAATTGGGGTGAGAGAGAGATTTGGGTTTATCTGGTTTGATCATGTTTGAATTCTACGGAAATTCCAGAAATGAATTCAATTATGTTGAAGCTATGTAGCTGTAATCATCGAGTTTATGAATTTTATTTCATTTGGTATTGTATTTGGTCTCAAGCTACTGAAATCGCAAGTCTATATTCTGAAATCTCTCGATGTATAATATGGTAATCTATTGCAGGTAGTGTGTGAGACATGGGAACGATTTGGAAAACGTGTTAAAGAATATAACCTTTACACTGGAGTTCTCGGGACTGCTTATCTCTTGTTCAAATCCTATCAAGTCACTAAAAACGAAAACGATCTGAAGCTTTGCTTAGAGATCGTTGAGGCTTGTGATGTAGCTTCAAGAGACTCTGAGTAAAGACCTTTCTTTTAATTAGCCATTTCATATATTCATTTCGGTGTAATCAACACATGGTTACTGCTGTTTTTGTCAGGCGAGTGACATTCATATGTGGCAAAGCTGGTGTATGTGCTCTTGGTGCTGTTGCAGCAAAGCATTTCGGTGATGACCAGTTACAGGAACGTTACTTAACCCGTTTCCATGAGGTACCACTTCCATTTTACTTTTGATTTTTGAAGCTTGATGCATTGACTTGTCTCTTTGCTCGAGTCTTAGCAACTTGAATTTCGTAACAGATTAGGCTTCCCAATGATTTGCCATACGAGTTGCTATACGGTAGAGCAGGGTACTTGTGGGCATCCTTGTTCTTGATTAAGCATATCGGGAAGGACTGTGTATCATCGGCAAGAGTGGTAACAAAGTTTCAAACTTGTATTTGGTTTATTTGAGTCGACCAAGTTAATGGACCATCTTGATTTCTTTGTTTCTCAGAGATCTGTGGTTGAGGAAATCTTCAGAGCAGGAAGACAAATGGGGAATAGAGGAACGTGTCCATTGATGTACGAGTGGCACGGGAAGAAGTATTGGGGAGCTGCTCATGGTTTAGCCGGGATCATGAATGTCCTCTTGCATATGGAGCTTGAAGAAGATGAAATCCAAGATGTTAAAGATACACTAAGCTATATGATTCTAAACCGTTTCCCATCCGGAAACTACCCATCTAGCGAAGGAAACGAATCAGATCGTCTTGTTCACTGGTGTCACGGCGCTTCTGGTGTTGCTCTCACACTCGTTAAAGCAGCTCAGGTAAAAGCTACTGTTCGATATAACTCTTTATCACAATGCAAAACTCATCTCTGGATGTTTTTTTTTCAGGTTTTTAGGACGCAAGCATTTGTAGAGGCAGCAATGGAGGCAGGAGAAGTCGTGTGGAATCGCGGATTGCTTAAACGAGTCGGTATCTGTCACGGCATTAGCGGAAACACGTATGTGTTTCTTTCTCTATACCGGTTAACCGGAAAACCAGAGTACTTGTACCGAGCAAAGGCGTTCGCATCTTTCCTACTCAAGAAATCAGAGAAGCTCATCTCAGAAGGTGAAATGCACGGAGGAGATAGACCTTTCTCTCTCTTTGAAGGCATCGGAGGAATGGCCTACATGTTTCTCGACATGAACGATCCAACGGGAGCTCTGTTTCCAGGTTACGAGCTCTAAAAATGTATAATCGATAAGCTTTTTAAGTGCTGAATGTAGAAGAAGCTGTCTATATTATATAAGGATTTATACATCAAAGCAACAAAACCAAAACGCAATGTGATTCAAAAGGGTAAACGAATACAAGCAAAGAAGCAAAATCACTAACATCATCAAATTTTATAATATCCTATTGATCAGTGAGGGGGATAAAGTGGAGAGACTGTTTCAGGGTTTTCTTGTATGGAGATCTCACTAGTAAGGTGGGTTCTTGTAATCATCTCGGGCACGAGAATAGCAGACGTAGTAGAACTGAGAGACGATCGCAGTAAAGAGTGCGAACGAAGCACCAGCTGCAAACACTCCTTTACGGATCACTTCACAGCTCGGTGGGTTATCGATGTTCCACATCTTCCTGTACTTGGTGTGGTACGCGTTTCTGATCGACGCCGCGAGCAAACATATCTCAGCGATCAAGAAAAACACCCTGTCGAAAACCAAAAAAAAAAGAAATGATTGTGTCAAGTCAAATTCATGAAACATGTTGTGATTGCGATTGCTAAGTATATATATTCACCAGCAAATGAGGAAGAGCATGATGGCACAAGCTCTTGAACCACCGGGGTTTAGAGCCTTGCCGCAACAGAAGCACCGGCTAGCCGCCATGATAATGACTTGACCGGTCAAGAGAAGCACAAATGCACCAGCTCCATAACTTGTAGCTATGTCTGAGCCATACTCACAGTACTCATACACCTTCTCACTATCCGGAACAACCTTGCCCTATACAAAACAAACAAAGAAACCCAAGAAACTTAAAAGACATCTTCAGCCATTTCTCTACATCAAAACCACTAATCTGAAAAAGTTCTCTACATTTACAATATAAAACCATTGCATTGAGATTTATAGCCCTAGATTCAACAATGCACTAAGCTACAATTACCAACAAAGTCTGATCCATATAATCTAGAGCTTAAGAGAGAATTTCGGGTTACGAGTCATGAATCAAACTCATACACATGGATCCTTTTCAAAATCTGCTATAGAAGACGTTTCTTACTACTAGACTACGATTTCGCTGCTCCGTAATGATCAGGAATCGTGATTTTAGAATCAGATCTGAAAAAGCGTACACTACAAGAGATCGCACCGACACAGATTCCGGGCACGAAATCCACTACTTATTTGGATTTTGAAGTCTAAACACTATTCCGATGAACTATCGAGATTTAGATAAACAATTTCACAACCAAAATTGACTTCGGAAGAAGGAGAATCCGAAAGAGATCAACGAACAGTCAAAGGAAAACTAGAGAGGATTAAGAACTTACGACGCTTCTTCTTTGCTCGGCGGCAATGGCTAATCCAACAGCGATGAGATCTAGAATGAACACAATGATGATCACGAGCTTTGAAGCCATGGCGATTTTTTTGCTCACAGCTCTCTCTTTCTCTTTCCAGAGCAGATTTCTGGTGGTTTCTCTCTCTTTCCCTCTAATCTGTTTCCGTTATCTAATGTATATATATATATAATATATACGAAAATGTCAAGAGACTGTGACCGAATAAAGAAAATGAAATGACTCTCACGAAATTGTTTTTTAATCCTTTATTTATTAAACCCAAAACAAAAAGACAACGCTGATTCGGTTGCTTTTAGGTTTTTTGTAAAATTCTTGTTTCAAAAAATAAAATAAAAGTAAGTACATTAGTGTTAAATATTAATTACAATAATTAGGACCCATGCACGTGGAGTTTCCTACGCTTTATCTACGGGTTAATTAAAGGGGATCAAATTCATACCTTGTTTAATAATTAAAGTTCTTAGACTTATTTCTTCCCCCAAAAAGAAAATAAAATGCAAATTTATATAACTGTTCGACTGGTTAAGTTGTGTGGTAAAAATGAAACGTAAACTGAGAATTAGCATGAAAGTAAATTGTAAACGGAATTGAATGCGTTTGGTAACAGTCACCATCTTGGTTAAAGTCAAATTGAATGCTTTTAGATCTAAAGCTTGGTGGTCAATTGGTCATGTACATACATGTTCATGGTTAAACCGGAGTCTGGCTTAACCGGTTAGGCTGCGATCCTTTCACCGTCTTTCGCCCAATTACAGAAGATCTAGGTCAAAGTTGTATCATATCACATGGCTGAAGCTAGTACTAATTAGTAGCAAGTAAGCGATTTGATTGATGGTGGATGCTAAATTATGGTCGTGTTTGTTTGGCAGTCGCAAGGGTCTTGCGATTGCGATTGCGATTATTTGTTGTTCGTTTGTTGCGATCTTGCGACTATCGCAGCGATCAGTCGCGCGATCCAGCGACTGAATTTCGAACTTATTTTAATTTGATTCCCATTTTTACCGGCCCATGCTTAAAATGGGTCACTAGAAGTGGGCCTATAATTAGAACTCTGCCGAAAAAAAAACAAAATTCTCTAGTATCCATGAATATGCAAGTTTGAAAAATGGATGTTGACATATTAACAGCACTGCTATAAATTACTACACTACATATCTTTATCAGTATCAGTCAATATAACTTGTAAATCAGTGTTTGAATCTAGAAGCCATTGTCATTGTTTCGAATCTATAAGAAAAAAATAAACATTTCAAATCACATGGGCTTTGTCGAGTTCGGCCCAATACTTTATTTGTGGTCCTTTGCTTGCGTCTTCAATTCAATGGAGCAAGTCTTTATCCTGGCTTTCATCGTGTTCTTGAGAAGAAGTTCTATGAAAATTACGTATTTCATCAAGCGATTGCACGTATTCAACTTTCCACGCTTAGTGATTTGAAAAAACAATCAGAATCGACAAATGTTTTATTGTCTTCATATTGACTTGATTCGCTCAGCGTAGTTGTGGAAAGTATGCCACCTTTGTCGGCTAAATTATTGTAATCAAAAGAGAACATAAACTTTATGTAACTATATTTTGTGATTTTTTATAAAGATGAAAAATTAAAAACAACAGAAATTGTATAAATTCCCCATGAGATTTGTATGATCTGGGTTTAGTGATATAAAGGATCTACAGATTTATGATACAAAGCTATTTTATCGAAGGTCTTTAATTTGTAGTCCCGAATTATGCTGTGACCCGAACGACTAGGCCGTTACTTGCTCAAAATCCGTGACCCGCCCCTTACCCGCCTTGTCAAGGCAAGTACCCGTTTATAACAAGTCGGGTAACAAGTCAGAAAATGTTATTATTTGCAAGTGAGGGGCAAATATCAAGTCGTAATTTTTATTCGTATATTTGCCCCGTTTTGACCCGCCCCGTTTAATATTGTTTAAAACCCAAAATATAACCCAAATATTTATTAAACCCAAGCCCATAATAATTGTTATCAGATTTTCTAATCTTAATTTTTTCTAAGCCCACCAGATTCAGCCCAACAACACAACAAATATAACAGGGAGGGGCGGGGCGGGGCGGGGCGGATTATTTGCAAATAGTTAATTTTTTACCAAGTACTTGTCAGTGCAAGTACTTGTACGGGGCGGGGCGGGTCGCGGGTCGGTTTTAAAAAAAATTGAGAGGGGCAAGGCGGGTCGCAAATACTGCAAATATCGCAAGTACTTGCCCCGCGCCCAGGCCTACGAACGACCTTATAATCTATTAATACATTATTATACCTATATAACAGTTTATGTCATGAAGGTTTGTATCTTAATAATCTGTTGTATATCCTCCTCATGCACTAAATCATGTTCAAATTTGTTAAATTCTAAGTTATTAAGGAGTATGGTTTTTTTCTTACATTAGGTTGCATATAAGAAAAAAAAAACTATTGTATTGTACCTTCTTGATGCTTATATTACAATATTAAGAAGCTGTTTTAATTAACAGAATAGATGTTGATGTTGTTTTCGGTCATGAACAAGTAAACCATGACCTAATCTACACTCTCTCTATCAAATTTTTTGGTTGATCCGAAATATGGCTATGTTAAATACATCAATGATTTTTATTAAATGCGTTGGAATTCATTTACTCGGCTGGAGAGGTTAGAACTAGCAGATTTATTGCTTCTCACGAAATAACCTTTTGTTTTGATGTAGCCATATTTGGCTGGAGTCTTACACTGTCCGAAAGTATCCATGTTGTGTCATACTGTTTGATGTATATAGAGACAACAAAAAGCAAAAGAAAAAAGTGTGTCTTTTACTCTTTTTAACTCGTAGAAGAAGAAAGAAAATTTCAAGTACATCGGTCAGCTAATTTGACGAGAAATGGTCAAACATGTTTCAATGACCACAATATTTACTCATACCTTTCTTGTTCTTCATTCTTCTTATAACTTACAGAACCTTGATAATTTAAATGACTGATAAAAATAAAAATAAAAATATTTCACTACAAATTTTAACTAATTTAAATTCATGACGAAATTTGTTGAGTAATGGGTCCTATAACATAATTTTTGTACACATTTATGACGAGGATACATATATTCACACGATGAAATAATTATTTAGTAGTGGTCGTTACATTCTTAATGATATATTTCCTGTCAAAACTAATTATAGACTTTATAGTAGCTAGAGAGAAACTATGTGATATAATATAGTAAAAATAACAAAAATGTACTGAGAACTATTTTTCTTGACGCGGACAACGTCTATTTAACATTCCTCTTATGCTTTGTTCAAAATCCACCACTTGTCTTCTTCTCCGATTCAAGCCCATTAAATCACGACAATTATACTTCAAACCTTCTATATATATACAATAAATACATACCTACATAGTTACTCATACACACATACCATAAAGCATAAAAGCACTATTCAGCATCCCAACGATCCTATCTTATTTCATCACACACACACACACACACACACAAAAATCATGATCTCTAGGGTTTTTGACTTCATGAAACAATCCAAATCCATTCAGCTAAACAACAAACTGCTTCTCGATCTTCTCTCTTCCTCAGCACCAATGAAATCCAAAGCTTCACACGACGTGTTCATCAACCATAGAGGAGCTGACACGAAGAGAAACATAGCAATTTTGCTCTATGACAATCTCAAAGCCCGTAACGTACGTTCATTCTTGGATTGCAAGAACATGAAACCCGGTGATAAGCTTTTCGATCATATCAACCGCGGGATTCTCAATTCTAAAGTCGCCGTAACCGTTTTTTCTCCCAACTACTGCAACTCATATTGCTGTTTATACGAGCTTGCTCTTATAATGGAGTCCAAGAAAAGGATCATACCAATATTTTGGGACATCAAACCTTCACAACTCGATGTTATGATCGACAGGACAAGATGTTCTGATGATGAAATCCAACGGTTTACATGGGCTCTTCAAGAAGCTAAAGATACCGTTGGAGTCACGTTCGATTCATGCAAAGGGTAATTAATTTTAAATTTCTACTAGAAAAACATTTATTTTTCTATTTTCCTATCCTAGTTTAACTCACCATTTTTCTTTGCGTGGATTTTAGGAACTTATCGGAGGTTGTTACAATTGCATCGGATGTTATTGTTGAGAGATTGGTGGAGTTAGAGGCTGAAGATGGAAATTTTTAGGCGTTGGAAGAGCTTTAATTAACTCCAAATTATATGCTTCTTTCAACATTGATGTTTTTTCTGGTCCGAAGATTCGTTATTTAATTGATTTCTTGCATGCTAATATATCCATACTTATAAATAGTTGACTGAAGATGCTACAAGTTTTCCTTTTTTAGGAGGATATTTCTAATCTCCTTTATTATTTGTAGTTTTTTATCGTATGTGTCAAGTAATTGATTTGTAAGATTAACAAATAAAATAAAACATTTTCTCTTTATAGTACCGAAAATTTGTTTGGTCTTTCACACCGAAAGTTGTTTGTTCTTTTTCAACATCATCATATTTCCATTAACTCTCAGTTTTACAGTTATATTTCAGCTCCAATATCCTAATTAAAACAAAAAAAATATAGAGGTGCGATTATAATTATATGGAATCCATATATAATTGGTGGTGGTTTATTCTAATGCCGTTGATGTTGATAAGTCATGTTTAAATTCGGTAGTGTGGGTCAATTGTATTATATGATTAAAGGTGGCGCTGAACTTTAGCTTGTTTTGTGAAGGTTGACAACGTATTTTTGTGTAGACCAAATTCATATAGAATACATTTATTGAATGGGCCTAATATGAATTTGGGTTGAAAAGCCCATAAATTTTCATATCTAATACGTTTTTGAAGCAAAGTGAAAAAGAAACCGGATCAAACCTAAATTTGTCTATATCTAAACCTGACTCGAACTTTATCAAGAATCAAACTGTACAGTTCCAAAACCGAATTAGATATTTTATTAAGTGCACACCTTTAAAAGTTTTAAAACTTTAAATAGAATCTGTTACTTAATACATAGTCCTAAGAACGTGATTACCAAAATATTCCTTTTCTCCTTTATCTTTATTTTATTTGCCGAGAATACTTCAACTGGATTATAGTAGAAACTATAAAGTAACGTTGATTTATTTGTTTAAAATAAAATAGAGACTACTTCTATGCCATGTATGATACGTCGTCATCGAATCACTTGGGTCACTTGATATCGAATATAACATCATATCGAGCTTGGATTCAACCATGCTGAATATAATTTCTATGTTTTTTTTTGGGTTCAACAAAAATATATTCTCCACATCCATAAAACGACAAAACCCAGTAGATAGCAAAAATGTTATAAATAAAGCAAAATTCAATCTTTGACTAGCTCCATTAGTTATCAATAGCATCAAATGGTTGTTAGCACGATAACTATTGAGTGGAAGAAACCCTAAATCTTAGAGGTTACACGAAAGGATGTATCGATCGTAATATCGTCATATCTGGGTAAATCAAGGTTTATGATATCCATGGAGTATATATATATATATATATATATATATATATATATATATGCTTAGATAATTAGTTTGAAGAATATAATTCATAGTATTTTATGAATTATCAATGCTTTAAATTTTAAATGACGAGAAGCAATAAAATTCGACTAGTACGAAACAGAGCTCTTAGCCTCTTACTTATTCATAAATATTACCTTACAGAAAACGTGAATCCTCTCCTGGATGACAAAAATGAACAGCAACCCTCTTGTTATTACAGTGATAACACAAAATCGTCAGTACAACACTAGATGTTAGATTAGCACAATCGTCATTATACGTTTTTCCTTTTTATTTTAAAATACCATATATGTTTTTAAAATCATTTTTTGGTAATGATCTGTTAATTTAGTGGTTAATCAACCGCACAGTTTAGTTGTTATCAAACATCCTCAATTGGTCAATTATAGACTGCTTATTTCAAAATTGTAACAGCGCATAGTCTGAGAACAATATGGATTTTTTTTTTCCTCAACATCAAATTTTTATATAAGAAAAAAAAATCGCGACCATTACAGTTTCTATCTAATAAATTATACGGATCTGTATTTTGAAACGACGAAGGTTGAATAGTGAATTGTGATGTTAGTGTTACTAAAAATCAATCCAAAAAAAACAAAAATGAAAAATCTTTAGTCAACATCAACTCGTGTTTTTATTTTCGTCTATCGTTATAACGTCTTTTTGACAAATGATAATAATCGTGCCTAACTTCTGCCATAGACACGTGGACACGTGTCGTCACGTTGTAGTTCTGTCCGTATGGAAAACGCTTTCCATGTTGTTACCTAAGATTCATTGAACAGTTCCTTTGTCTTCTCAACTTCGCTTTTTTTTTTTTTTTTTTTGTCAAGTTCTTTACCTCACCCACCAAATCATGTACACGTGTCCTACTTTTAGTTTTCTTTTTCGAACATTTGGCATGTATACATTTCAAAAGTACGCGTCAACAAAAAAAACGTGAACTAAATATCTCTCTTCTCCTTTACTAGTTCACATATTTCATGGTCACTGTTCGATATTCGATAAGTATTGTTGTTCAAGTTCTAAAAAGCGGTCGTTTAAATGTCTAGATATTCATATATATAGACGATCAAAACCATCTAGACATTTAGATTTCTGTTAAATCAGTGAACCCAACGATATATGTGATCTAAACACCCGACTAATAATTACTGTTTTTTAACCCAAAAAATACAAAAAGTGAAAAACCTTCAATTATTTCCCGATTAATTGAATCTTCTTTTAGGGTTTGATTAGCGCTTGATGTATATGTGAACATTATCCTTTCATGCCTAAAACCAAAAACCAACATCTTATTTTGTCTAATAAAATACTTCTATATATAGTGGAACACAAATTAATTAATAAATAAATAACAATGTTTAACAAAAATCATAAAAAAATAGTACGAGGAAGAGCCAAATCTGCTCATGTAGGTTCAATGAACCAAAGGGACTTGCATAAATCACGACGATCTAACTGACACACGTGTCACAATTTGAAGTGTTTAGAGATAAACACAAAAGTGGGTCCCAGATTCAGTACACACGTTAACTAGCGGCGGTGGATTCACCTATACACTGTACACATATATGATATATATAAGTAGCACTAGACCAAACCTTATTGTAAAAATTAGAAAAGAAACAAAAAGAAAACACAGATTAGAGAGAAGTTGAAAGAAAACGGAGGAAATTTGTGTAAGAGAGAAGAAAAATGGGTATCCAAGAAACCGACCCGTTAGCCCAATTGAGCTTACCACCGGGTTTCCGATTTTACCCGACCGACGAAGAGCTTATGGTTCAATATCTATGCAGAAAAGCAGCCGGTTATGATTTCTCTCTTCAACTTATCGCTGAAATCGATCTTTACAAATTCGATCCTTGGGTTTTACCAAGTAAGCAAAACCAATCCGTTTTTCTTTCTAAATTTCTTGAAAAAACACAACACTTTGTTTCTGTATATTCATAAATTTTTTGATGGTTTTTTTTTATAGATAAAGCAATATTCGGAGAAAAAGAGTGGTATTTTTTTAGTCCTAGGGATAGAAAGTATCCAAATGGGTCAAGACCGAACCGGGTTGCCGGATCGGGTTATTGGAAGGCAACCGGTACGGACAAAATCATCTCGACGGAAGGAAAAAGAGTCGGTATCAAAAAAGCTTTGGTGTTCTATATCGGAAAAGCTCCTAAAGGCACTAAAACCAATTGGATCATGCACGAGTATCGTCTCATCGAACCCTCTCGTAGAGACGGAAGCTCTAAGGTAACAAATAAAATGCAAATTATCTACAACAAACATGTCTAAATCTAAAACCTAAACTGCATGCAAGTTACAAAACTCAAACCCTGAATACTGATTCCTAACCTTAACTTCGAAAATTCAAATTTTAAATGCAAAATCTAAAAACATAATCTATTTTCTTAATCTGAAAGATTCACCCTGTTTGTTTAATTCTGTTTTCTTTTTTTTTTTTTTTTTTTTTAAAAAATTTTTTTCTCAATTATGCCAAATTTATCATATTTTTTTTCCAGTTAGATGATTGGGTTCTGTGTCGAATATACAAGAAGCAATCAAGCGCACAGAAACAAATTTACGAAAACGTAATCACGAGTACTAGAGAACTCAGCAACAACGGTACTTCGACAACGACGTCGTCTTCTTCTCACTTTGAAGACGTTCTTGATTCATTACATCACGAGATCGACAACAGAAATTTCCAGTTTTCTAATCAAAACCGGTTCTCGTCGCTTAGACCGGATTTGACCGTAGAGAAAACCGGATTCAACGGTTTAGCGGAGACGACGAGCTTTGATTGGGGTAATTTTGCAGGCAGTGCTGAGCATAACTCGGGTCCAGAACTCGGACTGAGTCATGTTGTTCCTAATCTCGAGTACAATTGTGGTTACCTGAAGACAGAGGAGGAATTTAACAACTCGGACGAGTTGGCTCAAAAGGGTTATGGTGTTGACTCGGTCGGGTTTGGGTACTCGGGGCAAGTTGGTGGGTTCGGGTTTGTGTAATGACACAATAAAAAGAATAGGAAATTTTTAATCTTTAAATTTTTGTCATTTGGCGAATTTTATGTATTTGGATTCCGGTTGTTTTTGGGTTTTAGAGGCAGACTCGTAGGATTTTAAATGTAGATTTTTGATTTTTAATCTTTCATGCCTAGAATATGTAGATATTTTGTCAAGATGATTATTGTTTGGCGGAAGCTATAAATTAAAGTTCAATAGCTAAAATGATTCCAGTTTTCTAAAAAAAGAAGCATATAATATATTGATCATCAAAATCCATATTTGCAACTACAAATAAAAACAGTGGTATTGAAGAGTACAATAATCACCAAGTAACGCATACCCAACTATTTTCTATTTTTAAAAATACCCAAAGAAATCTTAACAAAAAGAGAAACTAATAGACTTATGAATGATATATTTAAAAAAAAAATAAAAAAAATAGAGACTTATGGGAGGTCAATATATGCCTGATCGTGTAGCTCATTTGGTTTGTGGGCAAAAGTCCACATATTGAGTTCGATTGAGGCAGAGGAGAAAAAGAGCCGATGGGTTAGCTGCTGAGATTACGCACGTGTGGGTCAACGTGCGGTTGCTTGTTTGACCAGCTTGACAACAACTACAGATAAACAGTGTGTACCGTACAAGTTTTAAACACATGTTTATAGTTAAGAGTTAATCGGCTTTGCGTTTGCATGTAGCCCTTTTTGGTTAATATCGTTTGCATGTAGTATTTACCAAAGCAAATGCATTATTTTTTCAATTAAATAACTACATAACTATTCTGTTGACACATATACAACATAAAACACACACCCACCACATTTTCTTTTGTATATTTCTTTTCTATTTACAACTTAAGGATTATCAAAATTTACGCACACGATATAATGTAAAATTTCAACAAAATATGCTGTTCGTACCTTAACTAACGTACCTCCTAACCAGCATAATTAAAGGGAATAGAGTATTGGCCCATGGCCCAAAAGCAGGAATCAGTTTAGGATATACTAAAAGTCTAAAATATTAATTTTCATCTGGTTTATATCGCTTTTTAGAATTGGAGCCCAACAAAATCACTTGTTAGAAACATGTATTTTTTATTTTTTTTAATTACCCGGTGCTTGTGCGCCAAAGCCTGTAATTTGCAGGTTGAGCTAAAACCACTTGGTAAAAAGGATTTGTTTTGCATTCTTTTAAAGAAAAATTGTCTAACTACACGTAGAGTTATTAGATTTAAAAGATATATGACAAAGTGTATGTAATGTGTTTAGTTTTGACAATTCAAACATCTCCGCCAAAAGAAACATATATATTGCACACGTATTTTAGCTAGACTTCAAGATGTAAATAAGTATTCAATTTTAACAAATCAAATTTGAATCTGGGACATTTTTAGTTAATATATACTAATATACTTAATTCTAATATATAACCACGATAAATTTATCATTTAAAAAATATTTCCTAAAATTATTTTACCACAGCACACAAATATAGTTTTCGCTAAATGCAAAAATAAAATAAAAGAGGGTTTTGGCTTATGTTTTACTATACAAGAGATTTGTAACTATTAATCGTTTGTGGCTAGACTTCAAAGCGTACGCAATATCTCAAATCGAAACAATGACATTTGTGATTACAATAAAAATACAACCGATAATATTTTTTTATTTCTTATTACGAGTTTGCGGTATTGCAATTTGCACATGCGTAAACCTTTGGGTGGTTCGAGAAGCTCTCAATAATCATATCTGACAAAGCATACAATTAAGGAGCGGTCCTTAATCACCTTCCTAAAGAAGCTTAAAAACAAGACAGGATTAGTAAAAGTCTTGGTTACAATAATCAATCGATTCTACGGCAAATATTTAATTTAATTAATTCTGGACATAAATATCCCTACGTAGCTCTGCTTAATACATAGGCGTGACGTCACGATGTACGTGTAGATTTTGAAATTCATTTTTCAAAAAAACTTCAGTTCTTCTATAACTTCCACGATATTGCAGGAACTTTCTGTGCTATACATATCAGAAATAATAGTGAATGAAAAAAAGCATTGGCTAATACAGTACTACGTGGCATGAAATTGGTTAAATGAGTTTTCAAGTAAAAGGAATCATAAAAAGAGCTAATATAAGAATCTTAAAGATGGGAATTAACAAAATTTAATGAAAATTTCGTTTAACTCGATGTCATAAAACTCATATACGATTTCACTTGATTTTCTCTGAACTCTAATAGAAGTGCAATAATAAGTCACATAATTTATTTATATTCAAGTAGAAGTATCCAAGTACAATAAGTCACAGAATCTGTATATTATCAAGTACGTACAAGTATTCAGGTTAATTTGCATTTCTTAAATTTATGTCAACACTATTTGAAATCCGCATATACAAATACGAAGCGAATAGGTTATAAAAGTATGATAATTTAACGTCAATAATTAATTAAAGCTAAAATACGCAAAAATAAATACAATTACACTGTATATACATTTGTGAATTATTGACAGAAAAATATTTGGGGGAATTTCATTTTATGTACCCAAACATTGTTTTTTCAAAAAAAGTATACCCAATATGACTCTTTAACCAAAAGTATACCCCAAGGGGTGTAAAAAGACCATTTAGTCTTTCATGAACAAACAATAAACGCGTGTTGCAATTACCATTTTACCCACGTAGGTGAAGTCTACAACAGAAGTTTACGAAAAGTAGACTTCTAAACGAAGTCTACAACAGATTAAAATCTTAAATTTAAATTATAAAATAAAATAAAAATAATTAACCCAAAAAAATTATACATAAATAAGAAATTGAAGTTTGGCATCTTTTAAAAATAATTTTGCTTAGAAACTAATTAGCCTAAGTACAACAAAGAAAAAGTAAGGCACAAACCTAAAAATCTGGATAGAAGTCTACACATGAAGTCTACAAACTTGCAAAATCTTAAATTTTAATTTTAAAATTTATAAAAAATATTTTACCAAGTATTTTTTGCTAGTAATTTAAGTAAATACAAAGGTCATCTATATAAAATACAAACTCATTAAAATGTATAAGTTTATAAGTTTCATGAGTATTTGGTTCAATAAGGTTAGAGTTTAGGTTTAAAGTTTAGGGTTTGATAGTATGACTTGTTAGGGTTTAGACAAATATTTTTTGAAAACATAGTTTACATATTGTATAATGATTTAAGGTTCATATATCTTTGTTGTTTATAGTGTAAATTGTGTATATGCAAAGAAAACTAATATATGCTATAAGTTTTTATGTAAAACATTCGATTTAGTGTTTAGGGTATGGAAGACTTCTCTTGTAGACTTCCATTGTAGATGTCGTGAAGAAGTCTGCATAACCGGAATTTTAACTAAACCGAAAAAATTGTCTTCATATATAAATAAAATTTAACCTAATTGTATTAGAAAGAAAACATTTCTCTCTCTCTAATCCTGCGCCTCCCTCTCCTCTCTCTTCTTCAACCTCCCCGCCTTTCCATTTTTCATCTCTATTAAAATTTCAACATTGATTTCGTCTCTGATTCTTCGATTTTTTTAGTTCTGATTGCTATGGGCGTTACAAGAAACGGCCTTGTCTTGCATCATCATCGTGTCTGAGGTTTCGGAAAAACCCTAGCCCACCTCACTATCTCTCTCTTAGATGCGGCGACCTAATGCTATGTGCCATCCAGTTATGCCACCTCCGTCTAGCTTCGAAGTCGTGGCCGTGGCCGTCGTCTCGTTGTCGTCGTTCCGTCGTGCTCCTCGCTGATGCTACCGTCGTCGCGTTCTCACCGATACTGCCATCGTCACTGGTAAGCTCTCCTTCTTCTCCTCATGTTAGATCTGAGGTAGATCTGTTCAATTCGAATGAACTAGATCTGAGACAACTCTAGCTGAAACTCATGAAAACCCTATCTTTATGATTGTTTGTCTGTGAGATGGATGTTAAGCTTGATTCTTTCAATCTGTTTCTTGTAGGCGCTTGATCTGCCTCACAGGGGTTTGGTGTCTCCTCTGATCATATCCGGCCTCCTCCTTCCATCGCGAGTAGACTTCTCGTGTAAACTTCACGAGTAGACTTCTCGTGTAGACTTCACGAGTAGACTTCTCGTGTAGACTTCACGAGTAGACTTCTCGTGTAGACTTCACATTATTTTTTAAAAATTACAAATTCAATGTTCACTGATGAATCTTGAGCATGTATGGGTTGTTAAAGTTAAAGGTTTTCTCGTGTTTCTTTAGTGTTAAAGCTAGAAACTGATGTTTTGCAATGTTCACTGATGAATCTTCTCCCTCTGTCTTTTTTGGTCCACTAGTGATTCTCTGGACAAAGAAGAAAGTCTATAAACTGATGTTCTATTTTTTCTTTTCGCTTTCAGCCTAATCTCCGTGACAAACGTGAGACGCTTTGGTGTCTTGTACGTGGGAAGAAGTTTCCTGTGATAACTGATGAGCTTGTAACCTTTAATATCAAAGGAAGATGTGACTTTGAACAAGACTTCGTAACCTGTAAATTATCAGTTTTTGTTCTCGTGTTGCTTGTCTTATTTTGTGTTTTGTGTTTCAACTTGAGTTTCTCTGTTATCTACGTGTTTGTTGGGTCTTTTACTTTCCTTAAATCTGTTTTAATTGTTTGAAAGACATTGATCTTTTTGTTGGTCGTCATCATCTGTTTTAATTAACCATAACTTGATGTGTTATGTTGATTTGTTAGGCTATTCCCATGATACTTTTGAGGGTCTGGAAATTTTGGTGCTTTTATATTGGGTTGATATTGGTTTTTTTTGTTTTAGATTGCAGCTATTGTCAATGTACTTCATAGTAAAACAGATGAGGATTAGTGTAAGAGCTATATTCGTCGAAGCCGTTAATGGTGGTTATCTTGAAGAGATTTGATGAGGAGAAGCCCATAGTTTCTCCACGGCTTGTCTCTGATGTGATGAGGATGAGGAGAATGAGCGGCATTGTAGAAGTAGATGCTAAGTGTTGTAAAACCAATTAAAATTTAATGATATACATATTGTATATTGTACTAGAACGGACCAAGTTCGAACAAATAATTATACTTTATTTGTAGATTTCATTAATAGACTTTTCGTGTAGACTTCACATTTTTTTAATAAAAAAACTCAAATTTAAGTGGACTCCCTAAAAAAATACAAATTCAAGCTCATCATGTGTACAACCATCCCTCAAAGGATAGACTAATCTTGTTTATATCTTAAACAAGTTACAAACTTCCTATGGAGATTTAGCCATCTTTATCTTTAAAAACTTACGTATTAAAAGAAGAAAATTTGTCTAAGACCTGATATTAGGAATCAAGCTACAAGTATAAGAAAAAAAATTCTAGTCAACCCCATAATCATCTTTTGCCATTTCAACAAGCTCGACATGGGTACAACCATCTTTTTGACCCATTTTCCATAAACGGCAGCTACGTACACCTTTTTCGAAAAAGAAAACATAACACGTTATTAGTTGAGATATTGACTAAGTAGACATCAGTAAGAAGTCTACTACATAATCACCTACTTTCGAACAAAAACAAGAAAATTGATTTCCTTCTAAATATAATGATTAAGCATGTCAAGATGAAACACATGCAAGTAAACAGGTTAACACAACTTATTGTCTAAGAATTTTTTTAAAAAGTAGTTAGTCATTAGGCACAAATATCGAATTTAAGAAACAGCATCAAAGTAAACTTCCTCTGTAAAGTTTAAATGTAGACATCATAAGGAAGTCTACTGTAGGGTATAGATTTGCAATTGACCAAATCACGACTTTTTGGAGAAGTCTACAACTGAAGTCTACTGGTCAAGGGGTATAGATTTGCAATTGACCAAATTTGACTTTTTAGAAGTAGACTTCTTTTACCAAAGTAGACTTCAATATGAAGTCTACTTTATGGAGTAGACTTCAATATGAAGTCTACAGATGAAGTCTACTCATCAGGGGTATAGATTTGCAATTGACTAAAGTCAACTTTTTCGAAGTAGACTTCTTTTCTGTATGTAGACTTCATCGTGAAGTCTACTCGAGAAAGTAGACTTCATCGTGAAGTCTACTCGAGAAAGTAGACTTCATGAAGAAGTCTACATACACAAAAGAAGTCTACTTCGAAAAAGTTGACTTTGGTCAATTGCAAATCTATACCCCTGATGAGTAGACTTCATCTGTAGACTTCACAGACAAAAGTCTTCGTGTGGTCAATTGCAAATCTAGACCTTTTCCGAAGAGTAGACTTCTTAGGGAAGTCTACAAACGGGACCCACACTTTTTTGTTGTCAAAGGAAAAATGTAGACTTCTTAAAGAAGTCTACAAGCCCGAAATGTCAAAAAGTCAATTGCAAAACTATACCCTGTGTTGACAAGTAGACTTCTTCAAGAAGTCTACTTCTCGCCGGAGCTTTGAAATTCGCGAAAAACGAACGAAAAGTCACCTTAGAGAGCTCTTCGGTGTCGTCTACGGCGGATTGCTTCTATCTGAAGCTTCAATAGAGAAGCCCAGCCGTCGCCGTGAGCTTGGTGACCGGAAATGGTATCATACAATAACTTGGAATTTTGAGAGATGGATTATAGAGTTTTTTGTGATGAAATTGGAGAGAATAAGGTAGATAAGAAGGTTAGAAGTGAATAGAATGAGATTTAAGTGGTGTAAATGGGAAGAAGAAGCATTAAAAGCTTGATTATGGTTGAAAATGGTTGTTGGATGAATTGAAGTGGATGGCATTTTCGTGAATAAGTGTAGGAGATGAGGTTGGTTTGGACATTATCATTTAAAGTAGACTTCATAAAGAAGTCTACTTAATGGCATTTTTGTGATTATGTTAGAAGGGTAAGGATGATATAGGAAAAATGGGGTGTAAGTATTTTAAAAAATGAGAGGGGTGTAGATCTGCAATTCGGGAAATGTTTAAGTGTAGTTTTGAAATCACCCCAAAATATTTAACGTTTTCTAATAATACCACGACGTTTTGGTTACATCTAGTCTATAGACATATAGTCATGTACAGATATAACAACGTTTCTGTGATATATAGCTGGTGACTTTCTAATTATAGAATAAAAGTAAATCATCACATGTTCAAAGCAACAAAGGTACAAAAAGTTAAACTTGACCACATTCTCCGATTAGAGCACTGATCACTTGGTTGCCTTTTATTGCAAAAGTTAATTATTATGGGAAACTCGCCAGGATGACCAAAATCATATTATAAAGTTTGAAATCAGGTTACAAAAAAGTCTACCATTAAAATTTTATATATATGTCATTTGTATAGATGTATGTATAGTATATATATTTATGTGTGTGTGTCATGTGTGTAGATGTATGTATGTTTGTAGGTCCTTCTCTCTCTCTCTAGGAATTTGCTTATATGATTCTGTCACCGTCTTGGTAATAAAAAAAGCCATGCATTTAGAATAAGGTAAATAACTATTTTGTGTTTTTTTTGGACAAAACTAACACCATGAGAAGATGAAGATAGCTTGCGTGAAAGGAAATTCGCTGATGTTAATTATCATCATATCTTTTCTTGTTTTCGGTACTATTTTGTTTTATACTATATTAACTATACAGAACAAATATTTTGCACTGTATCTTATATTATCTTGTTTAATTTTTTAGTCATAAAATCAGTTAACTGATTTTGAAAATAGTGTGATATTAAAAAGTAGAATGACATGGAGAAAGCAATATATTATCTGTGAAATATATGTGTGAAATTCATATTATAAAAAAACACACTTTACTAATTATATATAATGTTCTCATATATCGTTTGGGCAAATAACTAAGAGTGTATATTCTCTTAATTAATCCAAAATACAAAACGTTGTTAGTTTTGAAATATATAGTTACGGTATTAGTTTTGCTATATAATCTTTATTAATCATATTGTATTTTTATTCTTGTAAATAGTAAGAATAAATTGGCACATGGAACTCGTCTATTTCTTACGAAACTTTTTTATGTAGACGTAGTTCCATCAGTTTGAGTTTTCGTACTTTTTAGGTTTTTTTATAAACGATGTTGACGAAAAAGAAGAAGAAGCTAGAAGGTGAACTCAAGTTTTATTCTGGTGTTATTGTCTTCTACATAATCAACAATAAAATTAGAGCGTGGCGATAAAATGAGTGAATAATTTTCTCATATATGCCGGTGAGATTCCTTTATAAACAAATTATTGAATCGTATAATCAAATAAGGGCTCCACATTTCATGATACACCATCATTACTTTATCTAAAATTAATTTGCTAACGATATCACATTTCGAAAGCTGTCAAGCTGACGGTAGACAAAACCGACTCATATTTGCTGACTGTTTTACCTTTAGAAACAAAACTAGTATATCTTTCTTCGTCAGTTTTATCTTTTGCATATAAGTATATATTTTCTTTAAAGTGGACTATCAGATCAAATTCGTGTTAATAAATGAAGCTCAGTATTGACGGCGAATAACTTATACGATCGTCCACTACCACGATCTCATATTCTATAATTATTAGTAATTTAAATGTATTGATATGATATGTTACGTACTAACTATATGTTTGTAAATAGTTTTTATTTTTAAAGATGTTTTGTTAAAAACACGCATCAGGTCAGAAAAATATATACACGACAAATTTAGAGTTTTCAGAAATAGTATAAAAATACTATTTATTCAAAGTTGTTAATTTTTACTAAAATGTTGAGGGGAAAATAATTTAAAAAACAATTAGTAAATTTTGCTAAGGGTACTTGATATATTATTCTTTTGTAAAACTCCAAGTGGTCAAAAACTCATAATAACAAAAGGGTGAGATGACATCTGAAACGTAAAAAGCTATTTTGAAATTTCACACACCCATCCATTTCCACATCATCCATATTTGTTTCCTTGTGTGGTTTTTTTGCGGGCCCCATTTTTACAGCTTGCCACGTGTCGACTTGACTTTTACTCAGAATCACAAGGTACTATAGGAAGTATGCACCTGGATTTGTGTCCACACAATTAATGTTTTTATAAAATTAGAAGACCTTCAAACGTATATTTGTCGTTGGAAAAAATACACGGAATAGTGGAAAATAAAAACCAATTTTGTGATTCACAGCTGTTTATTATGCGATTTTTTTTTTTTTTTTTTTATATCCATTTCCAGTTATTTTATAAATTAAAAACATAAGGAACAATGATACCACTTATTAACACCATAATTATAAGTTTCATGTAAAACTAATAAAGTATATATTACATTATTACGTAAAGAGTATTTTATATATAAATAAACTAATAATGCACTTTCTTAGTTATATGTTTTTGTGTTAACTATAATATTATACTATAGAAACAAAATGTATATTATCTGATGAAAACAGTCGCTATCGCTGTTTATCGCAATTTCCACATCATGGTCGCTCGTGTCGAGCCACACTTCGAACCTATATGAAACTACAGAAGATAATGCATGGTTAAGAATGTCATTATCTACTCTGAGATCTCTAATTTACCCTCATTTTCCAGGGTTAGTATGGTAATTAAACAGATTCGACATGATTAGTCAGACTTTGTACATGTGTCGAAATGTCGCCACTCTTCATCTCCTTTTAGTCCAAACCAAACCACCCTAAACTCGGCTGAATTATAGGGAATTATGTATTATTATTAATTGCAACGTATATGCTAATTTTTTTAAAGTATCACAATTTTATACATCTAGTCGATAATAACTTAATAAGTAATGACACAAGATCAACAGTGCAGTAGTACTGTATCTTGAAGGTTATACAAACTTATAAAATAAATGCGACTATGAAGTGAATTCTATAGAAAATGTAAGATAAACTACGAGTTCTAACTATATAGATCCTAACATTAATTAAGGGAAAAGGATAGAAACAGATTACATGTACTCTCTCATAATTCACAAAGATATGATACCATCATATTTTAATTTGAACTCAATGATAGGAATCTCTACCTACACGGCTACACCTAGATATTTTTGAATAAAAAACCTACACATACACATAGATTCGTTTTGATACTGGCATATACATACACTAATCTAACAGTTATAATAAATTTGTTATATACATACACTAATCTAACAGTTTATAATAAATTTGTTTTAGCTGTTTTGTTCCTGAAAATAATATTCTTTTTGTGTTAACAGTTTCAATGAAATAATAACAAAAGTATATAACTTCACACCTATTTACTGATACATTTATAACAGGATGATAAAATATTAATTCATTTTCTTCATTTTCCTGTTTTTGTCCTTAATATGTTAATAATGTACGTAATTATATAGCACACCTAAAAAAGTATTAGAGCTCTACAATAGGTTAAAATGTAACAAACTATATTGATTTAGATTGCTAGGGTAATAAATAAAGTTATGATCATCCACAACTATAAATAGAAATCTTATTAGATGTGTAACCTAAAACCTTATTAGATATTTATGGGTTTTGACATTCTTAATATATTTTAATTATTTTTACGATATTCATTTGTGAAATATATACGTGTGGATACAATGGTGTACGTAGAAAAGATTCCAGAGGATAAAAAAAAAAAACATTCATTTTGGCGTTTTATGCATCCATTTAAAAACAGAAGAACGCTAACGCCGACTCTCTCAAGTGCCAAAGAATATTAAACCAAACAAAAAGAAAAAAATCTCTCCGATTTCGATCATCAATATTCCCTCGCCGTAATATATGGAGAGTACAGATTCTTTCGGTGGTCCTCCGCCGCAGCCTAACCTACCTCCTGGATTCCGTTTTCACCCAACCGACGAAGAACTTGTCATTCACTACCTCAAACGCAAAGCCGATTCTGCTCCTTTACCCGTCGCCATCATCGCCGACGTCGATCTCTACAAATTCGATCCATGGGAACTTCCCGGTAACTAAACCAAATCGAGAAATTCGAGATCATACGATCGGATCTGTGTCAATTTTTGTTTTTTTTTTGCAGCGAAAGCTTTGTTTGGAGAACAGGAATGGTATTTTTTCAGTCCACGAGATCGAAAATATCCAAACGGAGCTAGACCGAACCGAGCTGCGACTTCCGGTTATTGGAAAGCGACGGGTACAGATAAACCGGTGATTTCAATCGGCGGCGGTAATAAAAAAGTCGGAGTTAAAAAAGCTCTCGTGTTCTACAGTGGCAAACCACCAAAAGGAGTGAAATCGGATTGGATTATGCATGAATATCGATTAACCGATAATAAACCCAGTCATCGATGTGACTTCGGCAACAAGAAAAACTCCCTCCGGGTATAATAATATAATATCATAAAATTCAAATAACAATTTTTTTGATTATATTATGATATATATTTTGATTGGCTCATTTTGAAAACTTTTTTTTTTTTGAAAACTCTGTAGCTTGATGATTGGGTGTTATGTCGAATCTACAAGAAAAACAATAGCTCTCGACATCAGCATCATCATCTAGATAACGATAAGGATCATCATCATCTTCATCATGATATGATGGTCAGTGATGATCTCTTCCGTCAAATCCCTCCGTTGCTTCCTCGTCACAATGTCTCCAGGATGAATTTATTTCCAGCGATTTTCTCTGATAACAACGATCCGACGGCTATATACGACGGCGGTGGCGGTGCAAATTACTCGATAAATCACAATTTCGCATCGTCGTCTGGATCGAAGCCGGAGCAGACGATGATGATGATGACGGCGAATCTAAAACGGGGTGTTCCGACGACGTTTTGGGAAGAGGATAATCAAGATCCGGCTAAGAGGTTTAATGGAGGCGTTGGAGATTCTTCGAACATCGTCTCTTCAATGGCGGCGCCGTCATTAATGCAGCAGCAAAGTGGGATTTTGGGCGAAGGACTAATCAGGACGTCGTACCAATTATCCGGTTTGAATTGGTACTCTTGAATGATCCGGTCGGTTCGAATTTAGATGATTTCGGTTACGTATTTCGAAGATTTGTGTATACGGTTTGAGTAATTTGGGGAAATAATTACGGTTTGTATAGGGTTAGAACGAAGGAGATTAATGAGACTTGGAGAGGTGAGGCAACATATAGAAATTACAAACAATAGGGTTAAATATTTGTGTGTTTTATTTTTTAATTGTAGTGTTATTATTCACTAAATGTATAGTTGATTATACTTAGATGTTTGTAGCTTGTATACATTGATGCATATATAAAGATTGTTAACAGGTAGAAAGTAATGTGTATTTTCACAGCTACTTATTTTCAGTTTTAGCTTCAATATTCGTATGTTTTGCTGCCTTTTTGTTGTTCTTCTTAGAAACATGATTTAGTATGAATTTTTGAAGTAAGTTAAAAACACCTAAAGATTGGGGATAGAACTTAGAAAGACCTTAAATTTTAAGAAATTATATGGCTTTGTCGGGAAAAGAGAACCATATGTTCATGTATTGAATCGAATGCATGTCATGGGTTATCTTCTTTAAGCGTCTTTTTTTTTTTACATCTTCTCACATGTCCAATAGATGTTTGAACTTGCGGTATAAAATTTAGACACCATGAAAATTCATTTCGGGTTCGTTACAAATATTTATGTATTGATAAAACAAGTAAAACCAATATTTAGATTTGTTTGCGATAGCTTTTGCATGAAGCAAGCATCGATGTTGGAACATTGCTAATGATTTTTTTCTCCTTTTAAATAACATATAATTGTGACTCTTGAAATCTCAAACGATATATATAGACCGTCGAATATATTTCACATTTAATAACAAATCTATATGACTGGCCACCAAATCATTATGGAGCAAAATAAGTTTGGGTTTATTCTCAAATTTGGGTTGTTTTCAATTTTTATATATATGAATATAATCAAAGTAAAATAATCATATCATTAATATCTACATAACACACACATAGATATATATAAAGATATTGAAAACCAATCGACTTTCGAAACATCTTGAACCTGCTGGATAATGTGATAAGCATCAAACTGCGTTTGTAGATAAGAAATTCAATAATTAATAAGAAAAATGTATATGATATAGTATGATGTACGTGTGAATGCATGATATAATATAAACAAACTAATAAACAACAAAAATGTTCCCAGAAACAAAAATGTTCAGGGGCCATCGATCAGTGATTGCGATGTATCATCTTCTTTTTCTGTCTGGCTCTTAACAAATAAATCCTCGTATGCACTAACTATTCAATTTCTGTTTTACAGTTTGTCAGTATTATATTGTCCGATCTAACTATAGTTTTTCTGATGTCAAAACAATTGGAATTTATACCATATCATTGTTGATAAAAACTTCAACAGTGGTTTTAGACACTGGATGTTGCCATGGCGTTCTTGCAAAGTTTAATCCCAAACATTGTTCATAATACTATGTAAATATTAATTAAATTATTATATAAAAAGATAACGATAATGCATTTATCAGCTCCTATTAGTCGAGGCTAAAAAGTTATTTTGACCAAACACATCTCTTTAAGAAAGCAGGTTCCGATTTTGTACAACAAACTAGCAATTTATAAACAAATTGATAAAGAACGATAGATATATTGTAGAACTAGAAAGAAATGGCCAAAAAGGACCATAAGCTTCATTATTCAACATTGCAAAAAGGTACCCTTATCTTTAATAAACCAATAAATTAGAAATGCTTTTAATTACATACCTCTTATAGCCTCATAGACAAGAAGTACTAAGCAACTTTTATTAATGTTTAGTGAATAATATTATAATCTAGATATTTATTTTTTTGTTTTAAACTTGTAAATTAGTTCAACCCCTACATATGTATATATCTATATATATAAGTTTTTTATTTTATTTTAAATTTTATCAGGACCACATTAATTTATAATATTATGTAACAAAAATACACTCACTTTCCTTTTTATAAGACTAGGTTTTTCACCCGCGCTACGCGCAGGTCTATATTAATAATTTGATTAAATATTTTTATTCATAAGCTTTTTTTGTCGGTAGCATGATTGATTGTAGTGAATCAATGTTCTTATTTCTCTTATTTTGTTTCGTTTTTTAGTTTTTTTCCTTTATTTTCGCTCTTTATTCGATTGCTTTTTTTTTTTCTTCTTCATCTATACTATTCCTCGTATTCCTTCCTCTTCAGTTCTTTGTCCTTACAATTTCTTATTCGGTCTCCTTTATTTTTTTGTTTATCTTTTGTCCTCATTATTTGATATTGTCTTCGTTTTTTAATGTTTCTTCTTATTTTTGTCATCGTCTTGGTTCTTGTTCATATTTTTTTCTATGATTAGTTCATGCGGTCGAAGTTGCTAAGAGTTTGCTATATTTCTTTTGTTTAGTTTCTTCTCTTTATTTTTCTTGATTATTCTCGAGAACTTGATCCTTTTTATAAATAGTTTTATTGTAGTTCTTTTTAATTTAATCTTATGTAGAGTAAAAATTCAATTATCTGATACACCCAACCAAACTTAAAAATGAAAAAGATTCACGAAAACAAAATTAAGCTAGAGATGGTACAATTACATATTCACACATGTAATAAGCAATGTCTAATAACAACATATCTTTCAATTTCTTATTTTTCGGTTTCATCTTTTTATTTGGTTTCCTTCTTTAGCCTTATATTTTTGGTTTCTTTTATGGCTTTGTTTTTTGCTATCTTCGTCCTCCCTTTTCTTCATTTACTTCTTTTATTTTTGTTCTTCTGGTACATATTTTAGCATAAATCTCTTTAATCCTATGTAGAATATATTTTCATTATCTGATACACCAAACCAAACTTAAAAATGAAAATGTACGTATAAACAAATTAAAGCTAGAAGATAAGCTAATATTTTGGTAGGGTTTCTACGGTTATAAAACCTAAATGAAGAGAAGCTAATCGACATATATCATTGTTTTTTATTTCTTCTTCGTTCTTGTTTTTATGTTTTTTAATTTTTTTTTATTCATTCTTATTTAGTCTCTTATGTTTTGATTTCTTCTTTGTCTTTTCTCTTATATGGTTTTTTCTTCATTTTCACCCATCTTTGCATTTGCTTTTCTTCGTCTTTGCGCTTCTTCTTTATTTTTTATTTTTTTTTGGTTTCGTCTCCTTCGTTCTTATTCGCTTTCCTCTTTAGATTGTTCTTTGCAAGTTTTTTGTTTTTGTTTGGTTTCTTCTCCTTCGTTCTTATTCGATTTCCTTTTCAAATTTTTCTTCGCAAGTTTTTATCATGTTTTTTCTTATTCATCTTTGCCTTCTTTGGTTTCTATTTTGTCTTCGCAATTCAATATATTCGTTTTCGCTTTTTTCGGTTGTATGTTCTTAGTCTTCTTCTTTGTATCTGTTTTTTTCTTCAACTTTTTTTCTTTCTTATTTGTGTAGGTTATTCTCCACCATTAAAATTCTACATGGCTCTATTTCTCTTGTAAAATATTAATTTTATGTTGAAATTTGTAAACTAATTTTAACATAAATTTTTTTAGTTTGATATCGATCCATAAGTTATTTAGAGTGTCCACATATAAAATATATATATTCTTTATAAATTTGTTCTTTCTTATTTGTTAAACAATTTCAGTGATTATTTATATAATTAAAACCATTATCTTAAATTAAGAAATTTTCCTGATATAAATCTAAGTAGATTTTTTACTAAAAACTTATACATGTTTTTCTTTTATCTATCGATATTCCAAATATAAAATTTGGAAAATTTTATAATCTTAGATGATGATATAGAAAAATATTATTGGTTGTTTAAAATTTGGGAAAATTTCTTAATTTTATAGATGCTGATTTGGCATAATTTAATTGGTTTTAAAAAACTTAAAAGCTGATGTGGACACTCTTAGAGGCATTTAGCCTCAACTTTTATATAGTATAGATGTTGTAGTAGCAATGTGTATTTTGTGTTTTCAATTCAAAAAAAGTCGGCAATAAATGAATTTTCGGAGTATAAAAGATCTTTACTAATTTTCATTGTAAAATATTATCTTTAATAATCTTTCTCGAGATTGCAACTCTTTTTACCATTTATCTCAACATTCACGATATTATTTTGGGTCAAATCGGTTTCGATGGAACCCATTTTGGTTTAGATCGATTTTAGTTCGTATTGGATAGTGTGATTGTGCGATTATAACTTTTTAGTTCTACAAAGCCATTAATCATTCAAAATTTACCTTTTCAATTTTTTACACTACATAGAATTAAGTTAATAAGTTTTGATTTCATAAACATATACATGATTATGAAAATTCATATGTTGTTTACCAATAACCTCCCAATGCCAAGGGTATTATTGCAAGGTCTGAATTTAAAATACAACTAACATTATTTATTTTTAAGAAAAATAAAAAATAGCGATCCAAAAAAAGAAGCATATAAGAAATGAAAAAAAAAATATTACAGGTGTGTCACAACCACACCTTTAAGATCCAGGTTGTCTGAAGTGAAGCCCATTCTGTATCCAGTATGATCTTATATGACATATGCAAATAATATCATATAAGATCCCCTGGTATTTGCCACCATAATGTTTTTTTTTCTTTGGGAGACCCTTCTAATAACTTTACAGATAACATAGTTTACCATTCCCTTTTGAAAACAACCATTTTTTTTTGTTTAATAGCTTTGTTATTATTAGTTTTTTTCATAACCAGTTGGCAATATATGCAGTTTGCGCAAAGCTTTATTTTTTTTCATTGTTTTCCAAGTTTCCTTCTCATTGCCAACCACAGTTTCGTTATTATTATTTATAAACAATAAATATTATATAAACATCTGTTACGTGTGAATAAAGGTTGGTCACAAATATTCAGACTTTAACAACGAAAATTCAGTATTCTTTTTGGTTAAAAAGACAAAGCCAGTCAGATTTGAAACCACACCAGACTAACCTCTTCTTCATCTGTAATAAACGAACCACGTCAACGATCTTATGCTCCTTCCAATATATATATCCAAATCATGCGAAGCAATTAGAAAGTTTAGGTTTTCTACTCATAAGGCTCTAAGAAAAAACAGAGAACAATGCCGATTGCAAGAAGAACAATGCCGATTGTAAGAAGAAGACTCCCACCAAGAGAAGGTCTAGAGATGCCTGCGACAGAGCCGAACCGAATCAGCCGGAGCTATCATGGGTCAGGTCTTAGGTCCCGGATGGCTTGCACGTGTTCAGGCCGGCCTGGCTCGGCACGTTGCTTACGTCACGGCTACATGGTTCCGAGCAGAGAGAAGCTAATGAGGAGAGCAAGTGATGGTAACAGAGAGATACTGAAGAGAGCCTTGACGCCGCCTATCCACCGTCAAATGAGCAAACGGTGGTGGAACTTCCGGCCAACTCCAAGCCGACTCTGTAATATGTCTTCTGCTTGATTTATCTTGTTCTTCTTTCTTATGGAAAACGATTCCTGGTTTTGCTCAAAGTTACGAAAGAACCTTTATTTACTTCCTGTTATGTAAATAAAATTTTTGGATTGTTTGATGTATTGGGAAGACATTTTTTTCAGATCTGACTAGAGAACTCTGTGATCTGTTTTAGTTAATAAGAATTAAATAAAAATGTTTCTGTGGTGTATTCAGAGATTCTGGTCATTTTTCTGAATATTTTCTTTCATATAGATCCATCCATCCAATTATTTGAATATCTTCATCTCTTCTGTAACAATATCAAACTCTAGCCACTCTATTGGCTAACTCTGTGTATATATACAATATGAATATATGATCCTGATAAGACCCATTTCTGCTTTCTTCTTTCTCATTCCTGTTATAAATCAAAGCAATGAATTTATGTTAGATCGTTGTCCCTGTGATTCAAATGCCAAGCAATCGCTTTCTGAGAGATGTAGTAAGTACCTTGGGGGGATCAATGGATGTAGTAGAACTCGAAGAGGTCTCAATGACAGACTCCGAAATTCTAGCTTCTGAGTTCTCGTTTGAGTAACTGTGATCAAGAACACAAGAAAGACTTTGTTCATTTTCTTCAAAAGATTTAGAAAGATTGGAGACTAAAATTTAGTTTGATATACTCACGTCGAAAGTATAGTGACCCAAATAAGTTCAACGCAATCTACCCAAAGAAGCCGTTGTTCTACAGGGACCAAACCGTATGTGATCAAATGAGCAAATGGCCAAAGCTTCCACCCTGCCTGCATTCAAAAAACAAATGTAGAGGTTTAATTCTTGAATCTTGAAAGATACATTAATAACGAAGAGGAAAGGGAAGCTTCTCACTGTGAGCATAGGCACGAACGTAGCTTTTAGTTCTTTGAAGATACTGAGAGGCGATTCGAGACGAAGGAACCCGAGAACCGTGAAGTAAATACTGTTCCATATAGCAGACCATACCGTTTGATCAAACGCGACTTTCGCAGGAACCACCCACCAATCTTGAGAAGGGAAAAGCTGCTCGCAGAACTGGTAGTAGTAATGAGATAAAGAGCCATGGAGAGTGAAACCAACTAGCCCTGATCTCAACGTTCTTGCTCTGTCGATTTCAAACAGCGGCTTGCCTTCGTAACACTATCGAGAGAGCAAAAGATTGTTTGTTCAGTCTCACTCTCATCAATACGATTTTGAATTGTCATAGCAACAGATACAAACCTGAGCTATCCAATCTCCTACTGAATACACAACTCCACTTATAACCATTTTCGCAAGAACAGGGTTTCTCTTTAACGCTTCTTCGTAAGCAATCCAGTTATGTTGAGGAGCATATCTTAGAATCTCAAACAATGTCCACCCCTGAAATGACATAACCATTACACACATAGCTCAAGATTCCATTCAAATCAACACTCTGAAACATTCAAGAAAGTGCCAATAGAATAATCAGTCATTTCCCCAAGAAAAATTCGAAACTTTCTTCTACACACACTTAGATTCAACAGTATGTATATACTTACATGCCAATAATCATGATCGATGGTGAGCAATTTGGTGATGGCGTAAGTACCAGCGACTAGAACGATTGTGGCGTTTATGGTCCGATCGATCATCTTCTCCGTCTCCTCGCTCTCTCTAATCCTCTCGTCTCCTAAATCAGCTGCAGAAGAAGAAGGAAACCCTTCTAGAGATAACCGAGCCTCACTCGTCGCAGCACCGAATCCAACAACCACTGATTCGTTACCATCTCTCTCCGTCGTCTCAGTGCTCATTACCACCGCCGTAACTTCCTGTTGGTCCGTCCGATCTCGGCTCTGCACCGGAATCACATCGATATCGTCATTGATCAAGGCGCACGAAACGAAGTTTCTCTGTTTGTTTCTCGGGAAAAATTGGGAGCGGTGTGGTTTTGAAGATGGTTTGGAGAGAGAGAGGAAGCTACGTGGAGAGATTGAAGTATGGAGGGAAGTAGTAGCCATGGAGAGTATCGAAGAACCGAGTTGACTCGGTGATAACTCAGAGAGTCAGACTCGCTCGGTTTCTCCGAGTTGCGAAGTTTTAACGGACGCTATCTTAATACGGGTTTGTGTGTCGTGAAGAATCTCCCACGTAGCTGTGTTTCGGTACGGTTATGTTACAGTGTGAACTAAATCTAACGGCTGTGATTCAGTATTTGACTTTTTGGATATGTTTGACTTAAACGATGAACGGCTAAGATCAGAAATTCTGGAAAGTTTGGGTGTGAGCGAGAAGTTTTTGGGTTTTACGAATGGAAGAAGATTCTTCGGATAGAGGAAGAAAAGAGTACTGTCCACATTAGTCCACAAGTACAAATTTAAGATTCTTCACAAATTTAATTGTGAAATGCTGAAAATATTTTTCTAACCACAAGATATTAAATAAATGTAATATCCTTAAAACAATATATGTGATGCAGATGTGTATATCAATTAAAAAGATGGGTCCAGTTTAAAAACTTTCTACATATTTTGGATTTAATGCTAGCCAAGTATCTGATTATTGCCAAAGAAAAATAGATTTACTTGGTCTTCGATTGAGTTTTGCATCTTCGGTGTCAATCAATAACAATCTCATAACTTGAAAACGAAGAACGTGAATACATTTTGAAACTATTAACAAAATCAAATTATTGGAGGTGAATGATTGGGCTTATAAAATTACGAGATATATATAAGTAAGTGGATATCAACATCCGACCTTAGCTCAGTTGGTAGAGCGGAAGACTGTAGACTGCGATAGCAAATCTTTAGGTCGCTGGTTCGATTCCGGCAGGTCGGATTTATTTTCGTATTTTTTCAAAGACGTTTTGGGTTGAAAAACGGCGTGGTGTTCTCCTCTGGAAGTTACAGATGGTCTGGCCACTCTATTTATCTTTTAAAAATGAGCTTTGCCGTCTGACTTTGGGATCTGGACGCGATGCATCGTAACATCTCGCTTGGCCCAGCCCATTGATATGGTTCAATCGCTTTCCCACTCAATTTTGAAAAACACTGATCAAGTAATCAAATCGTTGTTATTCTTCTTACAATGAAGATTGATCAGATATTTGTACAACAAAGTAATCAAATCTTATCCCGGCATAATTAATACATTAGGTTAGACTTTAGAGATATAGAACTTTCAGAGTAATGTGTTCCGTAATTAAACTGATGATTTTCTTAATTCACACTAACAACAAAACGTGAGTCCCGCCGAAGTGTCCTACCATTTTCAACATCTACATTAAATGTTCTATTACGATTCAACAATATAAAGTTTGACATACCTTATCACCGAAGTTTGCTTAAGTTTCTATATTACTTTTATGCACTAATAAATGCAAATATTGTTGGTAAATTGAGAAAACATAGTTCCTATATTTAGTTTAATCATCAATAAAGTTTGAAGCAGAAAGAATTAGAAAATTGAGGAGGAGAAGTTTTGTCATGACCCATCCTCTTATCTTTTCTGATAGGGACAAATGACAAACTCAACCTCCAACTGTTTTGTCCACGGCTCAGCTCTTCACACCTTCTTCATGACAACGAATCCTTTGCCACTAAGAAAAATCATAGCGACATTAATAATATGAGGAGACTTTATATACCTACGCAGTACGCACCTTTCTTTTTTTTAAATATATAGTTATTGTTTTCATTACTAAATTTTCAAAGTTGTCAATTTTTAGAAGACTACGAAGTATTTTTATCCTACATTGTTAGAGTGAAATAAATACTCTAGTCATAAACTAGAAAATAACTGCTATGAAATTTTTTTTTCTGCACATTTTATAATTTCATCTCTTTTAAAATTTAAATTAATATAAGAAGTGGATATTGATTGAGGGTTGTGCGTGTAAATATGTATGCCCTATCTCTCAAATATTTAATTTCATTTACTTTTTAAACTCCCCCACACGAGCGTTATATTTAACGTTTAGTTAAATTCCTCGTCCTATATTTTCTTTATTTATAAGCACAAAAGTTCGAGAAACCATAAAACTCCAAACCCACCCACTTCTACCATTAAAAAAAATAAATCAGAGAGAAACATTCTCCTCTGAAACCCAGTCGTGGTCGTGTCTAGAAGAGTTTTCATTTTTGGTTCTTGATTGGTCTAAATCTAAATCAAGAAGAAGATATGGTATGTTTCTGTTTCTTGGTGGATCAGACGAGGAAAGTGAAACGGAGCAAACCGGCGGCAGGAACTTGCTCACGGTGCGGCCATTGTGCGAGCATCGCCGACATGAAGACGTCGACGAGATTCTGTTTCGTTCCTATTTACTGGAAATCTTGGAGAGCCGTCGTTTGTAGTTTCTGTGGCTCTGTTCTTAAGTCTTACCGTTGAATTCCAAATTTATTTTAACCACTGGTTTTTCTTTACATGATCCTCTGTTTTCAGTGACACATCCTTTTTTCTAAAGACATCTTTGCCTTGAATGATACAAAAGCTTAGAGATGAAAAATAAGAAGAAATACGATACTATAGAAACTTATGTGAAGCTATTAACAGCGACACAAAGTTATATATATGTAAATATATGAGAGATCATAGGTTTTTGATATATATCATATGATTCAATTTCTATCCACTTGCAAGAGGAAACAATTACTTTATTAAAAAAACTAACTAAAAGATAAATACAAGTTTATTAATTTGAAAAGATTTCATTTTAAAATAAGTTTACAAGAGATGAATAAATAAATGATTAGTTGATATAACCAAAGTGATAGTTTTGAAAAGTATTTAGGTTAGTGGTAATTTTGAAAAAAATATCCAACAAAAATGGTATTTGGTAAAATTTATCGGTTGCCTTGTGTCATGTATATTCAAATGCTTTTTTTTTTTTGTTCTCTACTATTTCAAATTGTTATGGTAATGTTTAATTCTCAATAAAACGGTAATCAAGAAATCATGCGAAGCAATTATTGACGGCTAACGTATACTCATTCTAAGGATTGGCTTTGTTTTTTGTCTTCCCTATTATATTTTTCGGATTAATCCGGTTCTCTCCACTTTCACGCTATACGAGCTTCTGCTTTTATTTCAAGCAAAGACTAGATCTTGACCCGTGTTTGAGAATCACGGGATATTGTGATTTTTGAAAATTTTAATTAATTAAATTATACAATTATTCATTGTCAATTTTAGTTTGGGATTAAATTAAGTATTGAATCAATAATAAGAGAAAAGTGGTAAATTAAGTGGTCAAAATTTGGGCCGAACTAATTCTTTTCGGGTATGGGTCTAAAACGGCTAAGCCCATTTCTCGTCGATTTTTGGTGTTAGTGTGAAGTTAATTTTTAAAAGATTCGAGTTATCAAGTCACAGTTTCGAGTTATCGTCGTCGCATATTCATCACCAAAGATGAAAAACGATTTAGCATTTTCTTTTCTTAAAATCATTTAAATTAATATTTGACTTTGAGATAAAAGTTAAAGGATCCTCATGCGGTTGAATTGAAAAGCTATTCTTTGCAAAATCACTTAAGTACAAAAACATGTTCCAACATATAGCGTAAAATTTTTTTCACTTAAGAATGGAAAACATGTTATTACTTGTAATCATAAAATTTCTAATCACTCCTTTAGAATTTCTAATCTCTTCATGTTATAATATTCTCAATATCAATTGGAACGTGTAGAAGGAATCTAGCAATTGGAATGCTTAGATCCGATTTAATCTGATGAGAACATCAAAACTAGGGATGTTAATGTTGGGTAATTAATATTGAGAATATTATAATAAATAAAGCCCATTACCCTACATCCTTAAAATAAATCAAGCCCATTACCTTTTAAGGGTAGAAAACGGGCGGGTACCTTAATACATGGATCTTATTAGGATTACTCTAATAAGTTTAGGGTATCCATAGGGTTTTTTGTTTTCTTTTAATAACTTATCTGTTAACCATACTAATCTTTGATCGATTTGAAAGGAAAACACGATTTCACGATTTTGACAGGAAAACATGATTTCGCGATTTTGATATGAAAACTTGAGATTTCGCGATTTTGACATGGAAACATGATTTCGCAGAAAAAACATGATTTTGCAGAAAACGTGATTTCGCGATTTTGACAGAAAAACATGATTTCGCGATTTTGTGGTTTTTGCGGATTTCGCAAAAAAACATGATTTCGCGGTTTTCACAGATTTTACGGATTTTACGGTTTTTGCAGGAAAACGTGATTTGCGGTTTTTCTGGATTTTACGTTTTTTACGGTTTTTACGGATTTTGCCCGAAAACATGATTGCACGGTTTTTACGGATTTTACGGATTTTGCAGGAAAATATAATTTTGCAGTTTTCACGGTTTTTAGGGATTTTGACAGAAAACGTGATTTCGCGGTTTTTACGGATTTTACGGATTTTGCAGGAAAACATGATTTTGCAGTTTTACGGCTTTTACGGATTTTGCAGGAAAACATGATTTTGCGGTTTTTACAGTTTTTATGGATTTTGACAGAAAACGTGATTTCGCAGTTTTTACAGTTTTTACAGATTTTAGGATTTTTACGGATTTTGCAGGAGAACATGATTTCACAGTTTTTACGGGTTTTACGTTTTTACGAATTTTTCCGGAAAACATGATAGCACGGTTTTTACGGTTCTTTTACGGATTTTACGGTTTTTACAGATTTTGCCGGAAAACATGATTTTTGGGGTTTTTACGGATTTTGACAGAAAACATGATTTTGAGTTTTTGGTGGAAAACGTGATTTTGCGGTTTTGGCGGAAAAACGTATTACCCTGAAAAACATGATTTTGGGGTTTTGGCGAAAAAAAATTATTTTAGGGTTTTGGCGGGAAAATGTTATTTTACAATTTTGGCGGAAAAATGTTATACAAACCTTCTTTGACCAATTAATCGGAGGAATTTGAAAAACCGCAAAGAAAAGAAAAGAATCAACTTTATATATATAGAGATCTTTGGTTGATCAAAGAATTAGTTTTAAGTTTAGTTTTAAGGGTTTAAATGAGTTGCTAGTATTTTATACGATTTCTCGTGAGTGGGTTTGGTTTTTCCAACCCTAACAAAAGCAAATGTTGGCCTATGTGATCTCTTCCAAAGTCACAACACGTAAATATACCCTATTTTCAAAATGTGATACATTATCAACTTATTTTATTTTGTTTGCATTCTACTCCCAAAATATTGAAACTTGGGAACAAAATTACTGTTGTCTCAAAGATTAACAAAAGAAAAAAAATATACAAAATACAAAATTGCAAAAAAGGGCCTGTGTCTAACTCATTTAGACTAATGGGCCTGTGTCTAACTCATTTAGACTACTGGGCCTGTGTGGCGGTATCTAATTCATCTCCGAAAAATCTGATTTTTCCTCTCTTTTAGAATTGGGATAAAATTCAAGTTTATTTGGCGCAAAATTCAGATTTTTCCTTCGCTGCTGTGTTCGTATTTCGTAAGCTTCTCTGAATCTGTCGTCTTCCCCAACCATGTCTCCCATAAAATTTTGGTGAATTTGTTTTAATTTCTTCTTTGATTCACGCAGCTAGAGTTTTCTTCATCCATCGATAAACTCTTCAGCTTTCTGGAAAATCCGATCGGAAGCGACAACAACTGTCGAATCTGGTAAGTCTAATTTTCCTCTTTAGCTAAGCTGATGAAACTATTCGTTTTCAATCGATGGATCTCCGATGATAATCGGTCGTTCGAGAAACTTAATTTTAATGGAAGCTAGTGTTGATATCCTTCTGCGTTTATCGAATCTGGGATTTTAGTGTTGTTAAATCGCTTTAACGTAACATTTGCCCAGAATCTATTGCGTTTGTGCCATTAATTAGAATCTATTGCGTTTCTTCATTATCATTTTTTCAGCGTATTTATGCAATTTACATCAACGATTTCGTCTTCTTTCTCTGTAACAGTGAGTCTCTCTACTTGCGAATTCTGTACGTATTCAAGTGTTGATAATCTCTCAAACGTTTCCATTGTAGGTAGAAGAGATCATTGTTGCCTGATTTTTAATTTATTAATCTGTGGCTTTCTAGATATGCATCATGATTAGAGAACTCGTGATGTACTTTGTGATTGTTTTAATCTGATTTTTCATTGGTCTCAGATGGCTTTCTCTATTCCTTTAGCTATAGTTGTACTTTGTGATTGTTTTAATCTGAGTTGTATTCAGCACAATCCAACAACACTAGACTCTCTACATCCTTTGATTCTCCGAAATTGACCATATATGAACCAAGTCGTCCTTTGAGTCTCTTGTCTGTTTTTATAGATCATATTTTGATTGGACGTGTTCAAGGCAACCATGAACAAAGTCGTTCTAAATCATTTATTAATCTGTGGCTTTCTAGATATGCATCATGTGTTAACTTATGATCTTGTGATCTTAACAGCTCAGAATCAGATGGAAGAGACCACCATCATTGCATGTGCAGTAGCACACAGTGATGAGCGTGATGAGCATGCCTTGAGCGAGCTCACGATTGGAGCTTTAAAAGCTTCTCGGTCATCCTTTGACATGTATTATTATTTTTCTTTAATCTCATTTTCATAACATTCAGATTTCGATGGTAATCAATATCTTGGTCCTCAGGCATGAAGGCACTTTTCCCAAAGGTCTTAGGGTCCCAAGTGGAGTCGTCTCTGTTAACATATTGAAGCCTGAGCACACGACCGGTCAAAACCTCAAAAGGTTCTATGATCTGGTTCACAAAATGAGGTGTGTAACTGCATACCTAAATATTTAACTGACTTTTTGATTTGTAAATTTAAATTTGTAACTGACTTTTTGTTTGTATTTTGTAGGAGTCTGAGTCACCCTAATGTTGTTGGCTTCGTTATGGCACGCACAAGATTGCCAAATCTATTTTTTGTCACCCGTACGCTCTCGGATCTACATAATATATTCTGTTTTGATACTTTTACCTATGTATCCATAGATCGGATTTGGTTGTCTGTCTTTTAGTATCTCTGAGTAGTATTAATGTTCATGGAATTTTTGTTTGCGCCTTCTTCTTTTGTACGTATTAAGTGTTGATAATCTCCATTTCTTTTGTGCAGAATACCCTACTCGGGGGAGCATTGGTACGCCTCTGTACCAACATGCATACCTGCTGAAGTTCATCTTCAAAGCTGCTAGAGAGCTTGCAGAAGGCTTGAATTACTTACACGAGAATGATCTTGTTCATGGACATCTCAATTCTCAAAATATACTCAACTTCGGTGTAGGTTTTTTGTATTCCTATACAAACTTTTTGTTTATTTGTTATGTTCTTTGAGTGTTACTAACATGGAAAACCTTTTTTGCAGAATCGTATGAAGATTTCGGACTATTGGTTATCCAACTTCAATTTGGAAACTCCTGATCCAAAGTCAGATGTGTTCTGGTACGGTGCTCTTCTGTGGCAATTGCGTACCAATGAGGTAAAAAAAGTTTTTTTGTTTTTTTCAGCATTCACAAATTCGTTTCTTCCTGATTTTAACTATGTTTTTGTTTTTTCATGTTGTAGCCACCGTTTTCTTACGACTTATCATTGGGGATAGCTGTAGCTTTAGCCCAACGAGTAACGTTTTCAGATTTTCCTTCCTCTTTTTTAATGTTTTGGTACTTGCTCGAATTAATATACTTACATGAATTCCTATTGCAGCTTCGCCTTCCAATAGAAGACTACTCGCATGATGATAAAAAGAGTAGTGGTTACCTAAAACAGAAATTGCAGGAGCTAATCGATTGGTGCTGGATGGAAGATCCTCAGAAAAGACCAACATTTGGGGAAATCATTGATAGACTTAAGCTGATCGAGCGTGAGGTATTTTTAAAATTTTATCTATCTATTTAAGCAAAATCCAACAACACTTCACTCTGCTACATCCTTAGATTCTCATAAATTGGCCATATGTCACCTTTCCCTTTCGTTGTTCTCACTCCTTGACCTGTTAATGGCCTCCAGAGACTCGCTATAGGAACCTCTATTCATCTTGGTAGCTAACTTATTCGTATTCAGCATCATGTTATCTGCATATATTGGTCATTGTCTGTGGCTGCTAAGTAATCGTCTGTTTTGAGTGTTTTGGATTGTGATACTTTTACCTCTGTATCCAAAGATCGGATTTGGTTGTCTGTCTTTTAGTATCTCTGAGTAGTATTTAATGTTCATGGAAGTTTTGTTAGCGCCTTGTTTTGTACGTATTCAAGTGTTGATAATCTCTCAAACGTTTCCAATGCAGGTATAAGAGATCACTGTTGCCTGATTTTTCATTGGTTGTAAATTTATAAGTCGCATTGATGCATATTTGTCATATTTGAGTGTTCTTTGATTGGTCATGATTCATGGTCTGTGGCTATCATGTCTGTTTTTAGTGTTCCTGTTTTGATTGGACTTATCAAGCGTTTTCATAATCCATTGTCTTCAGCCTGTGGAAAATGAGCGTCGTGAGCAGGAGAAGCGCCTTGCAGAGAAAAAACTGCTTGATGAAAAAAGGCGTATTGAATATGAGAAATACGAGAAGGTGTGTGCGGAGCGTGTCTCACGCGGTTTGCCCCCTGTACCCTTTGGAGAAGTTAAGATCTTACATCCTACACGGAAGCACAAAGCTACCATTGTGTGGCTACATGACAATATTCTCGACTCTGCTGCAACCTCAAGGAAACTAGGTAGCAATGTGAATTTACCTACTGTCAAGTGGATCTGCCCTGAAGCGCCAGATCGTTCTATTGGCTGTAAGATTCCCTAAAACTACATTTTGAATACCATACAGACAAGGTTTAAATACACTATGAGGAATTATTACATTTTCTTTGAATCAGGGTATAATCTAAGAGATAAGTCAGGTTTAAAAGACACAGATGCATATGTTGCTCAGTTGTTAGACGGTGAACCAGATGACGGTAAGTGATTTGCTTGGCTCGGTTCAGACACTATCTGTCTCATTACAACTACATTTATAACTGATCCGTTGTTTTTGCAATTACAGTTCTGAAAATAGTAGGTGGGGAAGGCCAAGGTTCATGTGTTGCCCTCAATTTTGCATTAAAGTGTGCATTAGGTCTTTACAAGACCAAGTTAGATGGAGCGGCAGGGATTAGTAGTACGCCTTCATTTGAGGATACCGAAAAGATGCTGAAGGACATTTCTGACACCGATGCAGCTCGTGCACGAGCCAACTCTATTCATATTTTTCTTGGAGGTATGGTTGTTCTCATTTAGTTATTTATATATTATTTTTACTTTTGTTCTTATAATTTTTGTTTCTAAATGTGTCACAGCCCACAAGAGGTATCCCCTTCCAATGGATAGTTATCGGTCGCAACTTACCAAAGCTGGATTTAAGAATACCAGTGTTCAAGGTGTTACCGGGTAAAGTCTTTATATTAACACTTTATTTTTCTTTGTAATTTTTCTTCTGGATAACTAAAGAACTTTTTTTTTATTATGTCTCTGCAGTTACGACGATGAGGGTTATGAACTTGAACTTGAGGACGGCGTGGGCATTTCCGAGGGGATCCGGACTTGGCTCGAAAGGGTGTTTTATTGGTCATCTCCTATGGAGATGTAGTGGTCAGTTCTGTTCTGTAGTGAAAAAAGTTTTAAAGCTTATAATTTTTTTTAAAAAATGTGATGGTTTGGCAGAAATCTCTTCATATACTTTAAGGTCAAAGGGATTGTGCTCCAACAGTGGCAACATATAACATGATAACATATCCTCATATCAGTTTATGGTCTTTTTAATTATTGTCGATATATATAATGACTTAAGCTTTTCATAGTCCCATCTCTGCTGAACAAACACAACGAACGCAAGTAAAATCGCGGATATACCCATTCCCCAGACTCGGAGAAAAAAAATCGCAATTCGGGCTAACAACTCGTGTTCTTCACCAATAAAGTAAGGACCAGGAACAGATCAACAACGTAGTCGTAGACGTGCGGGAAAAGCCTCACAAGCGTGATCCTCAAGTAATATAGCTTCCTTAGCGGCTGCTGCTGCGAATCAATCTGCCACATAAAATTAGCAATAACCTGAGGGAGCAAGAAGAAATATTGAACCAAACCAATATACTTCTCTGCTTCGGTTTGCCACCAATTTGCAGCGGCAAGTGTATCAGTATTATAACTTCCAAAAACTTCAGCAAATCTCTCTGTTATTGCGGGATGGAGAATCAGAGCCAGAATGTATCCTAGTGCGTGCAAGATCTTGGCGGTCACTTGGAACTTTACGCGGTTCTTGAGGTGTTCTCGTGAGCAATCTTGCACGGGACTTCCACACTTTCTGACAATGCCTCAGAGTTAGGTACTGTTACACAATTTTAGTTGTTAGTTAACATAAAAATAAAAATAATGAGTTAGTGGTTGACTTGACTATTTAAAGGTGGAGGAGGGCGTGTTCGACGACGACGGGGATATGTTTTAAGTGCGATCCCCATTGACCTTGACATACTTCTACTCTGTGTTGATTCCCAACCATACGCTATAATTCTTCAGTTTCATTCGTACATGTAGAATAATTTTAGAAGAAATGTTTCTTTTTTATTGGAGAAGAGAAAGACATCACTTAATTACAAAAGACATTTAACGTGGGTTTCAATTATTTTTTCTTACTGGCAGTTGGATACAAATTGCTCAAAAACTTATGTCCTGGCGTTGATTCTTTCAAATACATGATAAATCATTTTTTTGATAAGAAAGGTTTGTATACTAAAATGCAAACGGAATAAACCTCAATTATTTAGGAAGTTGGCCAACTAATACGAGCAACGCCTCAATTAATTTAGGAAGTTGAAATTACTCCCCCCTAGGTGGCATGTGTTGTTAAGTTACATGGGCTTCCAACTCAAAACCACAATTGGCAATGAGTGGAGAGGCCCATATCCCTTATATATTATTCAAGATCCATTTCAACTTCCGATGTGGGATATTATCTTACACACTCTCTAGAGATTAAGGCCTCATAGCCCATTAACCTCTACAATATCCCAATACCCCCTCGAGATAATGGCTCTTCTAGCCATTAATCTCGCAGACCATCAATCCTAGGGTTGGAGAGTCGGGTCTTTTCTGGGCCGGGTCAACGAGAGTTTGTGGATCAGGCTTTGATACCACTCATAGCCAATTGGTTTTGAGTGGGAAGCCCATGTAACTTAACATGGTATCAGAGCCCCGATCCACGCAATCCAACCCGATCCGACCCAAAGTTGGTCCAATCATCGATGAGACCCAAAACTGGTGCCGTCGATCCAAGCCCGTACATATCAAGATTGATACTCAAAGAACCATCGTCTCGAGGGGGCGTATTAGGGAATAATATCCCACATCGGAAGTTGGAAGAGATCTTGAATAGTATATAAGGGATATGGGCCTCTCCACTCATTGCCAATTGGTTTTGAGTTGGAAGTCCATGTAACTTAACATGTGTTAGTGTCAGATGTCGATCGAATCGTTAAACAATGGAGTGAGCATTAGATCGTCAAGATCGATCTCAAAGAATTGAATTTCTGTGAACTGAACTTCAAGAACCCTCCTATATATGCTTCTTAACAATCGACAGCTCGGCACAGTGCCGTGCGAAGCTTTTGAGGGGCCTGAGGCAAAGTTTTTTTAAAAATATGATTTTTTTCTTCTTTTAATTATTATAAAAATATACAAAAAACTTAACTTATATTTATATATATATAAATAAGTGATTGTTTTATAAAACATAAATAGTTGTCATTTTAGTAGTGTTGTGAAAAAAATAGATATAAAATATTTGGTTTGAAGAAAAATCTATGATTTACTACATCAATAAAAGAATAAACATCTAGTATTAGTTATTTATATATTTTAAGTGCTTAAATATATTTAACCTAATTGTAAAGCTAAGAAATTTATAAAAAAAAGTAAAATCAAATATGTTAAGTAAATTATATTATAAAACAATATAAACAAATAAGAGTTGAAAAAGAACAGAAAATAAGAAAAAAAACAATCAATCAATTGAAAGAAAATAATAAGTTAAATTTATATAGATCATTGTCTAAAATCTAAAAGCAAGAAAAAATAAACAATAACAAATTTGTAGAACTAATTATAAGAGGTTAGTCACAAATATTAAAAGAATTGCCATTGAACCAAATTATTATGGAAATTGGGGCCCTTAATTATATGCATAAAATAGGGGGTCCGGTGCAATTGCCTCTTTTGATACATGCTAAGCACGGCTCTGGAGCCTCGGCATAAAGATCTGTTACATCGCTACCAAATATCTCGCCGATCAGCTTGATATTTGTCACAATCTGAAAAAGATTTAGCTCTTTGGTCCTGATCCCCTTATTCCTGATAATGTGATGAGAGGTTTTTAATGGAATAATTGTGTATTCACTCTCATGAAGATGAATGTACAAAGAAGAAACATTTATATACTGATAGAATTTACTTAATTACTAATCTAATAGAATCATTTAACATAATATTCACTTTAATCACATGGATCTTCTAGATCCTTCTATAATTCCCTCCTTTGTTTGCTGTTGTTGTCGTACCTTAAATTTTCTAGAAGAATATATGTTGTCTTCCTCTGGAAAAGTGATTATTCCTGGATCACACCGGCCATCTGAAAACAACCCAAGACTAGGCCAAATAGTTGGTTCTAATAATTTTTGGGCTCCAATATTAAGCCCACAGACCCATTAAATAGCTGGTGCAAGTTTATGAATAGAGAGAGAGCTGAAGCATTGGGAAATTGAAGAACAAGACAAACCGGCGAAACAGAAGAAAAAAGAAACCAACGAAAGTGTTTGAAGAAAACTCTTGTCAGGCAGTTTCAGAGCATTATCTATTCATAAAGAACCAATAATTCGAAAAGATTGATAAAATCACTGAGAAGCTTGACACACAAGCCATCGGTATGAAATTATGAGTATGACCATACAAAATTTACCAAGTGTTTAGATTCAGAAACAAGAAGTGCAAAAATTAATGCAAAACATACAACAAGATTCAGATGTTAGAAAAAAAAAACAACAGAAAGTAACAAAGGATAATAAAAACTCTGTTTTGTCTTCACATTACCAGGCGTCTGAGCCTCATACTCAAAACATTCTTCTCTTTCTCCATTATCACCAAACACTTCACCATTCGTCTTATCGAAAACGCTAACGCTAACACCGCTCCTAAAACCCTTTATTATTCCCACTACCTTGAGATAAGTGTCGACAGCGCTGGTATAAGCCATCTTTTATGTTACACGAGCATGGTTAGGGAGGGCTTCGGCTAAGGAAATAAACTCCGGGAGGCTTAAATCGCCGTCTGCGGCCACTTCAGCTAAGTAAGGGTCAACGAGCTTCACCACTTTAATTAGAGAAGCACCGGATTTGACTCCTTCGTTGTCTAATCCGGCGAATCTCTTAACCAACCGAGTAACGAGTTCGACGTCGAGCAGTGTCTCGCACGTGTGTCGACTGAACGAAGGTATCATAAACTCCTTGAGTGAAGCTTGATCGAGCTGCCAAGAAATCCCCGCCTCGAGCTCCGTCTTTTAATTTGAATTATGCTCCGATCATGTTCGCCGTTCTGAGGAAAGTACAATGGACGGAATCTTTCTCCGGAGGGATGATTCCGATTAGAGTTTCAATTTCTTCATCACGAACGCCGTTACAGAGAAGCTCTCCGACTGTGGTTGAGGGAGATCGAAGAGCTATCTTTTGTTCAGGACCCGATAGGCTCCATTCTTTCTATGGTTTTCTGATTAATCCCCATTCTTACTTGTTTCTGATTTGGGCATCGGAGAGCCATTCGAAAATATCACCCTTTTTGTATTTTCCGTGGCTAAAACGTGTTTGTTCATCTCCAGGTAGACATAATTAACCCCAAACCCAAACAGTACATACATTAAAACATTTGACAAATTTTAATTGATAACCAAATAATTTCCTAGAAAAATCTCAAACTTATCTTATTTACTTTAACGAATTATTTAAATTCTTTTAGAAATTAGAAAGCTCGTTTATACGGAGAAGCTAATCTAATCTAAATTAGGTTAATAAAATAAAATTAGACAAATTATATTTTCAATTCAATTCGGTTTTAGAAAACTTCAAGTGATTGGGTTTAGTATGGTTGATTCGGTTTGATCTGCTTTTTGTTTTCACCAAAAGAAACGAAAACAGTCAACCGCTAGTGACCAGGGTGGGTTGGGCGGTCTGCCTAGCTGGCAAAGTTTCCTCTTTTATGAATACCACAAATCGTTGGTTCGACTCCTTGGAACCAATCTATTTTGAGCATGTTAACCATAAAGTCAAAGTAGTAATAGCGCATTAAATCCTAACGTGCATAAATCCCACCCAACACGATAACTAAATATGTGTTAATTAGGTAGAAAATCTTTTCTTCGCCGTTTTTTTTTGGCTAAAGTTTTTATTTTCTTCGCCGTTTCGCATAAATAAAGATTTGGATACATATCTATATAAAAATATATATATAATATTTTTAAATATCACAAAATTGAGTTTTTTTTTTAAATTTATTTCTCTTATATTATTAGTTCTATTTTTTTCATATGTACTATTTTTAATATTTTATAGTTAGAAACTATTATTAGTTTAAAAATCAATGATTTAAATCTATCTTAAATGCTAATAATATATTTAAGTTAATTATATTAAAATAAAATAGAATTTATTTATCATCTATAATTATAGTCATGATAAAACAGTATTTATGATATTTAAAATAACAGTTACAACTTTCACGGGTTTTGTTATCAATCAAACTTTTAAAAATTTATAAAATAACAATTATAATTCTTATATCCACAATCTAAATCTAAAAATCTAAAGTATTTACCAATCGGATCAGGACCAGTATTGTATTGTTCCAGTAATCCTTTTCATTATAGTATATCTGTAAAATTATATATAATGTTTTAGCTTTTTTTTTGTTCCTAGCTTTTATTTAATGGATTATACTTTACAAAAAAAAATTCTTATTGAAAATACAATTTTTTGGGCGAAAATTTTAAAGTCAAACTTTACAACCAATAGAAAATCAATCTGAAGTAGTTAATGATATTAACACAATTAAAGGAATAGAGCATTAAATTAAAAAAACAAACAAAAAATAACTAGTAAGAATAGATAATTATTGTGCCCCGATAACACCGTCTTTTTACCTCCTCCCACTAAAGCCACGTTCGTCTCTTTGGTTTTTTTTTTCCACTGAATTATTTTAATTTATACTATATAAAAATTGAGTTAAATATTTTTAACGGTGTCTACATCGATAGATATAAAAAAACCATATAAGTTTTTAGTATCACTAAAAATCTACTTAGATTTATATTAGGAAATTTTTTTAATTTAAAATAATGGTTTTATTTATAAAGAACAAATTTATAAAGCATATATATATTTTATATGTGGACACTCTAAATAACTTATGGATCGATATCAAATTAAAAAAAAAAAAGCTTATGTTAAAATTAGTTTACAAATTTCAACATAAAATTAATATTTTACAAGAGGAATGGAGCCGTGTAGAATTTTAATGGTGGAGAATAATCTAGACAAATAAGAAAGAAAAAAAGTTGAAGAAAAAACAGACACAAAAAAGAAGAGTAAGAAGATAAAACCGAAGAAGAGCGAAAACGAATATATTGAATTGCGAAGACAAAATAGAAAAAGAAGGCAAAGATGAATAAGAAAAAACTAGATAAAAAACTTGCGAAGAAAAATTTGAAGAGGAAATCGAATAAAAACGAAAGAGAAGAAACCAAACAAAAACAAAAAAACTTGCAAAGACCAATCTAAAGAGGAAAGCGAATAAGAACGAAGGAGACGAAACCAAAAAAAAAAAAGAATAAAAAAGAAACGTGGGGACGAAGAAAAGCAAACGCAAAGATGAGTGAAAATGAAGAAGAAACCATATAAGAGAAAAGACAAAGAAGAAATCAAAACAGAAATAAGAATGAATTAAAGAAAATTAAAAAACATAAAATCAAGAACGATGAAGAAAATGAAAAACAATAATATATGTCGATTAGCTTCTCTTCATTTTGATTTTATAATCCTAGAAAACCTACCAAAATATTAGCTTATCTTCTAGCTTAAATTTGTTTATGCGTACATTTTCATTTTTAAGTTTGGTTTGGTATATCAGATAATGAAAATATGTTCTACATAAGATTAAAGAGACTTATGCTAAAATATGTACAAAAGCAATAGAGTGAGGAAAAAATTAGAAAGGAGAATAACCAATACAAAGAAGAAGAAAACAAATATAGCAAAACATTAGCATTTTCGATGGAAATAATTTATCATAGAAGAAACATAAGAATAAGAATCAAGAAGAACAAAAAGTAAATGAAGTAAATGAAGTAAATGAAGAAAAGGGAGGACGAAGATATCAAAGAACAAAGCCATAAAAGAAACAAAAAATATAAGACTAGAGAAGGAAACGAAATAAAAAAATGAAACCGAAAAATAAGAAACTGACAGCTATGCGTAACTATATCTCTATGATTGCATAAATTAAATTATTTATATTATTATTAGACATTGCTTATTACTTGTGTGAATATGTAATTGTACCATCTCTAGCTTAATTTTGTTTCCGTGAATCTTTTTCATTTTTAAGTTTGGTTAGGTGTATCAGATAATTAAATTTTTACTCTATATAAAATTAAATTAAAGAGAACTACAATAAAACTATTTATAAAATGTATCAAGTCCTCGAGAATAATTAAGAAAAATAAAGAGAAGAAGTAAACAAAAGAAATATAGCAAACTCCTAGCAGCTTCGACCGCATGAACTAATTATAGAAAAAACGGAAGAATAAGAACCAAAGCGAAGACAATGATATTAAAGAACGATGACAAAAGATAAACAGAAAAATAACAAATATGAAAAATGAGACCGAATAAGAAATTGTAAGGACAAATAAATGAAAAAAAAAAGGAAGACGAGAAAGAGTAAAAATGAAGAAAAAAAATTGAATAAATAGTGAAAATAAAGGAATAAAAAACTAAAAAACTAAAAAACATGAAACAAAATAAGAAAAATAAAAATATTGATCGACTACAATCAATCATACTACGGACAAAAAAAAGTTTATGAATAAAAATATTTAATCAAATTATTAATACAGCGCGCGGGTGAAAAACCTAGTATGAGAAAAAAAAAATCGAATGCATTTGGTTTCTTTCTCAGTATGAGAGATAGGCTGGCTCGAGTGGTTTGAGGAAATTTTCCAGGAAAATCGTCCAAATTTTCTTTTATTGATTTTGTTTTATTGGATTTTTATTTTTAAATTTGCAGCCAGTTTCAATGCTGTTCAAGTCAAGGAAGATGAAGATCAGTGTGAGATCTCGATCTGTTTCTCTTTCTTTTGTTTACCTGGATACAGTTTTTCTTGTTCTGTTTCTTTTTCTCTTTCCCTTTGACAATTTCTGTGTTTGTGTGTATTGAGCTGCAAAGATACAGAGTGAAAACCAGAACACTAGATTGACTGATAAATACTTTATGGCTCTGTCTCTGTCAGATGAATCTGATGGTACTTTTAGATTCATAGGCTCCCTAAGTTTAGATATGGATTATGATAGATCTGCCGAAGAGATTGATTGGAAAGTTGATTTTTGATTGTGTGTTCAGTTTAAAGGTCTGTTGGATAAAAAAAGTCGAATCTGTTCAGTAATAATAAAAAAATTGTTAATCCGAGATTGGTTTTAATTGTTTTTATTTCTCTATCGTGATTAACTGAAGCTCATCTCAATGATTTAAAGGTACCTAGATCTGATGGTCTCAACTCCCATGATGAGGAATTATGTAAGACAAAATTTCTCTCTTATGAATCCTTTCGTTTTCTTCAAGACTTCTATCTTTTGCTGAGGTGTCTTGTTTCGGAAAATGTTGGAAGACATTTTGAAAGAATTTCAGAGATTCTGTCTAGCTCTTATTTACAGTCTTAACTCTTACAAATAAAAATAAATCAACTAGTCTTCTTTTGCTTCTCCTACTTTTTGCAGCTGAAGGAAACCATGAAGAACAACGTAAAGACTCTTACCCTTTTTTTTTTTTTTCTTTTTGTTGTGAAATCCATTGTCTCATCCTCGTCTTATATGTAATAAATATACATTGAAACCTGGTTTGCTTATTTGTTACAGCTGTACAGAGAAAAAGTATGTTGGAAGAAGCTATTGAACGCGAGTTTGAAGGTATCTCTTGAGACACCACTAATTGTGTTCCTAATTAGTTTCGGAGAAGAATGCAAAAAATCTTTATGGACAATGCTCTGTTTCAGTCTCCAACTTGCCAGCTGCTATCGAATGCCCTGAAGAATTTCATGATTCCACCGGAAGCACGGAGGATGATGAAGAAGAACAGTGTAAAGTCTCATGATGTCTTTTTGTTGTTTCCTCTAGTCCATTTTCTCTGAAGCTTCTTCTATGTCTTGTCACAGCTGCAAAGAGACTAAGTATGCTTGAAGAGATCGAACAGGAATCTGAAGGTACTCTGTGCATACCGTTAACAGTCTTTTAAACAGGTTTTCTGTTTGTGTTTCCTTAAGAATATGCTTCTGTGCTCTGTTTCTCATAGCTGCTACAAAAGGCTCTGAACAGCAAGAGGTTAATGATTTGATGTCTGGAGACAAAGTTGAAGAAGAACAAGGTAATAAAAATTAAAAAAACATTCGAATTTAACAATAAAAATAGTTCAACATATTTATTTTTATCTTAATCTTTTTAGTCTCCATTGTTTTACTTTTTTTTCTTGCACCGATTTTAGTTAGAGACTCAAAGGGAGTAGATCTCTTCTTTGTATCTCAAGTAGAGAAGTTTTCTAAACTCTAATTCTTCAATACAAATCACTCTTAGGTATGGTGGGTTTTCAAAGAGTTCATGAATTGTTAAGTTGCTAGATTTAGCGGGGTTTATCATACAGTTCTTCACCTTTGCTTGTACGTTAAAGTTGTATGCTTTTATGATCAGCTAGCATCAGATTTTGGGTATAATATACTCTCCAAAAGCGTGCTATGCTATTTGGTGAGCATCATTCTATTTAGACTGCAGAGAAATGATCTATTAAGCTTTCAGCGTTGTGAACAATCGATGCTTGCTTAACAACCTAAAGACATGCGAGAGTTTTGTGTTTACTTAAAGAATATGTTTCTGTGCTCTGTTCCTCATTAGCTGCTACAAAAGTTCTTGAACCAAATTGTTAGAGTATGTTATGTTAGAACACTTAAAGTTTACTTATCTCTCGTTTTCCATTTCTTTCAACCTCTTGAGTCTTAACCATGAGGTCAAAATAGTAATAGCACACGTAACCCTAATATAACTGTCTTTTCTTTGCCGTCTCGTATTATGTATCCCTCCATCTTAATTCTTCTAACCTTCAATCTTTCTCCTCCTCTGTTTTCACAGATCTGTTTTCTCCCATGTTAAGTGTGTACAAAAGAAGACGACAACTAAAGGAAGAAGAAGAAGATGAAGATGAAGAGAACAACCGTGAAGAAAGATGGGAAGGTTTTCGTTTCTCTCTAGATCTAATTGTGGAGGTACTCAAGAAACTACCGGCAAAGTCACTTGTGAGGTTCCAAAGCGTCTCCAAGGAATGGTCAACCATTATCAGCAGCCGTAGAGACTTCATCAACTCGATCGTGACTCGATCTTTAGCTCAGCCGCCGCATAAGCTTCCCCTTTTCATCTTCTTCCATCGTGTGCCTGAAGCTTTCTTCACTGTCTCGTCCAGTTTCTCTCAGAGCCCCAAACATGCAGTGTCACTCCCTAGACCAGATTCAATCGACCCTTCCTACGAGTACTGCTATTCCCATTCGTTTGAGTATATATACGCTCGAGGCTTGATCTGTTGTTATTCGTCAGTATCTCACTTGGTTACTATATACAACCCTACCACGAGGCAGTCCGTCCCTTTACCCGTGATGGAACCCCCAGTGACACGGTTCCAAGAGCAGAGGAGTTACTGCCACTTTGGGTATGACCCTGTCATGAATCAGTACAAAGTCTTGTCCTTTAGTGTTGACGACAAAGAGAAGAAGCAATCTATTTATGTTTTCACTTTGGGAGGAAGTCAATCTTGGAGGAAACTCCAAGGCTTTGCCGAGAAACTCCTTACGGAGGGCCTCGGGTTATGCGTTGACGGGATCATCTATTATGTAGCTACAAGAAGAGAAAAGGGCAAGAAGCGTGGTGAAACTGTATTGCTGAGTTTCGACATTAGGTCGGAAAGATTTGATCATGTCTGGGCTCCGGAGTCAATGTTAAGAGCAGTATTATCAATTGGTATTGCGGTAAACCACCTAGGGAAGTTAGGGTTCATAGGTCGCAACAGAATCGGGACAAGTTTGTGGATTTTGGAGAATGCCGAGAAACAAGAATGGTCCAAGATTACTTTAGGCTTGCCTGATGCCGACCCACTTGAAATGTTAATAGATGGTTACAGTGGATTCTCAGGTGTCACACCTGCTGGTGAGATCTTTGTGACTGAATGGAAGTATTTCTATCACAAGTCAGTCTATGTTTACTATTATGACACGAAGCAAAACAGCTGTAGAAGGGTTGAAATCCAAGGTACTAGTCCCGAGAACATCAAAAATCCTGTAGCTGGTTCTGTTTGCGTATTTCCGATTCATGATCATGTCGAGAATACAATGTGCTTGTAGGATTCATTTTTATTGAACTTTTAAAATAATTATGGAAAGGTTTTTGTTTCATAATTTTCTCTCTCTCTCTCTCAATTGGTGTGTAATGCTTTAGCCACACGCAAGTGTCGAATTGCATGCACTCAGTCAATCTCTGGGAGCCATCCAAGTTTCAAACAGCTCCTCCAAAAAAACATCATTATAATCCAACAGGTAAATATGGTGTCTCATGATCTTGGTTTCAGGATAAACCAAATACATGATTTTATAAGATCATGATTTTACTTTGTTTTAAATCCTTTAGCAAAAAAAAAAAGATCATGGAGCATGCAACTGCATTATAAGATGTAGTATTTGAAGATATGAGAGTAGGTGGCACATCCACTTTCTCTGTTTGTTTCTCAGGAAAATTTGGGAGCGGTGGGGTTTCTTAGACGGTTTGGAAGCTATGAGGAGAGATTGAGGTATGGAGGGAAGTAGTAGCCATGGCGAGGATAGAAGAACCGAGTTGACTCGGAGATAACTCAGAGAGTCAGACTGATAAGTTATTACAAAAGTGAACAAAAGTTATTACAAAAGTTATTACCAAAAAGATATTACACTGTCAAATCACCGTACAGGAACACAGCTACGTGATAAGTTTTGTAACTTAGATATTACAAAAGTTATTACCAAAAAAATGAATGATAAGTTTTGTTCAAAGATAAGGATATGATGCCAGATATTTGTACAACAAAGTAATCAAATCTTCTCCCGGCATAATAATTAATACATTAGGTCAGACTTTAGAGACATAGAACTTTCAGAGTAATGTGTTCCGTAATTAAAATGATGATTCTCTTAATTCACACTAAACAATAAAACGTGAGTCCCGCCGTAAGGAAAAAAGTGTCCTACCATTTTCAACATCTACATTAAATGTTCTTATACGATTCAACAGTATAAAGTTTGGCATACCTTATCACCGAAGTTTGCTTAAGTTTCTATATTACATTTACGCACTAATAAATGCAAATATTGTTGGTAAAACGAGAAAACATAGTTCACATAATTAATTAGTTAACATCAATAAACTTTGAAGCAGAAAGAATTAAAAAATTGAGGAGGAGAGAGGTTTTGTCATGACCCATCCTCTCATGTTTTCTGATAGGGACAAATGACAAACTCAACCTCCAACTGTTTTGTCCACGGCTCAGCTCTTCACACCTTCTTCATGACAACGAATCCTTTGCCACTAAGAAAAATCATAGCGACATTAATAATATGAGGAGACTTTATATACCTACGCAGTACGCACCTTTCTTTTTTTTTAATATATAGTTATTGTTTTCATTACTAAATTTTCAAAGTTGTCAATTTTTAGAAGACAACGAAGTATTTTTATGCTACATTGTTAGAGTGAAATAAATACTTTAGTCATATAATGTACTAGAAAATAACTATTATGTTTTTTTCTTTTTGCATATTTATAATTTCATCTCTTGTAAAATTTTAATTAATATAAGAAGAAAATATTTATTGAGGTTTTTTTTTTTTTGTTTGTTAAAGGGCCTTTTGTACGTGTATATATATGTATGCACAATCTCTCAAATATTTAATTTCATTTACCTTTTAAACTCCCCACACGAGCGAATTGTTTAACTTTTAGACTTAATTCCTTGTCCTGACTATTTTCTTATTTATAAAGACTATTTGTTCGGATAGGTTGGTTTTTTGGGTTCGATTAAAAAATCACATCCCTAGGATGTATGACACTGCTCTACTTGCTAGTTATAGCGGAAGGGAGGATGAGAAAGGCTTTGAGAAATTTTACATGGGCCTAGTATTCGGCCCGGGTAATGATGCTTGATGCTTTCAGTCTTGTTATCTTTATGGGATCATCATCTGTCATCTTTTGCTTCTTTGTGGAACTTCTCTGCTGTAGATGTTCGTTCATCATAAGCTTGGCCCAAAGTATGCATCTGTTCCAGCGAGCAAACTCCACAGATGCAATGACTTACACGAAGACCTTCTTGGGTATTATAGCCTTTGTTCTTGGTTTAACATATAATTTGACAGATTTGTGCACTTTCTTGGTTTAAATTATGATTTAGTTTGTCTTGCTACGAGTGTGAGGCTTGTGCATTGTTGCTCTAATCAGGAATGAGTGATCTTTGTTCCCCAATGATTATTCTTCTTGAGGACGAAGCAGATGCGTTTTGGTGTTTGGTATTTGAGTGTTTGGTATGGATTGTTTACACTGCAACCAGGTCGTACCAAACGTGGTTTCGAATGAGATATGTTGGAGTTGAAGCTCAAATAACTCATTTGGTTAAATACAATGGCTTAGAAGATCAAGAGTGGATGTGATACACAAAGATACATATTGATATCCGGAAAATTAGAAGGAATTTGAGGTCATTTGATGCTATTCTAACTTGCTTCATATCATCTTAGGGGAAAAAAAGGGGGGGGGGGGGGGGAAGATTGTGAAAACAAATGACTTGAATCACTAAATTCCACAGCAAACACAAAAGAAGGACTACTTACACATAATAGTCTCTAGTCTCAACTCAAACAAACAAAAGACAAGTCGAACTAAGTTGTCAAACAAAATGATAGATATGTGAAATGAAAACGTAGTAGAGAGATTGATTACTCGTTGTCGGTGTTGCATTGAGGAGGTTTAACGAAAATTTTGAGAACACCACAAGATATAGTATGATTGACTTCGTGGTGCTCAAGTGAATGAGAAGTGTCGATGTTTCCGTGGTAAAAACGGCCAACCTCATCGTGCTCATAAACCTTGATGATCTCAGCACCGAAATTAATTCCAGTTTCATTACAAGTCACTACTAGATGATCATCATCACCAACACCTGGGAAATCCACTGCCAAGTAAAGACCTCCATCAGCTGTTGGTTCCCCAAAGAAGGCTCCTTTACGACCTTCCTCCACAAACGGATGATCCTCCACTTGGCTTCCAGATTTCCCTGTTTTTCATCCGGAAAAATACAGAGCATTTACAATAATGGATATGCAAAGATATATTGGTCAATTTTTGAGGATCGAACCTGTGAAAGGAGGATAAGTGAGAGTACACTTCTTCTCATGGTCCTTCACCTTGACCCTTGAGATTATCATCCTTAAAACTCCGTTTTTTACATTGATATCCGCGTCTGTCATGTTGCAGCAGTCACAGCCCAGACCGGCGGCTAAAGAGTACCGACGAACGCCTTCCTTTTCGTCGTTAATGCTGCCGGAATAGCGGAAATGCCTGTCCACGTCTTCATCGCCGAAAATTTGGTTGTACTTGATGTCTGGAAGACCGGGCACGTCGGCGCGCACATATAGTTTGTTGTTCTCAAGAACCTTTACTTCGATGAAACCCTTTGGACCGAATCTCTGGAACTGATTATTGGTTGCGTAGAACTCTGTTTCAGAAAAATGATTATGAAAAAAACGTAAGGACTTCAGTGAGAGAAAGTTCAGTGCTTAATTACTTGCCAGAAAAAAGAAGGAAACAAAAAAAAAAAAGCATACAGAGAACCGAAGAAGACGCTATCAAAGAACATTAAAGATCTAACTGAGCTTATTTTTTCAACAAGGAAACTATATTTTCCTAAAAAATGCAAGAAAAACTCTTTGTCATCTCAGGGGAGAAAAGGCGCATACTTGATGCAACTTTCTAGAGAAAAAAAAACCAAACAAATTGAAAACGTCCGAGGAAACCGTTGATTTGGTGAAGAATAAAAAATAAATGTCTTTTAGATTAGATATTCATGGGAAATCAAGGAAAATGAAAAAAGAAACAAACTAAAGGGAGATCAAGGAGAAAGGAAGAGACCCCCGTTGAGAGAATGCGTCGACATGTCGATGATTCTAAACCCTACCATCTCTCTTCTTTCTCTCTCTCTCTCTCTCTCTCTCTCTCGTTCGCGAGGTACGCGAGGTGGCACTAATGTTGGCTTCTTTTTGCCTCAGAGCTCAGAGGCTCTTTTAAGCGTGTTTAGAGAAACCAAAATTTGACTGGTCTTTGCTTGCTTTATGTCACTTTCCACATTTTTTCAATTTTAACTTTAAAAAATTTGGTTTCACTTTTGAATTGTTACCGTGAAAAGTATCCGAGATTACGCTGACGTCATCAGTACCACCGAATCAAAATATGAGCTGTCTGGTATACTGTTTCGCATTCGTCAAATTATGCTGATGTCAGCGATACTCTCAGTTTGAAAATTATGAGCTGTCAATCTTTTTTACTTCCCTCTTTTTCTTTTTTACTCGCTCTATTTACTCCCTCTCAGTATATTTACCTTTACATACGACAAACAAAATTAACAATGCAAATTCTGAGCTGTCAATCTTTTCTACCCCTCCTTTTTTTAGTTTTTGTTTTGCTCCAACTTATCTCTTATCAAGTATTCAACCGCCGTTTTTGCATGTTTGTTTATCCAGTTTTTTTTTTCCCCCAGCTTTATTTGTCAGGGTTGTTTCAGATACTATTGAAAGTTTGTACATGGATTTTAATAGATATGGAATTATCATCAATATTTCTTTTTACGAATTAGTAATAGTAAAATCTTGTTGAAATTCCTCTTATTCATTAATCGGTTTCTAAATTCTTGTTAAAATGTGTTGATCAGCGCGAGATCGACGTTGTTAATTGCTATTTTTGTTATAATTTTTTTTTGATAATATAATAGAATACTTTATTTGAATATTAATGTCGAATTAGTAATGTCTATTTAGACCTCAATGGATGACTATCTTTAGAGCCTCACATGAAACTGTATTGCTGAGTTTCGACAATATAATTTAATTTAACAAAAAAAAACAAAGGACACTATACTTATACTATTATCTTATTAATTTAACAAAAATATTTTAAAGGTGGAGAAACGCCTTACAGTAGGGTTTTACATCGAAGTCTTCATCCTGGATGAGAAAAGAAGGGTTCTTCCAATCGGGGAAAGGAAAGAGGACTTCGAAAAAACAAGGAGCCGGTCCAATCGCTCAAAGGAAGGTGCCAACCCAAAGGAAAGGCACAAGAGGAAAGCAAGCGATGTCCAAGTCGCTTCCTTTGTCTCTGCCGAACGCAGCTTTTGTTGTTGATGCCAAACGCCGCCTTTAAGGAGTCGTTGTCACCACCTACTGCAGCCGATGTTGCCGTTCCCCAGAATCCCTGTTCTATTGACCGATGGGAGAATATCAATCTGATAAGAATTCTACTTCTGGCCCTCGCTCAAATAAGCTTTTTGCTCAATCTCAACCGCTTCGCTCACTTCACTTACTTCCCTATTATACATCTTCACCTTTGCTTGTACGTTAAAGTTGTATGCTTTTATGATCAGCTAGCATCAGATTTTGGGTATAATATACTCTCCAAAAGCGTGCTATGCTATTTGGTGAGCATCATTCTATTTAGACTGCAGAGAAATGATCTATTAAGCTTTCAGCGTTGTGAACAATCGATGCTTGCTTAACAACCTAAAGACATGCGAGAGTTTTGTGTTTACTTAAAGAATATGTTTCTGTGCTCTGTTCCTCATTAGCTGCTACAAAAGTTCTTGAACCAAATTGTTAGAGTATGTTATGTTAGAACACTTAAAGTTTACTTATCTCTCGTTTTCCATTTCTTTCAACCTCTTGAGTCTTAACCATGAGGTCAAAATAGTAATAGCACACGTAACCCTAATATAACTGTCTTTTCTTTGCCGTCTCGTATTATGTATCCCTCCATCTTAATTCTTCTAACCTTCAATCTTTCTCCTCCTCTGTTTTCACAGATCTGTTTTCTCCCATGTTAAGTGTGTACAAAAGAAGACGACAACTAAAGGAAGAAGATGAAGATGAAGAGAACAACCGTGAAGAAAGATGGGAAGGTTTTCGTTTCTCTCTAGATCTAATTGTGGAGGTACTCAAGAAACTACCGGCAAAGTCACTTGTGAGGTTCCAAAGCGTCTCCAAGGAATGGTCAACCATTATCAGCAGCCGTAGAGACTTCATCAACTCGATCGTGACTCGATCTTTAGCTCAGCCGCCGCATAAGCTTCCCCTTTTCATCTTCTTCCATTGTGTGCCTGAAGCTTTCTTCACTGTCTCGTCCAGTTTCTCTCAGAGCCCCAAACATGCAGTGTCACTCCCTAGACCAGATTCAATCGACCCTTCCTACGAGTACTGCTATTCCCATTCGTTTGAGCATATATACGCTCGAGGCTTGATCTGTTGTTATTCGTCAGTATCTCACTTGGTTACTATATACAACCCTACCACGAGGCAGTCCGTTCCTTTACCCGTGATGGAACCCCCAGTGACACGGTTCCAAGAGCAGAGGAGTTACTGCCACTTTGGATATGACCCTGTCATGAATCAGTACAAAGTCTTGTCCTTTAGTGTTGACGACAAAGAGAAGAAGCAATCTATTTATGTTTTCACATTGGGAGGAAGTCAATCTTGGAGGAAACTCCAAGGCATTGACGAGAAACTCCTTACGGAGGGCCTCGGGTTATGCGTTGACGGGATCATCTATTATGTAGCTACAAGAAGAGAAAAGGGCAAGAAGCGTGGTGAAACTGTATTGCTGAGTTTCGACATTAGGTCCGAAAGATTTGATCATGTCTGGGCTCCGGAGTCAATGTTAAGAGCAGTATTGTCAATAGGTATTGCGGTAAACCACCTAGGGAAGTTAGGGTTCATAGGTCACAACAGAATCGGGACAAGTTTGTGGATTTTGGAGAATGCCGAGAAACAAGAATGGTCCAAGATTACTTTAGGCATGCCTGATGCCGACCCACTTGAAATGTTACGATGTGGTCACAGTGGCTTCTCAGGTGTCACACCTCCTGGTGAGATCTTTGTGACTGAATGGCATTATTTCTATCACAAATCAGTCTATGTTTACTATTATGACACGAAGCAAAACAGCTTTAGAAGGGTTGAAATCCAAGGTACTAGTCCCGAGAACATCAAAAATCCTGTAGATGGTTCTGTTTACGTATTTCCGATTCATGATCATGTCGAGAATACAATGTGCTTGTAGGATTCATTTTTATTGAACTTTTAAAATAATTATGGAAAGGTTTTTGTTTCATAATTTTCTCTCTCTCTCTCTCAATTGGTGTGTAATGCTTTAGCCACACGCAAGTGTCGAATTGCATGCACTCAGTCAATCTCTGGGAGCCATCCAAGTTTCAAACAGCTCCTCCAAAAAAACATCATTATAATCCAACAGGTAAATATGGTGTCTCATGATCTTGGTTTCAGGATAAACCAAATACATGATTTTATAAGATCATGATTTTACTTTGTTTTAAATCCTTTAGCAAAAAAAAAAAGATCATGGAGCATGCAACTGCATTATAAGATGTAGTATTTGAAGATATGAGAGTAGGTGGCACATCCACTTTCTCTGTTTGTTTCTCAGGAAAATTTGGGAGCGGTGGGGTTTCTTAGACGGTTTGGAAGCTATGAGGAGAGATTGAGGTATGGAGGGAAGTAGTAGCCATGGCGAGGATAGAAGAACCGAGTTGACTCGGAGATAACTCAGAGAGTCAGACTGATAAGTTATTACAAAAGTTATTACCAAAAAGATATTACACTGTCAAATCACCGTACAGGAACACAGCTACGTGATAAGTTTTGTAACTTAGATATTACAAAAGTTATTACCAAAAAAATGAATGATAAGTTTTGTTCAAAGATAAGGATATGATGCCAGATATTTGTACAACAAAGTAATCAAATCTTCTCCCGGCATAATTAATGCATTAGGTCAGACTTTAGAGACATAGAACTTTCAGAGTAATGTGTTCCGTAATTAAAATGATGATTCTCTTAATTCACACTAAACAATAAAACGTGAGTCCCGCCGTAAGGAAAAAAGTGTCCTACCATTTTCAACATCTACATTAAATGTTCTTATACGATTCAACAGTATAAAGTTTGGCATACCTTATCACCGAAGTTTGCTTAAGTTTCTATATTACATTTACGCACTAATAAATGCAAATATTGTTGGTAAAACGAGAAAACATAGTTCACATAATTAATTAGTTAACATCAATAAACTTTGAAGCAGAAAGAATTAAAAAATTGAGGAGGAGAGAGGTTTTGTCATGACCCATCCTCTCATGTTTTCTGATAGGGACAAATGACAAACTCAACCTCCAACTGTTTTGTCCACGGCTCAGCTCTTCACACCTTCTTCATGACAACGAATCCTTTGCCACTAAGAAAAATCATAGCGACATTAATAATATGAGGAGACTTTATATACCTACGCAGTACGCACCTTTCTTTTTTTTTAATATATAGTTATTGTTTTCATTACTAAATTTTCAAAGTTGTCAATTTTTAGAAGACAACGAAGTATTTTTATGCTACATTGTTAGAGTGAAATAAATACTTTAGTCATATAATGTACTAGAAAATAACTATTATGTTTTTTTCTTTTTGCATATTTATAATTTCATCTCTTGTAAAATTTTAATTAATATAAGAAGAAAATATTTATTGAGGTTTTTTTTTTTTTGTTTGTTAAAGGGCCTTTTGTACGTGTATATATATGTATGCACAATCTCTCAAATATTTAATTTCATTTACCTTTTAAACTCCCCACACGAGCGAATTGTTTAACTTTTAGACTTAATTCCTTGTCCTGACTATTTTCTTATTTATAAAGACTATTTGTTCGGATAGGTTGGTTTTTTGGGTTCGATTAAAAAATCACATCCCTAGGATGTATGACACTGCTCTACTTGCTAGTTATAGCGGAAGGGAGGATGAGAAAGGCTTTGAGAAATTTTACATGGGCCTAGTATTCGGCCCGGGTAATGATGCTTGATGCTTTCAGTCTTGTTATCTTTATGGGATCATCATCTGTCATCTTTTGCTTCTTTGTGGAACTTCTCTGCTGTAGATGTTCGTTCATCATAAGCTTGGCCCAAAGTATGCATCTGTTCCAGCGAGCAAACTCCACAGATGCAATGACTTACACGAAGACCTTCTTGGGTATTATAGCCTTTGTTCTTGGTTTAACATATAATTTGACAGATTTGTGCACTTTCTTGGTTTAAATTATGATTTAGTTTGTCTTGCTACGAGTGTGAGGCTTGTGCATTGTTGCTCTAATCAGGAATGAGTGATCTTTGTTCCCCAATGATTATTCTTCTTGAGGACGAAGCAGATGCGTTTTGGTGTTTGGTATTTGAGTGTTTGGTATGGATTGTTTACACTGCAACCAGGTCGTACCAAACGTGGTTTCGAATGAGATATGTTGGAGTTGAAGCTCAAATAACTCATTTGGTTAAATACAATGGCTTAGAAGATCAAGAGTGGATGTGATACACAAAGATACATATTGATATCCGGAAAATTAGAAGGAATTTGAGGTCATTTGATGCTATTCTAACTTGCTTCATATCATCTTAGGGGAAAAAAAGGGGGGGGGGGGGGGGGGTAAGATTGTGAAAACAAATGACTTGAATTCCACAGCAAACACAAAAGAAGGACTACTTACACATAATAGTCTCTAGTCTCAACTCAAACAAACAAAAGACAAGTCGAACTAAGTTGTCAAACAAAATGATAGATATGTGAAATGAAAACGTAGTAGAGAGATTGATTACTCGTTGTCGGTGTTGCATTGAGGAGGTTTAACGAAAATTTTGAGAACACCACAAGATATAGTATGATTGACTTCGTGGTGCTCAAGTGAATGAGAAGTGTCGATGTTTCCGTGGTAAAAACGGCCAACCTCATCGTGCTCATAAACCTTGATGATCTCAGCACCGAAATTAATTCCAGTTTCATTACAAGTCACTACTAGATGATCATCATCACCAACACCTGGGAAATCCACTGCCAAGTAAAGACCTCCATCAGCTGTTGGTTCCCCAAAGAAGGCTCCTTTACGACCTTCCTCCACAAACGGATGATCCTCCACTTGGCTTCCAGATTTCCCTGTTTTTCATCCGGAAAAATACAGAGCATTTACAATAATGGATATGCAAAGATATATTGGTCAATTTTTGAGGATCGAACCTGTGAAAGGAGGATAAGTGAGAGTACACTTCTTCTCATGGTCCTTCACCTTGACCCTTGAGATTATCATCCTTAAAACTCCGTTTTTTACATTGATATCCGCGTCTGTCATGTTGCAGCAGTCACAGCCCAGACCGGCGGCTAAAGAGTACCGACGAACGCCTTCCTTTTCGTCGTTAATGCTGCCGGAATAGCGGAAATGCCTGTCCACGTCTTCATCGCCGAAAATTTGGTTGTACTTGATGTCTGGAAGACCGGGCACGTCGGCGCGCACATATAGTTTGTTGTTCTCAAGAACCTTTACTTCGATGAAACCCTTTGGACCGAATCTCTGGAACTGATTATTGGTTGCGTAGAACTCTGTTTCAGAAAAATGATTATGAAAAAAACGTAAGGACTTCAGTGAGAGAAAGTTCAGTGCTTAATTACTTGCCAGAAAAAAGAAGGAAACAAAAAAAAAAAAGCATACAGAGAACCGAAGAAGACGCTATCAAAGAACATTAAAGATCTAACTGAGCTTATTTTTTCAACAAGGAAACTATATTTTCCTAAAAAATGCAAGAAAAACTCTTTGTCATCTCAGGGGAGAAAAGGCGCATACTTGATGCAACTTTCTAGAGAAAAAAAAACCAAACAAATTGAAAACGTCCGAGGAAACCGTTGATTTGGTGAAGAATAAAAAATAAATGTCTTTTAGATTAGATATTCATGGGAAATCAAGGAAAATGAAAAAAGAAACAAACTAAAGGGAGATCAAGGAGAAAGGAAGAGACCCCCGTTGAGAGAATGCGTCGACATGTCGATGATTCTAAACCCTACCATCTCTCTTCTTTCTCTCTCTCTCTCTCTCTCTCGTTCGCGAGGTACGCGAGGTGGCACTAATGTTGGCTTCTTTTTGCCTCAGAGCTCAGAGGCTCTTTTAAGCGTGTTTAGAGAAACCAAAATTTGACTGGTCTTTGCTTGCTTTATGTCACTTTCCACATTTTTTCAATTTTAACTTTAAAAAATTTGGTTTCACTTTTGAATTGTTACCGTGAAAAGTATCCGAGATTACGCTGACGTCATCAGTACCACCGAATCAAAATATGAGCTGTCTGGTATACTGTTTCGCATTCGTCAAATTATGCTGATGTCAGCGATACTCTCAGTTTGAAAATTATGAGCTGTCAATCTTTTTTACTTCCCTCTTTTTCTTTTTTACTCGCTCTATTTACTCCCTCTCAGTATATTTACCTTTACATACGACAAACAAAATTAACAATGCAAATTCTGAGCTGTCAATCTTTTCTACCCCTCCTTTTTTTAGTTTTTGTTTTGCTCCAACTTATCTCTTATCAAGTATTCAACCGCCGTTTTTGCATGTTTGTTTATCCAGTTTTTTTTTCCCCCAGCTTTATTTGTCAGGGTTGTTTCAGATACTATTGAAAGTTTGTACATGGATTTTAATAGATATGGAATTATCATCAATATTTCTTTTTACGAATTAGTAATAGTAAAATCTTGTTGAAATTCCTCTTATTCATTAATCGGTTTCTAAATTCTTGTTAAAATGTGTTGATCAGCGCGAGATCGACGTTGTTAATTGCTATTTTTGTTATAATTTTTTTTTGATAATATAATAGAATACTTTATTTGAATATTAATGTCGAATTAGTAATGTCTATTTAGACCTCAATGGATGACTATCTTTAGAGCCTCACATGAAACTGTATTGCTGAGTTTCGACAATATAATTTAATTTAACAAAAAAAAAACAAAGGACACTATACTTATACTATTATCTTATTAATTTAACAAAAATATTTCAATTTAACAAAAAAAAACAAACGACACTATACTTATACTTTATATTAATATACTATCATAGATAGATATTGAACAAGATTTTTGTACGGTAATTATTAACTTATGATATTTATGGAATCATATGTTTACATAGGTTTCTAATAAAATATTATTATCTTATTATCTTTGTATTATATTTTCAACTGACCCAACTTGAGACTAGAAAATTTTATTAATTTATAGTATTGATAGATTTATCGAGTATTAATTTATAGAA